>VZTD01006068.1:4064477-4517618 GCA_013397725.1 Rhagologus leucostigma | reverse complement strand
CCCCGCCCCGGGGCGGCGGAGCCCCCTCACCTCTTCATGGCGGCCGGCTTGGTGGGGTAGGGGTAGCTGAAGTCGTTGCTGTTGGAGCTGTAGCTGCTGCTGTCCTCGTCGGGCGAGATGTTGAACTTGCCCATCTCGGCGCTGCTCATGCTGGCGGGGCCGGGGTCGGGGCTCGGCGGCGGCCGCTCTTTTGTCCTTGCCGGCGGGACTCGCCGCGCCTGCGGAGGGGGCGGGAGGCGACGTCAGTGCCGCAGCGGGCGCGCNTGTCACATCGGCTGCCGGAGCCTCCCGCCCCGAGGCTGTCCCTCCCTGTGTTTACCTCCCTCCTCCCCGCCGGCGACACCGCGCGTCCCGGCGTTTTCAATGGAAAAACGCGAACCGGTGGCGGGACTGCGTCGCGCCGCAGTCGCTTTGCGGGTTTGCCACCTTTGCGGGATGCAGCGGCGGCGCGTCCCTACGCGCGTCTCGGCGGAGCCCGGCAGGGTCTTGGCGACAAGCCGGGGCGCTGCCGCCGGACAAAGGTGCGGAGGACGAGCCGCGCTCCGTCCGAAAAGTCGCCCCGTTCCTCCTGGCGGCCCAGTAACAGCCAGCCCCTGCCGTACCTTCTGCGCAAGGGCTTGAAAGCGAGGGTTTCTCTCGAAGCCTCGGAATAACGAGATGCTCCTGTCTCCGCTGCTACTTCTCGCAAGGGAAAAAAGCCCTTAACTATGAAACGTCAGCGAAAACAAGTCCCTAGATAAATAAAGGTAGAAAAAAATCACGTAAAAAAAGTCAGCGGTATCAAAAGGAAAGAAAATATCGCGTCCGTGTCGCTCCGGCGTCGCTCCCAGTCTGACAGCCCCCTCCGGGCGCCGCCGCTCTTCAGGCAGGAATGTGGGCGCGTCACCGCAAGGGGCGCGGCGCCCGCCCGCTGCCGCGCCGCCCCCCGCCCTGCCCGAATGACCCCCTCCCGGCGGCCGGGCAGGGACCGAGGGGCCACCGGGGGCAGGGGGGCGTCCCCGACTGAGGGGTGGGAGCCGGTCACCGGCGTGCGCCCGACGGGAGTCGGGAGCGGGGCCAGCAGCACATGAGCCGAGCAGCTCTCCAGTGTTTACACTGGGGCAAAGGTTTACACGGCGGAGATAGGACTCTGCGGTGCTTGTCAAGAGCGCCCTGCCTGAGAGGTGCTTCTACCGGGCCGGTGCAGCATCCGCAGCGTGACTGCAGCACCCGGTGGCTACCGGTTCACCCAGGATCTGCCTCCCTCTTCCCACCCCGCGCCTGCCTCCGGGCTCTGGCGCTGGCGTCTCCCAGTAGCAGGGTGCTTGGCAGGGAACGAGGTGCCACCGACCCATCATAGCTCCTCGCTGCAGTCACTCACTATTTTTAACACTTGCAGCAGCGCACGTGCAAGCCCTGAGGGCAGCCGACAGACTCCCCGAACGTTTCCTTCGGGAAGTGAACCGGAATGACAGACTCCCCCTAGTGATGTGATTCCTGATAAACTTCCCTGTACGAAACAGAGGGGGAAACAGAACATCCTGCCTCCTTTTCCTCAGGTAACCACTCCACAAGATTTGGAGAGCTCTGCTGCTCGGTCCTCCGTGGAAGTGGGCGGTGGGGCTTTACTGTCCGCCACATCTCCTCACACGCACGGTGCAAGGCCACAGCTCCGGAGGAGGCTTGGCGGGGGTAGCGGGGGCCCATTTGGCTGCTGTCTCTAGAGGGACAGGGGGGTTGCAAAGCAGCGTCCCCAGCTCCTGCCCTCGCGGCAGCAGCGCACTCCCACGCCAGTCTAGCGCTGCCAGCCTCGAGTGCGGAGGATGCCCTGCTACCGAGTCGCCTGACTCCTCTGTGTTATCGCCCTCCCTCCCTTCTTCTGCAGCATCGAGAGCCCCTGGAGAGTGCGAGGAGCGGCTGCCTGTCCGCTGTCCCGGGGCAGTGGCGGCCGCAGGGACACGAGAGCAGCTCATACCTGCTCCCTCACACCTTCGAGGGACAGCGAATCCCTCACCACCATCCCCGCTCCCCGCTCCTCGGACCAGTGCCCGCAGCTCTGACGGGGACACGAGGCTCCCCAGGGCTGAGACAGGCGGCAGGACGGTGGATCTGCCCCGCGAATGTCGCCGGGGCAAGCGGGCGGAAATCCACCCGACGGCGCGAGGCGGCGGCACCCGACCGTCACCGCCGCCGAAGGTTCTGGACCACCCCCACCGCCGCCGGGATGAGGGGCGGGAGTGGAAGCGGGGAAGGGGCGGGGACCGGCGAGGGCACGCGCAGAAGATGCAGGAGCCGAAAATTTTCCATCACTGCAGTCGTCCCCCCGCCCCCATCCGGCGCGGTACGTCACACTCGCCCCGCAGGCCGGCGGGGCGGGAGCGGGCGGGATGCGCTGCGGCGGCTTCCCGCGCAGCCCCGGGGCGCAGAGGGGCGGCGGCGGCGCACCTGCTTCCGCGGGAGCGGCGATTGAAACGACCCTGGAGATCAGCTCGGGGCGTTCTGCGCTGGAGCCGGCTCCTGCCCTGCACACCTGCCGGCGCAGGGCGCCCGCCTTTACCCGTCTGCCGACGCGGCGGAGCGCGACTTGGGGTGCCTGTGGCAGTGAGGGGTGGTGAAATCGCCCCGGGAGTGCCGGTCCACGGCGTTTTCGGTCCTCTGAAACAACGGGCAGTTTGCAAAGGCGTCGGCAACCTGACGGGTTAAAAGCGAAAAGCTGCGGCCCTCCCCTTCACAGCGCAATCACAGCGATATGTAAATAAGCACTACTGCGGGGAAGGGAGGGCACACTCCTTTTCCAGTGGGAATGGTTAATGCCTGGTGCCTTTTTCAGTCAATCCCATTCTTCGGGTGTCAGCAGTTCTGTGAAATTGCAGTGTACATGACAGAGGTCAAGGTGACCTGTTTGTTGTGGGTTTTGCAAGTATAGCAACAGACGTAATGACGTATTCGTAACGTGTTTAGGACTCTATCATCCATTTCAAGGCGAGCGCACGGATTTGGTGCATGGTAAAGTGTCCCACATGCGCCTGGTAAATACAGCAACCATCTTTATAGATGTGATCTGGTTGTCGTGGACAGTACAGCTTTTAAAAAATTTTAAACCAGATTTTTTATCAAAATAAAAGTTTTACTCTACGAGTGCTTGACTTTTTTTTTTCTAGAACGGTTCTCATTTTATATGGAAAACGATGATGAGGCTTTGTTGCTCATTTATAAGAAAAAAGACTGGTAAAATGCATCCAGGAAGAAAAATTTTTATATTTCTAATGGCCCCATTATTGGAACTCTGCAACATGTGAGTGCAATCTGCACTGCTCCAGAATATTGAGTCTTTACCCAGGCAGTCTGTTTGCTGGTTCAAATAATCTGCTTTTTCAAGTGGTTTTAAGTAATGCCTCACTGATTGAATTATAATTTTCCTGACTTTGTAATTGCCAAGAATGTCCTTGGCAAAACATACATAGAATGTGTTTCATCCAATTTTGAAATGTATTTTGTAATCGGAATAATAAAAGTTAATATTCATCAGTTCCTCCCACCATAGTTTCAACGATTCATTTGTTTTCATTGTCATGCTTTTCTTTCTCCCTTTTTTAAAGTGTTCTTTTGTTCTTTTTTTCCTTTCCTTTGTTTTCATCCTCCTTATCCCTAAGTCACCCTTCATTTTTATACCTTCCATTTTTTTGCTTTTTATTTTGTTCTTTTGTGTGCCTTTACACACTGGAAGCTTCCTTACAAAGTTTGAGCATTTAGGATAGTTAAACTTTTTTACTTTTAACTTGGACATTCTGTTCCTGTTTTATGTTTTAAGGTTGTTGTAAAAGAAACCGTAAGCTTATTAGTTAGTTGTTGTAAAAATTGAATTGTGTTCAGTGACACAGGTAGAAATTAACTAGCGTTTTCAGTTTATTATACGGGGAGGTAATGGGGGTTGTGTAGCTGAAGAACTATCTGCTGTGTACTTCTAAGTGTCAGTTTACAGCAGAGCTATCTGTAGATTCACACCTCGCTGTAACATCACCTGTCATTCTCCATCCTGTGAATGGTTTCTTTTAAAATTTGATTAGTTGCTTTTATATTTAGAAAATGAAGTAGCTTGCAAGTGCCCGTGTTTTTTCTTTGCTCATGTTTTAACAAATAAAAGGCCTTTATGATGTGAGGGTTTTTTTTCATGCTATTTCTTCCTATATATATAAGTAAATCTTGAGAGATACCATAAAACTATCTGTAACACACACCCAGTAGAGTAATTTATGTTTAAGGTACGCATGGAAAAGTTATGTGTACAGTAATACCGTAAAAGTCAAGTCCATTCATGGGGTTTTTAGATGATACTTCCTAAATTGCCCAAAGGATACCTAATGAAATATGTACTATGTCAAAGCACTCTGTACTAATAGCTGCATAACATTCATTTTGTCGGTGCCTAGTAGGAATAATATAAGAATCCCAACAGAGTAGGATCTGCATCGGGTGAAATCCTCAGTACTGCCAAGAGTCTGGGGAAGGATGATAATGGAGAACAGTAACAGAGACCTGAGAGCTGTGTTGTGTCCTGAATGACACATCTGCACTACTGTCTACATGACAGATGTGGCCTGTCATGAGGAAGAGCTGGAAGTATGGGTGAGTGGGGAAAATGAGGATTCATGGTTTTGCTGCATAGACTCAGTGGTCCACAAAGATGCAGGCGGGGCCAGTGGGTTCCACCATCCTTCCAACCAGTTTGGTTCATGATTCTTACCTCACATGGACTGCTTGTGGCATGCAATTAATGAAATTATAGGTTCTGATTATATGCTTTCTTAAACAAAACTTCCAGTGAAGCCAAGAGGTATTACGAGTGCGTGAGGAATGCAGGATTGCATATCCTGCCTCTTGGGCTTTGTGATGGTGCGTTGGAGTTACACATTAAACTTGGTTTAAGCCTTAATTTTTTCCCTCTGTGTTTATCCTAGTCTAGTTTCAGTTTTGCAATATAAAAACAACAAAATCACTATGTTAAGAATATAAGCAGCAGTATTCTTTCAAAAAAATAGTACATTTACTATAATTATAACTTGGATTTAAGCCAAAAGTAGGGAGAGATTTTGAGTTTTAAAACCATCTGATTATGCTGTTATACTGCAATAAACTCAAAACAGTGAGAGCTGCATGAGATATGTAGTACTTTTAATCTGCAAGAAATTGTCAGCCTTAAATGGACATTGCCAGCTGCTATAAAAATAATTTTCCTTTATATTTTTAACTCTGTAACATTTTTAGGAGTTTTAAAAATAGCATTTCTCCATTAATCTTGATTCATCTTTTCCACTCAGCAAACTCTGATGTTTTTTCCTGTGTGAAATTTACATACGTTTTTAAGGTTGTGGTGGGTTTTTGTTTGTTTGTTTGTTTTGTTGTTGTTTTTGTTTTGTATAGTACAAATCTAGAAAAGCTTTGGAAATGGTATTTGTTAATTAACTGAAACTCTTGTCATTTTCTATGAGCCATTCCACATATTTTTGTGTAGATTCTTACGGGAATAAGAGCTACTATTTTTGTTCTTTTACCATTTGCTGGTGGCAGAGAGTATAATTTAAGATATGCATTTGGATTCCCAGAGATCTTATTGCCATAATTACAGCAGCCTGTGCATCAGTATCACTTATTATGTCAGCAGATCTTTGAGGACATTGTTTGTCAACCAAACAATGCTTCACATCTTTGGAGAGTCACTTGCATTTTTGTGGCTCCCTTAAAAAAAGTGTAAGTTTAAGAAATTAGATGAAGTTATCTGGGCAGATTGCTATGCAAGAGGTGTATGTAGAAGGGAACAAAACTGGAACAATTGTGTAGTTACAAAGAGGTTTCTGTGCTTTACCAGATAGAATAATTGTGTATGCACTGATATGGCAAAGAAAAAGCCAGTTTGGGCAGGAGTTCAACAAGCATTGTATTTTGATGGATAACAAAGCCCCAGTGAACCAAGAAAACAGGTCCTCACTTCATATTTCTTATCAAAAATAGCATGAAAACAGGTAGCAATAAAAACATATCACAACTGGATCTCTATTCTGTAAAATCATGTGTGTAAGTTAGTATGCATTAACCTTGTTTTGGTAAAATTGCTGCTATTCCTAAACATCTTGAGGACTGGATCCTACGTTGTGGTAGACAAGCATTACCTACTGAGCTTAAAATTCCGCTTTTTATCTCCAGTGCATAAAGCACAAGAATAGCTATTTACAGTATCACAGTAGGTCCCTAAAATCTGATACTTTGTGTCTAGCAGTGGCCAATAGAGGATTTTTCTGTGACAAAGAGTAGGAAAGAGGATCGGACCATGCAGTTGAATGTTCGAGCAATCTGATGTTTAGTATTTGGGATTTACTGAACCAAAGGTTGTATCCATGTGTTTGTATTTCATAGTTTCTGGTACTCATCTACATGAAATTGTTGAATCGCTTTTGAACCCATGTTTGACATTTATATAAGCAGTGACAAAGTTTACTTAGGCATTTACAAAAGCTTCTTCCACTTGTTAATTTTTTTCCCTAGACGTCTTTCCAATCAGTTAATTTGAGATCCGCATGTTTAGTGCAGTAAGAATTGGGTTTCATACATCTTTATTGTACATTGTATGGTTGTCTTTCTTGAAGCCAAAGAGTCCTAGTCAATCTGAGAGAAACTTTAATATCTTCGGTTCCCCTGGATTCCTGTTGTAGAGAAAATGAAGATTGTTCAAAATGTTGTAGGTGCTCTCTCCTTTGTTAGAGAATGAAATTTACACCTGGAGTCTCTCATAAAATGGCAGCAAGCAGATTTTACCTTGACCTTTTTTGCTGTTGTTCTGTTTTCATACTCATATGTGTTCTTCTGCATGTTCTGAGGAAGGAGTCTTCCCTCACCTTTTTGGATTGTTTGCTGTAGGTCTGAGTATTCTAAGTTGGCTGGTGTCCATGTGTAGAAAATTTGTAGCCATTTATTTTTTATTTTTGAAAGATGGTTTTTAGTTGTAAATAATTATGAGTCAAATTTGTAAACTCATTGCTTGTGGGAAGAAAAATCACTGTCCTACCTTAGTGTGTACAGTTTAGGTGAACAAAATGGACATCTTTAATTTAGTCAAACAAGTCTTCATGGATCAATTCCTGGCAAAAATTAGGAATGGTTTAAATAACCTAGTTTATACAGTCTTCCTTGTATGCAAAGAGAAGATTTGAAATAAATTAGTGAAAAAAATTATTACATAAATTCTGTATGGTGGTAAGGACATTTTTGTTTATATACATAGCAGAGAACTGATGTGCTTGTAAAGACATCCCCCTCCTGTTTATCTCCTGTGTGCAGAGTACTTTTACAGAATAAGCGGCTGCTGAGTCACACTTTCAGCAAATGACTGACAACCTCGTTTCTACTGAGAACTGGTAGACTTTCTCGCCTGTGTATCAGGCGAGCTGTGTAACGCACCTTACTTAGGAAATGAAAGTATGACACAGCATTATAGCTGACCTCATTGAAAATGCTATAAGCAGCTGAATGGAAATGTGTTTAGGCAGCCATGTAGGGCAAATCAAAATCTATCCACATTATTTACTGGCAGTAATGGTTCTCTATTAAAGAAAATAATATAGTAGTATTCATTTCAATGTGCTGAACTAGCAGTTTTGCAGTGCAGTTATTCAGAGGAAACTTTTTCTGAATATATGAGTAGTAATAGATCTGAGAGAGACATGGAACTCTCTGTTGGCAATGTTTCCTGAGCTCAGAAAGATATGCACATAACTAGAGTGATTAAGTCTAAGCCTAAATAATCTACAATTTATAATGCCAACATGTATTGAATAGTTTGTGAGTCCGAAATAAATTACAAGAAGCTGTAAGTATTGTCTTCCTCTTTAAAAATGTAGGAAGATTTTATTGTGGAACCATAAATGTATTCAATACATTTATTTCCCCTTCATATATGATGTTTTAAATTGGCTTTTCCTTGAGTGTTTAAGTACATGTTTGGAGTATGACAAGCAGAATCCAGTTTACATTTACAGAAATATCTGCAGCTATTACTTCCTTTAAAATCCTTTAAGCAGTTAGTTAGTTTATGTTGCTGTTAGAACCAGAATTATTCCATAAACAGCACAGCTCTTCACTTTTCATTTAGCCAATCATTTACTTTTTTTTCGTTAAATGCATAGGTATAATCTTTAAACAGAGATAGAAATTTACCTTTGACCAATAACAATTTTACTGTCATATGGCACTTAAATGCACATTTTTTTGAGGTTTCTTTTACTCCTGTGGTATTCCATAAAAAGTTTTGTCATGGTATTCAGCAGGGAAAGAGTGACTGCATTTATTTGGTTGCTTCTGTGGAAGTGCTTATTATTCTTTTGATGGCCTTCTTTGGATTGAAAAAAGATTATGATATGATTCAGGTAATTTGGATTTTTTGTAGCCCATGAGTACGTCAGTTGCCGTAATACTGAGACTTCACTGTGTGGGGAAGTTACTCATCTGAATAGTCAAATGGTTCTCATGAGCATGATTTTGTGCATGTACAAAATCTAGTTTTTGCAGAACTAGATTTGGTAGATTTCATGTCGCTGTATTTGTGATCAAATATGTTGAAATAATGTCTCTGGAATTTGACATGGGATTTTGACATGCCATACTAAGAGACATTACACTTTCCTTGAGGTATGACATAAAAAAGTAACTCTAAATTGTACAAACTATCTGAAGAATTTTAAAATACCAATGGTTCTATAAATAACTTGTATAGAATACATAACAATGGCTTTTTTTGGTTTAACTCATGATTGGCACATATGTGGAACAGCATATATAACTGACAACTACCTCAAATTAAGAAACACAGAAAGTCTAGATCGCAAACTCTCCTTTTTATTCCACATACAGTACACTGACTTGCACAGGTAAGCACATGCAGACAAGCTTGAGGAGGTGATACTGGCTTCTATTAATGAATAAAGAAGCTACAGGAAGGGATACAATCCCTTCATCAGAAATTTAACATCATTTAAAATACAATATGGTTAAATATTTCTAAGTAGATGCACTAATTAATGTCAAAATAGGTAATATATTTAAAAAGAGAAACATGATTGTAATGGAACTTTGGAGTCAATTGTGGCTAGTGAATGCTATTATGATACACAATTTGTTCCTTTCTGTTCTGATTGCCAAGTTATTTTTAATGTCATGTTAGTTTGCAGAACTCCTCAAGGTCATGATCTAATTTGATATGATTTTCTAGTTAACAGTCTGAAATGGAAAAGTCTCACAGAGAAACAAAATTGTTGAGATAAAATATAAATAAAAATTTTGCTACAGGATGAAAGAAGTGTAGGTTAATTATTGTATCAATGTACTAGACATACCCATCATTTATACTTTCCCCCCAAACTTTATAGTCTTTATTTTAATATTGTTGGAATTATATGTAACAAATACCATTTGTGGTCAAATAGAAACTTGGTGACCCTGACTGGGGCCAAAATGATCTCAGAAAGCATAAAAATTTAGATTTTTTTTTCCTCTTACAGATTTGTAGAACAATATCACAGTAAGGAGAATAACTGACCTGAGGAAAATCATACAAACATTTAGAAAATTTAGCAGAACTAACAGTGTTGCTTTTCCACACCTCTCCGTCTAGTTCCCCTACATTCAGGCAAGCAATGTTTTCTTCTCTTGTTCTTTGTCTGCTTCACTTCTCTCATTCTGCTTCAGGTCCAGGACTGTTAGTCCTCAGATCAGATTGGCACATTACCAAAACTTAGTGATACAGAAAAACTACTCTGTAGTTTTTGATTTTATGAAAAGTTTTGAGATGAACCTGTGGGAAGGCTTGATAAAAAAAAGTGAGGAGAGAGGTGGAGGAAGGCTTATTAGGAGTCACAGAGAGGCCAGAGACTCATCTAGAGACCAGATCATCACTTTGTTTACTAAATTTCCGTTGAGATCTTGTCATGGACCCCGTGTTGCAGTACACCCTAGGCTGAGTTCTGTCCTGCATGTGTATAATCTTGTTGCCAGTCACTGCTGCAAAATGGTTGTACACCATCTTCCCAAAAATTGAAGGACCATTGAGTGTAAGACTTTTTGTGACTGACACAAATCCCCTTTGGGCTCATTTTTCATGTATTTCCAATGTCCCTTAAGATCTTTGGCAACGCAGAATGGGCCATACCTCTGCATACTCCTTATCCTGTCAGCCCTTTGCTGTTGTAACAAAAAATCCCTCTGGGCCATGGAGGGAAGAACACAGGGTGGGACGTGGGTGCTGACTGGCCATGAGCTAGTGCCAGAGTCAGGATATTGGCCCTTTGCTTGAGAGTGGGCTCCTGTAAGAAACCTCACTCTGTAGGTAAGTGAGTGGTGAAATCTGTGTTTTGTACAAGCTGTAGCTGCCCTTCCCAGCTTCCTTGGGACTCCCAGCCACACCCTGCCTGTTTAAGCTCAGGTCTGGACATCCCATTCTCGCTTGTGTGGTCGTGTACGTGGATCTGCGTCCATCTCTGTCTCTTGCAGTGCAGATTTGCTGGCTGCCTTCCTGGTGGGCCCTTGAACCTACACTATAGACCGCCCTGTTTCGTGACTGGACCTTGAACTCATGTGATAGTCAGCCTTGGCCCCGGTGCTCTCCTGCAGGAACGCCTGGCTGCACCCCCTGGATGGACCATGGACCTAGTTCAGTACCTGTGTCTGGGTCTGCTGGTGGACTGTGACCCTACCATCACCCTGGCCCCTACCAAGGTGTGGGGCTACCCTGTTGCTGGGGGTGCTGATGGTCTCTGCCTGCCTGTCTTGGAGTTCCCATAGGCTTCTAGCTCATCCTCCCTTGTGGCAAAAGGTATCTATCTTGTTTCTTGATAGTGCCTAAGTTCATTGACCAGCCAGGCAAAAGCATAGCCTCAGACCCAGCTTCTATGTACATCTTCATGATATACAAACATTTTTCACTCCTAGACAGATGGTACAGCTTCATGCTACCTCCCTGTATCTTTCATGACAACTTTCAGTACATGCAGCAGAAATAAACTTTTTTTTTCCAAAATTTTATAGCACTTCAAGATACCTTTTATTACTGTAGGGATTTTGTGCTTACATAGTAATATGTTGCTCATAGTCAAAGACCTTCACTGAGGATTTGGCCCCAAACCCTGCCGTTATTAACAGAAAGGTGTGTGACTCTCTCTGCGTGGTCACTTCAAGCTTTTGCAGGTAAACAAAATACTTTCTTACTCAGTGCTAGACTTGAAAAAAAAAAATTAAGTAAGTCTGAAGCTCCAGCTGCTTATGATGAAGATGATATGGTAGTATATTATGATGATCTATTTTTGAATGCATACCTTAGTTAATAGGTTTCTATGCCAACATCTAAACCCAGCATTCAGGAAACAGCCTTTGCATCTTAAAGTATAGCTGTTACTCTTTCCTAACCATCATAAATCCACAAGCTAAAAGTATTGAAGAACAGTAAGGTGTTACATTAGTTTATAGAGTGAAAGATATGCCAGCATACTTATTGTAACATCTTATCTCAAGGGTTTTTTTCCTTATTATTGAATGAATTAAAGAGGGAGAGTTCTACTCCAATGAATTAACAGTACTATGCAAACACTTTTATTTTTAAAGCACACAGCGTAGTAGAACTTTAAAATATTGTCTTATCAGGTTTCATGCTTCTGTACACACAAATAGATAAATAGCACTACCATAAGTAGATGATCATTGCTGTATTAGACCACATAATTATTAAAAAAAATATTTCAGTGATAGAGGTTACTAATATTCTTGTTTTTATGTGCCTGTGAAAATGTATGCAGCTGCAGTAACCAATCTATGATTCTTTTAAACTTTATCAGAACTTGTCTGACTAATTTAGTCTTTTATCTATCTGTGGATAATCATGTAGAAGCTAGGCACACAGGAATGCTGAACAGATAATATAATTGGTAGTGTAAATCTGAGTGGGCAGGCAGTTGGATTTCCTTCAGTCAGTTCTTCCTAGCCACTGTCTTTGAAGCTGTAATCCTTCTCAGCCGAGCAAGGTCTCAGGTTCCAAACACGCACTAATGTCATGATAAGAAACTTGCTGTGGAAAGGTTGTGCTGCACTAGGGTGTTACTGCTCCCACAGCCAAACTGGCTGGGAAGTTTCCCCATCTGTTTCAGTACAAAGTCAATAGCTTTCCAGGATAATTTTAAACAACACAAGCTGTTTTGCATGAAATGCATAAAGAAAGCTCACATGTCTTTCATGACGCCAGCTCTGGGCAGAGTATTTTTCACTAAATTTGTGATCGTAAACATCTGGTTACTGGTAACTGTTCTTGCAGCTGGGCTGAGCTGAGATACACGGTGGGTTCAGGGCTGCAAATGATGGGAAGAGAAGAAGACCCAAAGGATGATGGCATCTGCTTTTCTTTTGTTCATGGTTTGACTTCGTTAAGTGGGGCGTGTATGTCCTGGCAGTCAGTGGAGCCAGCAGGTTCCTCACAGGCATACAGATATTAGGATCAGGACCCAAGTTCATATTTTCTCATTCCCAGTGCTGGATAGAACATTTTAAACTTATCTTTCTGTTTAAATACTCAAATACAAATATTACCTTCTTTAAAATTACTGAAGCTGCAAGAGAGTGAAGGCTAACAAAACCCTTAGTTTTCTTCCGACAAATGAACAGGTGTTGCTTATGCCAGGCAAGTTTAAAAGAGAAAGGGTAAGAACTCTCGAATTTAAAATTAATTGTTTCTAATAATTTTAATTAATTTCTACAATCAGGTATGGTTAATACTGTGCCTGAAAATACAGGCAAATAGTGTAAAAGTTTCCCAAGATGAGCTGAGACAGGGTTTCGTAATGACAGATGCATTCTTAAGTGTAGTATTTCACTGTTCTCCAGGCCTATGAATAAAAAAATATGTGGGCAGTAAGTGATATTCTTGTCTTTCTCATTTTATAAATCTCCTATTTCCAATGGAAATGAAACATTAAATAACTAACCTTTGGTCTTCCTGAACTGCTTCTGATCTTTATGATAGTATATTATTGAAGAAGATATTCCGTATTTTGGATGTACTAAATAGTTACTGTGAAATTTTAAATTTATTTACATGCTTCAAGTTACACAGGAGCTTGGTCAACCAATTAGTCATATATTCCTTTTTTTTTTGCTACATATGCAAAATCTGAAATTCTGACTCCATTAACTCCATTTTGGTGGTCCTTCCTGATTATGACTTCCTGTGAATGTGTACTTGTGAATGAAATCAATGACAGAGATGTTCTTTCTGTAGAGGAGGAGTATTTGACACAAGGCTTTAACTTCTTTTCTTTTGCCAACTTTGACAATACCAGGAAATATTTTCCAAAGTAAAGACGTAATTAATTTAAAACCCTGGTTAGAATTTTATCTAAATGAATAAAAAAAAAAAAAAGGCAACACCGAGTCTGGAGTCCAAAGAGCGGGTTGTGGATAATTGGAAGCGTAAGGATCTGGTCTTCTTCTTTTGGTGGGTGGTGGTAAAATAGTAACAATAATTAATCTGTTCTAATCCTGTAGCTAAAATTCTTCTGTGGGAAAAAATTTTACTTTAAGAATGAGGTGAATACTCTATCCTAAAACGTGGTGTCTATGGAAGAAGTAGTTATTTTGCTAAAACTTGTTGAATCATTTTGTCTTGAAGCAAGTTCTTATAGGTCTTTAGTATAGTATTCATATACAGCTGTCAGACATTAACACGGGCATCAATGTGAGCAATCATCTTGTTACTGTTTCCTCTTTTTTTTTCTTTTTAACTTTTTAAAAAATTTTTTTATTCTTTCCTAGGAAGTCATATTTCTATTTTCTAGCTTTTCTCGCAGTTGGTGTAGACATATTTCCCTTTTTCTTTCAATTTAGCGGTAGTAATTTTTAGTTGGGGAGTACTAGGTTAACTTCAACATACACTGAAAAAGAAGGCTCCAAATGTGCTGAAATGTTTGTATTTTGGTTCTGGAGCGATTAATAGGTTTTATTGTAGGTTACATTAAAGGAGTCACAGAAAACAGACAAAGTAGCTCTTAAAAGACATCTAGTTCATCCTCTGTTCTCAGGACATGGATGACTAAATCATTCTTGGCAGAGATTAGTCTAGTTCTCCCTTTGTTGTAATTTAAGTCCACTACTGTCTGGTCTCTGTGCAGTCGCCTTTTCCACATCTGAAGACCATTATCATGTCTCCCCACAGTCTTCTCATTTGTAGGTGATGAAGAGCCTGGTCCTTTCGATGTTTCCCAGGCTTGGGGAGCTCTCCCTGTTTTCCTCTGTTCTCTCACCATTTGATTCCTGGCATACCCGGAAATGATGCCTCAGACTGAAGATAGCACTCCATCTGAACAAAGTCTTTCTATTGACCCTTTCAGGGGATGATATTTGCTTTTCTTGCAGCCTTGTGGCATTGCTGACACATGTTCTTCTGTGACCCATTGCCATCTCTGATCCCATTTGTCCCTCTGTCCATTCATCCCCATCTTGTATTTGTTCAGTTATTCCCAAGTGCTACGCTTTGGATTTGTCCATAGCGGAACACATTCCATTTGTTTAATGACCACATGCGTCTTATTTTGGTAATACATCCTCTCTATTTCTTCAGTTCATCCTTCTGAATTCAAATCCTACAGTCTGCATAGGTGTTACAGCTTTTCCAAGCACTGCGTCCTTTGCAAAGCTGGTATGAGTGCTATTAATTCCATTGTGCAAACCATTAATGAAATTACTGAATAGTGTCGTATTGGGACAAGCATGGTACAATGTAATGGGTATGGAATGTCCTGGTCAGTGACTCTTCGTTCCTGCAGCTCACAGGACAGGCGTGGTGTGAACAGATGGTGGTTATTCTACTGATATGCCACGATTTGAGCGAGTTCAAGTGAAATTGTGTCAAATCATCCAGATCTGGGGAGGACTGAGCCTCTTCAGCAACAGTGCCCAAAGCCAAAACGACAATAGCCTGAAGCATCAATGGCTCTTCTACAGAACCAGGAGAGTTATATTTGTTCTGGTCCCTCCGTCTTTATGCTTGTGGGTGTAGAAATCTGCTCTATATAATCATACTAGAAGTTTCAAAAAATATTTTCATAATTCAAGCTGTTTTGTGAAAAATTAAATTGAGTTTGGCCTAGTTTCTCTGAAAAATGGAACAGCTTTCTTAAATGGGAGGAAGAAAGAAAGAGTTAGAAATGCGAGCAGGAAGTAGAAGTATTTTTGGGACAAACATTCAGGAACTGGAGTTGTTGTATTGCTCAGAGTAAACCATGGTGTTTAAGTTTTCCTATTCATGGAAAACCTTGTTAATTTTCACTTTTGAAAGCATGGACTTAATTTTCTACCTCACTTAAATGCTATAAATGGCATGTTTCATTAGGAAATTGTATTTGTCTCAAAAAATACTGACAAGGATTTCTTTTTGCTTTCATCACTGCTTCTCCATGAAAATAGGCTACCAAATATATTTCAGTTTCAGAGTAGTTTTTTCTAATTTCCTGTGTTTTAAACTACATTTCTGTTAAAATTTTTTTTTTTTCCAATAACTTCCAATAAATAGATACTTTACAAGAATGGTCTTTTGACAATATATTTTGTTGTGAAAACTGCCTTTCTTTCTTCAAGCTTCCTGTAAAATCTTTCCTTATCTAAACTTATGATAAAAATGAATTTGCTGTTCTTGCTAGCAATGATTGCACTCTTTTCCAAGGCCATTTACAAGAAAATAAATATTTTGAGCTGCATGTGCGCTTACCCTGTCATTCAGCTCCGCACATGAAACAGTTGAGATCCACAAGGAAACATTTTAATATGTTTTGCTCTCATCGGCCTTGAAATTAGCTACAAAAATAATGCACAATTATACATAACTCCTTTGTTTTAGGCATGGCATGACAAGATTCCTGAGACCAAACTCAGATTTTTGCAAGGGCTCTTTATGAGTACTTGCTTATTTAATGCGAGTAAAGTTACCAAATACCACACATGCTATGTATTACATGGTTTCTAAAGTATAGCCCTGTCTTTCCTTTGAAAGGAGTAAGGCATGGAAAAATTACCTTAAAAAATGATGTGTCAGCCAGGTAATTTTCCCTTAAGATATAATTGATTCGTAGAGGCTGATTCTTGCTGCTGTGTTACTCAGTGAACAACAATACAGCCTGATATAAAAAGCATTGTTTTGCTTTATATTGGTGTTCTTCTTGACTGAGTGACACTGCATTGTATTAGCATAGTAAAACCAGAATCATTCAATAACATCTCAAACATTAGAATAATTAATAAGTGATTTTGGGCATGAAAAATACTGAGTTCTGGCACAGCAACAGTTTGGATGGGTTGACCTGGATTTAACTCAAGGTTTGCTCAATACAAGACTAGTCTGAAAGAGAGCAAACGTAGTTACTAAATCAATGACGTATGACCAGAACAGAAGCCTATTTGATGGAAAAAGGAAATTGAGAAATCCAAGACAATAAGATAAGGCAGTGGTCTCTCCATGGTTTATTAAAGTTAGGAAATGTGTAACCTAAGAGACTAACTTGCTCCATATTTTTGCAACTCTCATTCACAGCTGATATTTTGCATTTCAAGCAGTATTGTTACTTGAAATGAAAAGCTGGAACCGAAATGAATATTTTCTTTTTTTTTCACTTTGTGATGTGTAAACAAAAGTTCAGACTTCTTTTTTTGTTGTTACTCTTTCTTCTTTTATCCCCAAATCCAGATACTGTTTGGACTAGAACATTCTTGTCTACTTGTTTTTGAGTACCAGGTGCTGTTGACTGATTGAAAAGCCTGAGTTAGTAGTAACTGGAGGGTTAGGCCTGGCTTTGTTAGCCCATATAAGACTAGCCCACCTATTTATGGCATCTGCTAATGGGGTGAAGGGACTGACTTACACAGGCTTTTATCACCTGCCTGAAACTTTCTTCCAGCTGTAAATATTTATCCCCCACCTACCTCCAGTCTCCATCAGGACTGAATGTCTGGTTACTCACTAACATTATTCTGTCAAGATGGTTTGAGTGACTTTAAATACTTCCTAGTGGAAGATTAAAAAACAAACAAACAAAAAAACCCCCTGAATCAAATTTGACAGAACTGTGTTAGAGGAGACTATGGATGCAGTGGCAACTCACCTGGGATGGAGGCCTGAAAGAGCAGCTTGGGAAAGTCTGTGTAGGTAGCACTGACTGGATGTGCCACAGCCGGAGAAGTTTATCTGACAGGGCTTTCTTTAAATCTAGCCTCACCTTCAGTGTGTTTTTCAGTTAAGAAAAAAGTGTGAGGTGACAGCAGCATCAATGAAATTGCAGCATCAAAACATCTAAAGGAGCAAACATTCCCAAGAAAAGGAGGAATTTTTTAGCAGTCATTTGCAGGCTTTGGGGTGGTGGGGGATGAATTCATAACCTATTTTAATGCCTATGATTAACTTGCCTTTGGAGGTCACAACTACTGCTAAAAGCATGGTGACTTCTCACCTTCACTGACGGTTTTATAAGAACTTCGACCAGTTTTTCACACCTCTGCACAGCTGCTCCCCAGCCACTGGAGGGGATTTCTCAAGATGTCAGTCTGTGCTAAGAAGATAATGCCAGTTCAAGGAATCCTGCCTCCTTGCACGTGCCTCTTCTGCTCATCTCTCATTCCTGCCCCTACACCACAATGCATCACCCTCTCCAGGCTTTCTCATGACCTAGATGCTTTCTGCAATTCGCCTTCTCTAGGAGCCTCAGTAACAGCTCCACGAGGATTGCTGTGGGGGCAGCAAACTGGTGTGGTGAAAGAGGAGAAACTCAGGTTTCTTAAACTGGTTTTGATGCGGAAGCCAGTGACAAGCGAAGCAACCATTGAGACAATAATATCTAAAATTATTCTAGAATAAATATAGTTAAAATGTTCTAGAAATTATTTGGAAGACTGAAGATGACTACGCACAGGCGCACAGGTGGGACTTTTTTTTTTCAACTTTTCAAAGACAAATGGTCTGAAAATATGCACATTTATTATGCTTTTCAACATGAAAAAACAAGAGCATCCAAATTTTGTCTTTGACTTTCAGATCCAAAGAACACTGCAATATTATATATTAAATCTAATTGTTGTGGCCACTTGCATTTGAAATTTGCTACATAGAAGCACAAGAAGTAAAGCATTGAATTAACATCTGTAAAAAATTGCTCTTATACACCAGCTGTTTTGACCTGGCCAAGAGTGTGAGAACCGTTGCAGCTTTGTTCATTGATGAAAGTTGTGTCATTTCGGGTAAAGTTTTAAAACCTGTATAATCTGGACAGCAGTGAGTTCTTTTGTGCTGTTTTTTCCTTTATTTGTGAAGCTCCTGCTTCAACAGGAATCCCAGTAATTTGAGAATGAGAACATTTGAGATCACCTATAACATGAGCTATAATCAACTGGCCAAACACTGATTTAACGTTATCTGTGTAGGAAGATTACTAACAGGCAAGAGTCCAAAATACTTCAACCATCTTAAAAATATTTCCAAGAAAATATCTGATTTTAGTAATGACTATGCAGTATGCAGGAAACATGAATGCTAGAGGTTAAGAGATCAGCAAAGAGTTCTCAGCAACACCAATTTAACACAGGAAGCAATGGGGAAAGTCTAAGATTAAACTGTTCAGTTAAAGCCAGAACGGAAGCTGAGGCAAGAAAGAAAACATGGGGTCGTACACATGATGACATCTCTGTGCCAGGAAGATGAGTCACAATAGTAGTAAAACCTAGGTACAAAATGTTCATTATGGATTCTAGAAGGTAAGTCAGAAGTTGGTAATTGTGTCATGTTTTCACCATAGATAAATCTATTTCCACTTTTGATTAAAAAGTCAGGGGAGTGCAAACGCAATCAGATAAAGCATATGGCAAATCACATACTCAAAGTACCCACTTTAATTAGTTATAAAATATAATAATGTGCCAATGAATTATTGTCAGGTTACACAGAGAAGTTTTCTTTAAAGTATTTGGGCACACAGGAAAAATATTGCAGAGTTTTAAGCAAAAAGAAAAGCGTGTTTTCTAACTTGCTTAGATCTAGAACATATCAGCGAGTTAAAGCAGCTGAGGACAGTGGCATGATCATCTTCGTGCTTTCAAATGAGGAGAAATACAAATGCTGCGCGAAGTTGAGTTCTCTGGCTTTGACTCAGGAAAGCTCTCAAGCACGTTCTTATTTTTAAGCACAAATGTTCCAGTGGAAATCATTGGTGGTGCCTCAACAGCTTGCAAGATAAAGGTGGTAAAATATTTCATGTTTGGGTTTTTTCGTTATCTTGCATATGCGTTGTAGGTTCTCCTACAGCAAAGCAGCAAGCTACTACACGTCTCTTGTAACTGTGAGTACGGAGGAATTTACAATGTAAGCATTTTGTTTCTTATTTTGTGAAATATGTGCCCTCACCTCAAGTCTTTGCTGTAGATTCATTGTAGCACAGAAATACTGCAAAACTAACACAAATCTAGTGGAGGGGATGAGGGATATTGCTTCTTTATTGTCAAAAGACATTTATTTGTGGGACACTTTATGGAGCAAGAGCAATTTATCACAAGTTTTATTGCTTTGCATATGAGATTGGGTAACGAGTTAATAAAACTCTATTGTTTGCTAACTGGAGTCATGGCATTTTGTAAAGGAAAGGAACCTTTTATCTAGTAATACAGAAATACTCTGGCTGTCATATTTGTAAAGGAAATAATCTGCATTCATTTCTTAATAATAAAGGGGCTTGAGGTTATGCAAGTACACCACTGCAAGATGGTGTTTAGCTATTTAAGAGACAGACTGCTCCATTATTTTTTCCCCTAGTTCTTCCTGTTTTGTTCATAGTAGTTTTACCATTTTTTTGCACTTACAGCCTCCTCCTTCTAGAGAAAAAGAAAGTATTTTTTAGAAATAGACAGTTTACTGCCTGCAATATATAAAACTGCGGTTTGCTTATATTTTAGTGCAGCCTTTACCCATATTCTGTGTTCAGTTAATACTTTATGGAGCAGAATAACATCCTCTTCTCCTCCATTGTTTCTCTTGATTCTGTCTTGGGATTTTAACAGGAAGAGAGGCTTCAGTTTAAAGCTAGAGTTAGCAACTAGGGGTTTCAAAAATACAGGCTAAGCAGCTACCGCAGAAGTGGCCAGAGCAGCTAGTTTGACTGTGGGTCTAAGATTTTCCAAAATTTTCCTTTAAGCAGTGGTTTTGGTTACAGCTGACTTTAATAATCACAGCTAATACTGATTTTCTTCACGACATCCTGTTTGCAGGATCTAGACAGGCAGAATCCTGATTTCTGCCAAGGACTTCCAGGCATCACAGCAAGAGGCAAATGCTAACACTGCTGTCAGTAACAGAGAGATTATCACTAAAATTTAAAAGACTGCAAGCCGAGAATAGATTGTCCTATAATGTTGCACTTTTCCTTAAAAATGCAACAGAAAGTAAATTCAGATCCAAAATCTACTTACTTGGTTTCTTCATGTAGTTTTGATGCAGCAAATGCTTCTAGATGTGCACAAGTCTAAAATAAATTGTGCTAAAAATCAGTGCAAACCTCACTTTAAAAATTTTTTTTCCCCTGGATGTTTAAATCACTGCAGAGTGGCCAGCACTGAGACACTTCTGATCATCTGCTGGTCTGCATTGGGATGCTCTGCATTAGGGCACAAGAAAAGGATTTTATTTTACAATCTGGAGAAGCAGTTGCAATCTTGCGAAATATGGAAATTTGAATCACCGCAGCCTGTGACCTACTCTACATTTTGTGACACAAGAAAGAATGAGTAAACTTCATCCTCAGTGCATACCAGGCTCAGGTACAACAGCATTTGCTGGTATGAGAAGGCACCTTCTGTTTACTCTTTCAGTAAAAAATGTGATTTATGAAATTTATGCCTCTAATGGCACATTATTTACTATTCTTTGGAAGTTACCCTGCTTTATAAGCGTTCAAGTCTTCTTCAGCTTAGAAGATGCTGTTGGACTTTGCATTACCTGTCTCCAAGGAAGGAAGCCAGTTAAAAACAGACGGCTCTTGATCCATCTTTCACACTAATATTATGATGTTACTCCAGTGTGCTGGGATGAATAATATCAAATAAACCTCTTAGATTTTAAGGTGCTTTTGCATGAGGATAGGTGAGATTTGAGGTGTGTGCCACTACCGATGATGTGCCACATAATAGAAGTTGGGTTTAAAGTTCTCCTGCTGCTGGTGGTTGGTGGCCCTGGAGGCTGGGCTGTTGCTTCAGAGCAGCTGAATGAGCCAGTATTTCAACTGTGTTTCTGATGAAGAGAATGCTCAATATTTGTGCTGGGTATTTTACCAGTATGTACCTGTATGTATTTTTGGATTTCTTTTTTCTTAAAGAAATCTGCATTAACTGTTTACAGCTATCTCAAGTTCGTAAAAAAATGTACTGATCCCTAGGTTCTTCATAACTATTGAATTGTTTACGTATTTAGT
Organism: Rhagologus leucostigma; assembly: GCA_013397725.1. Lineage (NCBI taxonomy): Eukaryota > Metazoa > Chordata > Aves > Passeriformes > Rhagologus > Rhagologus leucostigma. The sequence goes on along the minus strand of VZTD01006068.1, from coordinate 4,496,118 downwards.
TAAAATTAGCTTCTTAGCCTAGTCAGTTCTGTCATCACTGCACATATTGGTATATTAATGGTAAGTAAATGCAAATGGGAGCACGAAGACACCCAAACAAATTTAAATTTTAATTTGCGTGAATAGTGTTTGAAGGTTTGGCCTGATGTTGTTCAAAATGCAGTGCTTCTGAATCAGAAGCGATAAACTTACAAGAGAGGGTGCTGGAAATAATCCATGGACATCTTGTTCTTATTACACATGGGCTAAATCATTCTGACAGATTTCAAACCTGCTGAAATATTATTCATTAAAATTTTGATGTTGATTTCAGTATCACCAGGAGCACATTCTACTTATATCTTTAATGATGAGTCTCAAAAAGGGAGAAGACAAGTATATATGGTGAAAAACAAGATGAGAAAAGAGTCATAGAGCTGACAGTGTGAAAAAGAAAGAGACACCCTGGGAAAGCAGCAGAGGAAAGCAAAAGAAAAAAATCCCAATTTTTGTAAGTATGTCTGTTTAAGACTGAGACTGTGCCAAACCTTGGACTTGGAGGCTGTTCTGTCCTTAATACATTGCACATGATTGTCTGTAGCTAGAAAAACATTTTTTGTGGTTTTAAAAAAATTGAATTATCCTTATATGAAATAAAATAAACTATGAGTTTAAATGACAGAGTAAAAAGAAATGAAATTCATTTTGTAAGCCCTCAGAGAGTTTAAATATCCCTTAGGTTCACAAAACCTCAAACTCCATAAGGTTCATGTATTCCCAGAGTAGGATGCCCAAGGGAGTTATTTCCATCTGCTTTAATTAAGTTTTCATCAGACTTTTTCTATTTAGCCGACTGATTCTCCTTTCAAGACATGTTTGTGTTAATGGCAAGATCCAAAATACGCCACTGACAGTTTCTGTGCAATCAAGATAGACATTAGCCAAGGAGAGAGATTATAAAACCTGGGTAACTTTCAAAGGTACAAGACCATAGGCCGTTGATTATTATTATGAATGTTTATTTCAGCACCTGTGACTTGTTCCAGGTAGGCTTGTTTGCCTTTTAGGATCTGCGTCTTCATCCATTGGAAGCCTTTATTGTGCCTAAGCTTCAGAGAGGGTGGCCCTTAGTGTATTTCTTAAAATAAAATTATCTCCTATTGGCTGCCTGTAAGTAATTCCCCACTCAACAGGGCTTTTTAGCTTGTTCCTCGGGAACGCCAGTCTCCACCCTATAAGATGTCTAGGCTCCCAGCTTAGTACCTTAACAGACTAAGTGTCCATTTTTCAGACCTTGGACTGCTACTGAGCAGCATGGAGCTGTCTCTAAATGTTAACTTCAAAAGGAAGCAAAGGCTTGCAGCACTCAAGCCTGCAGCAGCCATGTATCTTCTATCTTCTTTAACGCCTAAGAAGTGGGTGCCAAAGCAGAGGGGTGTGTGGAGCTAGACAGTGAAACAAGCTGATGTGAATAGTCAGTATCAGTAGATTCTGATAATTAACAGAGATACTATGGGACTGGGTGAACATAAAAATGGCTATGCTAGGTCAGAGCAAGGATTCACACAGCCCAACATGGTGTCTATGATACTTATCTAACAGGGAGGTGTTCTGATTGTGAAAGTGGTTTTTGAGAGGGAGCCTCATTACTAGCACTTCAAGTAGTCTGACACCTGCAACTTTCCCAGATCCAGGGAACTTGACATTAAAATTTGTGATGTGGGAGATTGTTTTTGTTCTTTATCCTGAATTGAAAAATATTCCTACTACCAAACTACCAGTAAACTCAAGTGAATGTCTAGGGAAAAATTTAGGAAGAGGTGATCTGGTTGCTGCTTAAGTCCATATCACATTTTAGCATCTTTGATGTTCCTTGCAAGGAATTCCACCCCTTTAATGAGAACTACACCTTTTAGTTTGGTTTGAATTCTTATTGGGAGCTTCATTTGATAGCGCTCACTTTTGATGCAGTACAAAATTGGTACCAGACTACCCTCTCCATGACACTTGTGATTTTACACACTTCTGGCACATCCCTCAGTCATCTGTTTCCCTGACTAGAGTCCTGAGTCATTTGATCATTTCCTTATCTGTAGCCATTGCAGACCTCTGATCACCTTATTTCTTATTTTGTTTTGAGCCCCATTTCTTTATTCAGCTTTGGAGCTATCTCTAGATTGTAGGTGGAGCCTTTCTCCAGTCAGAAGTCTTCCTTAGTATTATTAGTCTGATTAGACAAAAATGATATGTAGTGACTAATTTTTTTTATGATACGTTTATGTACACACATTAGTGTGAGTATATGTGAGTACTTGAGATTTGCTTCACCTGCTCTTCTACCATGGACAACACAAAGCTCTTTACACATTACTGTACTTGGAGTAGGTTTGGAAACTCAGGTGTCCTGCCTTCCTGGCCAGTGTGTGACCCCATGACTGGAAACTCACACAGGCTCTTTCTCACACTCAAATTGCAGGATCATCACTTCAGCCGTATTCGGTGTGACTGCTTCAGGGACACCCTTACTGTAGCATGGCCTTGCCTCCTGCTTCAGGCTGTCTCTGAGAGATGGCAGAGGTGGTTTTGTGTTTGCTTGGGATCTGGGAGCAGGTTTTCCTTATCTTCTGTAATTGCTAAGCTATTGCGTAACAGGACTTCTCCTCCAAATGAAACATCAGCTGCAATACTTCCTCCATTACTTACTCCTATAGTAGGGAGTGTGTCCATGTGCCACGCGGCACTAGACGTGTACACAGTGGCACTGCAGATATCAGAGGCCATGGGTCACAGAGCAGCTGCTGGTGACTTTGGATCACGTGCAGGCGATTGACAGTGTACTGAAGAACGCTGCTGACAAAGGCATGGGTGCATACAGGATTAGGCAGCAGGAAAGACAGAATCATAGGATTTATCTGGGACTGAATAAGTGCACAAGGTTAACTTGACCTTCATAAGGTGTTGATGATATTGCACAGAAAGCTGTTGAGCAGCAATTGCATCATCATCATCATCATCATTATTATCAACATCATGCAGCAGTGCCAACCTGCACAAGAGGTCAATAATATCCTAGGTGTTTGATGTGGACTTACTAGGAGATAGCTATTTCACAAGGAACTATCTCTATGAGTTCACAGAGGTGGTACTATTGTTATTGCTGTGTAATGCATGGACTTGGGGCGCAGAGGGATTTAGAATTGTCTAAGCCAAGATCACTCAGAAAGTCTCTGACAAGCCCAGAAGTGACACCTGCTGCCTGGAGTCCCAGTATCACAAGTGGCCACCAAAGTTCGTTCGTTCCTTCCTTCCTTCCTTCCTTTCTTCCTTCCTTCCTTCTTCCCTTTCTACTGTTCTTCTGAGAAGAAAACAAATCACTTGTAGGAAACACAGAGGAACATTGTCGATGGTTTATGGAGCTGGTTAGAACCTTTCTTTCAGTGATTTTTCCTTCCCTGTAAGCATGTCCATATATTATTGCTTTCATAGAACAGTTTTACAAAATAATGGGTGAGTCATGTTTGTCTGTGAAGAGAAAGAGCCGTCTGGTTTTCATTTGAAGAGGAAGTAAATGAACTTTCACAACCTTTCTTGGTGACAGCTGATTTAAAATCTAGGTGATTAAAATTGGAAAATAACTGAACTAGAGGTACTCAGTTTAGAAATATATTAATAGAACAGTAAGGTTGGGATTTATACCCATAGCTAACAGAAGTTTCATCTATGTGTTTGTTGTGACATTTCTACTCACTGTTATCAAGTACAGGCAAGACAACTTTCTGGTCAAGTATCTGTAATGTAACTGTGAGCTAATTAGGGTAAAATAGTGTACTGAAGTGATTTTAGTAAAAGGATGTGTCAGATTTTCTTGGTTTGGGGCTTTGCTCACCTGTTGTTTTAGGTAAAAGCAAGGAAGGGATGGACAGAAGGAAATTCACCTTCATCTTTTCCAGAAGAGGAGAGGTAATGGTTTAATGTGATTAATGATTTAATGTTTTCATGATCCACGGCTGTCCCAGACAGAGCAAATCCCTCTGACTTCACCTCAGGGGTGTCAAGATAGAAGCTGGAGCTGCATGGGTGCTGTTCCCTTTGCCCCCTGAGGTCCTACGTGGTGGTTGTCAAAGGAAACTTTCCATCTTCAGATCTGTGCAATGAAGTGCATTAATGTAACATGGTAATGGAGCTAATTTCTCCTGGGAAGCTCTGGTACATGTGGAAGGATGCTGTGTTCCTTTACTGGTGTGTCGCTTCTCTGCCCACCTGAGATCAGAGTGCAAGTGGCAATGGTGATGGTAGGGAGACAATTTGAGGAGTGTAACCCCGCACGTGGAAGCTCCCTCTTCAGTGTCTGCAAAGGAACAGGGGCTAAAATTCATGTCAAGACAGAAAATAAAGTACTCATTTCTCATTGGAGTAAACTAAGAAGGTAAGAACATGAGAGTTTGTATCTGAATTTGTCTATTTCAGTTTGCAAGTATAATGAGTTGTGAATGAGAGTATTCAGATTAGGTTTTTTTTACAAATGCGCTATTACCTATACAACAACAACACCCTGTTTTGTACAGCTGTTTGAAATTAGTAGAACTGTTGTTGAATAATGAAATAAAAACATCACTAAATTAGCTGCAGATCGATATGCCTTTCTACGAGCAAAATAACAGCTGCTACCATGGTTCATGGCAATCAGTTATCAATGGCTACTGATATATTATAGTATCAGACAGACCTGTGAAAATGCCAAGGAAAGTTTTGTTTTGTTTTGTTTGAAATCTCATAGTGGAATTCTCAGTAGGGGAGCTTAATTTAGAAATCCAGAGGTACCCAGAAGTAGCTTTAAATAATGAGAAAAAAAAAAAAAACAACACCCAAAACCCCCAACTATTTGTGTTTCATGTAGAGGAAAATCAGTTTATTTGTTTGTTTTTCCCGAAATACATCATCTCCAGTAACATCGATCTCAGTAAGGTGAGTAATTTAACCCTTTCACTGTGTGAAAGTACATGTTTATTAGGGTCTGTGTGACCTTTTCTGACCGTGCATACAGAATAAGGAATTTTGCTCTCAAAGCCTTACAAGGTCTGGTGCTAGTGAATACATGAGAATAATGGTGCTAACAAAATTCACATCCTTTTTTGACCCATGGCCTCTTTATCCCCTTTTGAGCGACTAGTGTTAACATCATTGTCCACATGTATTCATGCACAGGAGCTTTTAATCTCAGCTTTTCTCCACTGAGTGGCTGTGCATATGTGGACACACAGTTGCTGTCATGCTAAAAGATGATTAAATGACTTTTGCTCCAAGAATTCTTCTGCCATTTACTCTTTTCTGCAGTGTATTCACATAAATGCTCTTTCCAGCTTCCTTTATTTTATAATGTGTAAGCACTTACATCACGCTATCGAAATTATTTTTTGCTTAATATTGAAAGACGATGCTTTATACACGTGAATATAATACGCATTATGCATAGGTACTAGTGGTTGTTAGTTACTGGTTTTCAAACAATTTATATATATATATATATATGTATTATTTTTTTTTCCTAGTTACATAATTGTTAATGTCTGCGTTGAGCATTGTAACCTGATAGTGTCAAAAGAGAAACCTGCATGGTTATTCTTGCAAAATAGTGATAAAGTAGTATAGCTATCAAAAGTATACTGGAACACAGGGAAAGATGTGGAATCAAAACATATTCTCAGCTATGTTAAAAAAAAATACTGGATTGAACTTAAGGCTATGTTCATATATGAAATGAGAGATACATTAGTTCTGAAGAAATTTAGTAATTTCTGTTTTATGAATAGTTTTCAGAACATAAATTGTATGGTTCATTGGTCAGATTGATTTCTTTGCATTATGGTAAAAACTATCTTTTGGATGGTTTGTGACCAAGATCCTGCTGAAAATATTTTACATTTTCGTGTCTGCAAAATGAAAGTTGTTTTTAATTTATGCAAGATGCCTAATCAAAATAGCTATAATATACCTCTGAACCAGATAAGGATGTAACGTTTTTGGAAGCAACTGTATATTTATGAAACAATAATTTGCCTTTATTTTTTGTCTAAGCATTTATTATTTTCATCTCATTTTCCAGAGACACTTCATTACAATGCTGTTTGTTTTATTGCTACTGCAGTATTAAAAATTCTCCTGTTACTTATAAATAGAAACTTAATATGGGTTGTAGTTCTGACCAAAATTGAAGGTAAACTCTCATTAGATTATGGCGCCTCACATAAGAAATTATTAATGTCACTTATGATCTTATGAACGAATGACCTTTGCATCCAAGAGAAATGGGAAAGGGCAAAAGCAACACAGCTTGTTTTTCTACTGCACCCCGTTTGTAGGCAACAGTACGCAGACGAATACGCAGTAAAAAGAAACAAAGTCTGAAAGTTAATACCCCAGGCGCCAAACACATGTCTGTGAAAGAGGAATGCAAGCAGACATTTCTATGTGCAGTACATTAATTCCTAATGGGCTCTTTCTCTTTTACAAAGGTCAGATTATTGGACGGAACAGAATCCCATCTCAGCAATGTATTACCTGCCTCGGTGTGTGCGGAGTATCGGCATAGTGGGTTTCCTTGCTATGGGGTTAACACCCCACAGTAAGCGATTAATACTTCCACTGGTAAGACATAGACAGCTCAACAGGGCAATCCTATTAATGCCGGCTGCATATAAATCTGGCTTTTTATACTGCCGAAGTATTCTCAGCCTCAAAGTGCTGGCTGTCTCTGTAACACTAGAAGGAGGGGATGCCAAGGAGGATGCCTGCACAGGATCATAACTCATCTGGAGTTCTGTTCATATGGCCCTTAATTTAATATCCTTCTTTCCTTTTTAATTGCTGATGATTTGATGGAAAACAAGGTTGATAATTTTATTCTCTGAAGCTGGGGTGTGACACAGTCATAAGGTGTGAAATCAGTGCAAGCCTTGCCATAGCCTCCAGTGAATTTTGCCATGAGAGAAATTGAGCCTGGACAGAGCCAGTGAAAGGGTCACTAACATGCACTCAGGACAGAATGGAGTGACTTTGTAGATGGCCTCGCTGCTCCTGAACAAATGCACAAATCATGGCCAACTGCGGGGGCAGTTTCTGGCTGTGGCTGTCTGTCCAGCAGAGACCACCAAACTCACACCTGCTTACAGCCACCAAACAACTGAGAAAATGTGTTGGCACCCACAGCTGAAGTCATACAACAGTCTGAGAGGTTAAAACCAATAAGAGAGTCTTCGAGTCTTTGCCTCTTTTGGGACACATTTTCTTTCTAAATCAAGGCTCCTAATCTAGATTTTGGACTATTTTGTACTGCTGTTTTCATAGACAAACAAACAACTATACTGCATATAACTGTGTAGGACTGCAGTTTGCAAATCTGATATTTCAGCATTCCTCTTGGTTTCGAAAGTAATTTTTTCTCAACTAAGAACCACAAAATTTCATAAAGCAAGTTCATGCAGGATTGAAACTATAATTAACAGGTAGTGTATTAGTTAACTTTTGTCAAGGGAAGCTGAGTGGAAGAAGAGTAGCTGAGACTGGAACTTCTCACTGCCTTTGTTATCCAAATATTTGACAAAAATAAAAACTGTTCTTTATATAAGAAGGACGTTCTTGTTCTTTCCAAGAAGGAGGTTGGTAGCATACAGTGCTACTGAATTTGTGTTTCAATGATCCCTTATGACTAGATTTCTATACAAACATATGATCAATTTATACAGCTTGTTAGCATGGTTGAGTATTATAGATCTCGCATAACCATGTTTATTATTTCTCTTCAAATTTTTCCTTTAACCTTTTCAAAACTAACTGAGAATCTTAAATGGTAAATGTAACATTTTTTTGCACGTGATTCTTACTGGAATCACACTGGTTTGTACCATGCAGTGAGAAAAAAGTTGTGAATAGTGTAATAAATATACAATCATCCTAGATATTTTGAGTCAGCTGAGTCTTGTTGACTCTAGCTATAATATTGACTGTGAAAATTTTAAGGGAGGATGAGAAAAGCAGATTCCGGAATTTTTACCAGATTTTTTTTTCTCACTCATCATCTGTTTGTGAAAGAATGAAGTTTGTGCATTAGAAAGGTGCAGGATGTGAAATACCCTGGTGCTCAGAAAAATGTTTTTCAGCGTTAAGTAATGAAATCCGAAGGGTGGAAATGGCCTTCAAAGGCTATTTCCTTCCCTTAGACAACAAATGCTGTCATCAGCTATTTTTGATTAGCCTGTAAATTATGACCCTGTCAAGGTAATAGGGCTCTGGTTACAAATGCACCTTCAAGTCTAGAAACAGTCATGTAATCGTGAGCAACACTTGACCACCTGCAATGGTGTGCGATTATTCTCATGGTCCGCAATGAATCCTTGGGTCAGGACTCACTTGTGTGGGACATGCTTGAGTCTTCAGCACCCCTGACATTGGCTGTGGTTGTAATGCTTTTGTTGCTGAGAGAAAATACAGTAACTCCTAGAATACACAGTTTGGAAAACTGTGGAGAAGTGAGAAAAGTGGAAATGACAGATGCTTAATTAGCAGAAAAAAATATTCCCCTCTTGTTTCTTGGCTACTTTATATGTATATATATAGAGAGAGAGCAAAATCTTATGGGGAAGCAATTCAGCATATTATGATGATGTTATTCTAGAGAAAAAAAATTACACTAGTGTGTAAAAAAAATGGAGAACAGACACAGCAACAATGTATTTGAAACAAATCAGGTTCCTAATTTCCACCTCCAGATGAGACTACTGAGTACACAATGCTTGTATTTCTTTAGTAATACAATGAGTAGGATGGATTAATATTCATACTTCCACTTTTCTTACTGCTTAGCATAGTGATCTAAACAGTTTAATTCATTGCTGGTCACACTTTTCAAATATTTTTTAAGAGTTATCAGTTTTTTTTCTTTTACCCTCAAGCTTTCCTCTTTCAACTTACGTTAGACTTTTTTATCTCCACTGTTGCACTTTGCTGAATTCCTTTCAATTTGTGGCTGTCATTTTGGTATTGAGATATCCAGATCTCAGATATCTCCAGATATCTGAGAAATATCAGCATATCCTACTCCTGTACCAACAGTGCAGAATTACAAGTTTTCAGGCTTATAAACATTTTGACATTCAGTATCAACTCAGTCTTTTCTAGTAAGGCTGCTCTTTCTGAAAGGATTTAGTAGTTATTTTCTTTATGTATTTTTTTTTTCCTAAACTGAATCCCACTTGCTTGTTTTCCATCAGAATTTTTTATCTCATGGTTTTATTTGTGAACGCTAATCCAGTTTTGATGATCATCTTGCATCTCACTCATCACTAGAAGAGCAATCGCCTTTGATGGACGTGATTGCGAGACCTAGATTTCACACGATTTCCAAAAGGGAATCCTGTGCTGCTTACTACTTTCTTCCATGATTTAACCTAGAAAACTAAATACAAGTGAGCTTTCCACTGATTGACAGGACGTTCACAAACCACCTCTAACTTTTTAGGGCTTCCTAGTCTTTCAGGAGGTTTGCTGTCTACAGTCAAACCAAAGCAAAGACTGGTACACAAATCAGAAAATAAAGAAAAGGTACAGTTGCTCTCAACTTCGCATGAATCCCTCTTCAAGGACTTGGAGGTGACAGACCCTAATAGCAGTCAGAACCACCTGTTGCTGACTGACCCTGCCTTTCCAAGCTGATGGAAAATAACCCCAAAATCCCACCTGGATACCTACTAGCAGTTTTGCCAGCACTGCCTTTGATGAAGTGCTTCTCTGCTGCTCTTACAATAATAAAGCTGTCAGCCAACGCGGGGAAGCCACAAGCAAAGGAGACAGTTATAGCTGGGTGGTGAAATGTGTTCCCAGAGATATATGGATGGCATGAACCTCCTTACTCTCAGGGCTAAATGCAAATCTCTTTCCTTTGATTTTGTACTTCCCTAAGACTCTCTCATACGCAACAAACAAGTTATTCTAGTAGCTGAAAGGGGGGAAAGAGGATTTGTGTTTAAGTATTTCGATCGTATTTTTCTACGGTTGTGTGGGTTTTATGCTTACCTAAACAACCAGAAATATTCAAAAATATCCTGGTTAACCGAGTAATTTAGTTAACACTTCAAGAAAGGTTTAATATAACTCCCCCTTTTTGAGCAAACATCTTTTTCTACAAATTAAATGATGCAGCTGAGCTACTCAGCTGATAGGAAAGAGTGCACAGGGCCTAAATCTCAGGACTACCTGAATCATGTCATCCACAAAGCTGCATGGTGCATAAAGCTGATGGGACAATTATCCATCACCTCTCTGCTCCCTGCCATTGGTGCCCACTGGGCACTTCACCCTGGGTACAGGGTAGGCCACCAACCATAACCCACCTACCCAGGGAACTGAGCATGGAGGGCTCCGGGCTTATGTGAGGAGAGCAAGCTTTCCCTGATCTTGGGAGTGCAGATAGATGTTAAGGGCTGAGCTGAGACTCTCACAGGTGAGGCTGTTTTTGATTGTGCTGATCTTGCCTTTGTTGTCAGGAGTAAGAATGATGCAACCACTCAGAAATGTTGAAGCAAAAAAACCCTGTCTTTAAAAGTAATTGCTTCCTTGCTTTGTAAACTGCCTACTCTTTAAGCACTACGAATCACTGTAATTAATCCTTAATTCAAGCTGCTGTATCTATGTTACATTGTTATGTTTACTTAGACGTAAAATGCATTATTCTTTACAAGATAATGGCATCAGTCCACACAGTGTCTGTGACAGGCACAGGCAGCTCTAAGCTGAAACATTAGGTGGAGGGTTATAAAGCTAGTTACGTGCCAATATGTTAATTAATTAATCACAGGCATGTTTTCAAAGCATTCTTCATACCTCAGGTGGGGCTCCTGGGCTATTATGAAATGCCAAACTTCCCTTGGGGCTTTGAGGATTGCACTTCTAAATTCCTCAGAAGTTCAGGGAAGTAAAAGGGTATGTTTTTTGGTGTGAGTCACTGAAGTGAGGCTGGAGATAAAGATTTTTTTGTTATGTTTTATAGTGGGAGAGGAGGGCAGTAACCAGCCAGCCAGCAAGCAAGCACTTCAGAAAGGAACTAGGTAGAGGGCAAAGCTCGGTTTTCCAACCCAATAAGCCTATTTTTTCTAAACACATCTAATTTTTAATTTAATTTTTTTTAGTTGATTTTTTCTGACCTTCCTTCATTTTAAATTCAACTCTCTGGTATATATCAGCCAGCCTTCTCTCAGCTTCTGGTTAGAAACTCATGGTTATCCTTTGTGCCAGCAGCTTGTGGAGAACAGGCCAAGTGAATATATGCCTCTTTCACTGTTCAGCATCAAGGACTTCAAAACGATATATTTTATCCTGTGTTTTTGCAAACAAAGTATTCTTGTTTTCTTTGAGCTTGTCTGTGAACCTGTGAGGTATCTGCAAGGCTGTATCCGTAAATCCCCCCCCAGCTACTTCCTTTTTGTAGTAAAAGAGGAGATGCCAAACAAATGACTTCATTCCATTTCAGTGGAGGTCTAGAGTGGGCAGGAAATGTTATGAAATTTGGAAAAAAAAAGAAAGAAAAAAAAAGTATACTTCATGATTATAGTGATTTGCTCACTTTTTAAGCCACACAGCTCTAGGTGGGTATGTGTTGGAGCAGTGTAATCCAGCGAGGGAAGCTCCTGAACTCTGTAGCTGTCTGGCCAGCCCTGTGCCATGAGATCAAGGAACAAAGAGACACCTGAAACACGTCCTTGGTGAGTCTCAGTGAGGCTGGCACCTAAAAAGGACCGTGCCAGCTAGAGACTGGAGTGTATCGGAGACCTGAAAAGGGCTCTCAGCAGGACTGGGCTGAGCAAATGTGGCTGGTAAGGTCTGCATGTGGATAGTGATCCCCACTGTCTCATCCCAGCCTCTCATGCCAGAGGAAAAAGGTTAGTGAGTTGTAGGCCACCTGCTCCGCCTAAAACTTTCACTTGAATTGGCAGGAAGAGTAAGTGTAATGGAATTTTTTACAGGGTTGGGCAATTCTGTTTATATCTGACTCACATTGCATGTAGATTCATGAAATGTAAAGTGATTCCTGGATTAGATACAGAAGAGAAGTGCCTCACATGTCAGGACAGAACTAGTACTGTGTGGCGTGTTAGTGCTGAGGGAAGGTCACTCAGTTTCGAATTTTTTCTAATTACCATTCCCACTCGGTATCTCATGCTTTACCTGCGGCAAAGTTGTGTAATGCCCTGGGAACGCATTTGTGCTTTCCCAGCAAAGGTGCAGAGGAGAGACAGTGTTCAGAGAACCCCTCCTAAGTCCTGCACATCTCAGCCTGGAATATGTTCAGGCAGGACTTTGGGAGTGCATCCAGTGCTGCACAGATATCACAGATGGAGCGAAAAGATAGCCAAATGGTTGGTCTCTTTACTCTGATTCAAAGAATTTTCAGTCCACTGGAGAAATGAGAAAAGCAAGAAAAGTTTTTCCTCATTTGGAAACTTCACAAAAGCTCCTTAGAACAAGGTCTTTGAGATACAGTGTGCAGTTAAAGTGCTTTGTGAAAGGTGCTTTGTTTCTGAAGAAATAAAAACTTCAGCAGAACTTCAAATATTTTGCTTGAATTCTTCTAAGGTTTCAGTTGCTGATTTAAAAATATATCTTCAGGAAAAGGAGAAAAATTCAGATGAATGCTGGTGTGAAAGAGGATCAACCTTTCACCTAGATTTGTTCTGCACTAATCATGGGAATACAGGCATAAGCTCAAACAAATATGGAAAGGGAGTGGCTTACTGAAAGCCTTATAAATAAAGTACAAAGGTATCGCAATGGAATCTTTAAAATTGGTAGAGCATTTTGTAACCAGGAAAGATTTGGCAAGGATCTCTTATTTACATTCTACTGGATTCAGCTGTTTTTAGCTGTTCATTTGCTGATTTCAGCCGAAACAGCTAAATACAACCCCACAAGACAACTCTTCTTTCACTGATTTTAAAATTAATGGATATTGCTCTTGAGTGTGGTAGAAGAATATCCTCAATCAGAATGTTAAACAAAGAGTTTAATAAAGAAATTGACTTTCTTTTTCTTTTTTTTTCTTCTTTCCCTGTTATGGTGTTTGCAAAAAAAATGTACAACAAATACAAGTACATCAAAAAATCAAGGGTTAAATAATGTAGAAGGAAGGGATGAGAAAAAAGCTGCTTTATGTAAACAAGTTTTGACTTTTAATACTGTATTTTGTTTATCTTTTCTAGGACTCTGCTGCCAAGCGGCCCTTAATTTACAGAGCTGTCATGGACTTGAATTCAGTGGAACAGTTTGTTTGGAAAAAACTACAGAACAAAACTTGGTTTTATGTTACTGGAAAGATGTGTGCTTTCTTTCGGTATCAGCAGGCAATCAGAGTTTCTATGGACCTGGTGCTAACAGAGTTATAACAGCATGAAACTTGAATGATACGGTGATGAATGAGCCTGCAGGTTGGGGGAAACAAAATCATGTGCTTTGGAACAGGATGGTGTTTGGTAGCCAAGGAGGATCCTGCCACCATATATGGTCACTATTTTGTTCATGTTCTGAAATTCAGGAAGAGCCACACCTCAGAGACTTCATGGCTTGACACTGCAGGATGATAACTGACTGCCACTTTGTATGTGGGACAAGCACTCTGATATAATACTCTGGGCTGTGCTTGCCTGTTTGCATGTTGCAGCTTGCGTTACATTTCAAACTTGTCATCACAAATAGGAACCAAATTTCTGCACCTCTGCCCATTGGTATTGATGGAGTGGGTTTTCTCAGAAACCATCTCTGGATAATTTTAGATGGATTTTTATTTCCAGAACAACAGCTTATTTGCATTAGTAGATAGTCTAGCTTTATGACTAATTAATATCTTTATCTGTCACTTAAGTCTTTATGCTTTCTTTCCATTGATAAAGACAGGAAGAACACAAGTTCTCTGAAAGCCTATGGAAAATGCCCATTGATATAGTGGAGTCAAGGATTGACCTCTGCTGCTAAGTACAGGCTGAAAAACAGATAGACAAATGAATTAAATGGGAAAGAGGAACAGAGGCTACATCTCTTGCAGGAAATGAATTATTATGTAGTAATTTACTCCTAAAGCTTAATTATTTTAATTAGATATTACATAGATATCTACCTTGCTCTTTAAAAGTGGCCTGGAGGACTTAAGTTGTTGCCATTTTCATTTGAGCCTGACAGACACGTAGGGTCCTGCATGCCCCAGCAGGCACTCTGGCTGCTCCTGAGCTGGGGCTTTACTCTTCCACAGGCCATGAGTGTGGCCTTGATGATGGCCTGAAAAGACAGCCTATATTCACCAGTCATACTTTCAAAATTAATCACAGGATTAATTCCTCCTCTGCAGGAGGAAGCAGAAGGCTTATCTTCCATCTTGCCTCTCCCTCCTTGCTGTCTGATAGTCCCAGTTACCCCATGTGTTACAGGACTCCAGCAATGGTGCTCTGTTGCTGCCATGGACCCTGACTCCACATTCTCAGCACGTGTTGAACGGCCACAGTAGAGCAAGCCTTGGAAAAAGCAGGCTTCTCTCTCTCAGATCAGAGCTGAGAAAGCACGTGTTTAAAAAGATGGGTGAAACATTTCACGAAAACTTGATTTTACTGTGGTGCCAGCCCTGTAGAGAGCAACATAAGAAGATAGACTACTCCTCCAGGAAATACCTCAAGGGACTTCTTGCGTTACCTTAAATGACGACACACAGAATCAGCTCAGTGATTTTATTTTAGGCTAAAAGGGCGTTTCTGTATAAGAATATATTGAAATGCTGTCCAGTGCTAAGACTCAATCCTAGAGGCTTATGTAATCCCTGCACTGAAGACTAGCACCTTTATTTGGGTTTTAAGTGCATCTAAAGAGCTCTGATTTGAGGTCTGTGACACAGAAGCAAAACGATACATATGAGGCCAACTTCAAAAGTTCCTTCACATCCAGAGAGTATGGGAGTATAGGAATACTGAAAGCATGGGCTGCGTACCTAGCTGTGGGACATGGGGTAGCAGGGCCATGAGCTGATCACATGATCTGCATGAGTTCCTAATTTATACCCACATGGATTTCAAAGACCTCTCCCCTGCTCAAAATTCCAGGAAAGCTCTTTTTGTCTGGTTACCCTGCCTTTGCAATGCCATGTTTGGCAGGGCATGTCCAGCAAGCTTGGGTCAGAAACGCTTTTTTGCAGAAAACATTCCCATAAGCACCACTGGCTGTCCTTGAATTGAGCTGCAAGTCTTGGAGTACACAGCTTGACTGAATTTCTTCTGCACGAAGCTAATCCTGTCAGTGTTCTCCAGGAGCACACCTAATGGTGCACAGGGTCAGGCTAGAGCTCTTCTGAAGGAAATCCAGAGTTGCACATGGCGTGCCTGTTGGAACCTCAAGCAGTGACTCTCTCGCACTACAAATCTGCCTCTCTTGGGACATAGGGCTTCCACACAGAAATCTTCTCTTTGCTGTTGTGTTTCTCTCCACTTCCTACAGCTCCCTTCCAGTCAGTTCTGATTACTTCTTGCATTCTTGAAATCCTTCTTCAAAATCTAACTTTACAGTTTTCTTCCACTATCACTTTCCAGTCATGAGCAAGTTAGCTCTGAGCCTAGGGGAAACATGAAGTAGAATACAGGTGGCCCAAAAGCCACAGGTGTGGTGTCTTCATTGTCTGGGAAGAATTAACAAGCAAGACAAAGATGAAGTCTGGGCTGTTAAGAATTTTTATATCTTTATCCTGTTCCCAGTCCTCACCAGCCATGAGAGCTCCTCTCTCAGCTGTATGAATGTTTTCATAATTTTTTTCAAATACGTGTATTTTATTAAATTTAAAAGGAGCTAGTTATAAATAGGATACAGCACTCTGGGCCGAGATTTCCTTCAGCCAATGTACACATAGAAGGGTGTGTATGCAATTTTCACTGTCCTGCATGACCAAAGTGTACATATTTTTACTGATGGAAAAGCAGCTAATCCAGTGAGGTTGCAACTCAATTTCTGCTCCTAAAAATGCTGGGGTGTATTTAATCTTGTTCATGTGAGTATTATGGGTATATGTGGCCTAATTCTACTCTTAGGGACTTTCAGGGGAACAAGGTGCTCAACTACTTAAGGACAAGCATGTGCACATAGAGCAAGAATGATTAAACTTGGCTGTGCAAAGGCCCCCTCCCTTCCCTGCTCCCTCTGCCCCCACATCTTCTCTTCAAAAGTGTATTAAACCACTTCCAAACTGCTCACGCAGTTGGGGATTATCATGCTCTGGGGATTGTAATTATTTGAGATCTGTATACTTCCCAAGCTCTGGAGGCAATTATCATTTGGCCTTATCCTTCAAAGTGTGCTTGCAGAGTGTGGAGCTCTTACAACTGTGCCTCTGAGATATTCCTTACATAACTCCCAAGTTATGAAAATAGTGTTTAATTTTTACAGGCAATGAGACTGCTTGGTCTATTGTTTCCTGTTAAATTCACCACACCAAATTCCATCCCATGGGAACTGAAGCCAGTCAGTAACTGAGATGAGGATTTAGTCTATTCTTTTCTGTCGAAATTGGGATATTTCACATATTTGATAGTGCATCTGTTAAAGGAAAAAATTCCTGTACACTGTGTTGGCCGCTTCTGTATTAAAATCTTGCCTTAGATGTGTTCACATTCCCATTCAAACTTGTCAAGTTATTTAACTTATTAAAAAAAATACATGTTTTTTCTGTACTCATTGATCTTATCTTTTGATGCCATGCCCATTATGCTACAATGCATCTGGAAAATAGCCCATAATTTTTCTTAAGGCAGGAAGTAGTATTTATGGCCGTGTAATAATATTTTACAGTGTATATGATCAAAAGACTGTCAACTGCATTGCCAAATCAAGTCCAAACAATAACAGAAACTACCAAGGTGGTGTGCTTTGTTTCACATTTCTCAGAATATCCCTGGAATTCTGCCTTCACTAGGTATACTTCCCACACTGCATGGTTTGGGGTCTGAACAGATGTACTACAGCCTGAGAAAGCACAAAATAAAGTATGAAATGAAACAAATACAGAAGTGAAATACATCTGTGGGGAATAGCTTTCATTGATGGAACTCTGCCTGTATGTTGCTCTGAAATGAGCAATATGTTGAGCGGGGGTGACCAGAAATACTTGTAGTTTCTTTAATCAGAAGTTATTATAGGTTAAATGGTTTCCAGGTAGCTGAGTTTGGGATGGATAATCACGCAGCAACTTTTTATTTTATTAGAGAGTGCAGTTCATTGCCACTCTGCATTTTAGAAAATAATGGATAGCAAGATTCAGCAATTCATGTGAAATTTCAGGTAGGCAACTGACATGTAGCAGTATCTTGAGAGACAGTAGGAACGAGCGCAGGAAAAAACCTCAGGCTGTGAAGTAATCTACAGTTCTCCATGCTTCTGATAACTTCAATGGAAAGTAGGACCCTTATATCACTGTTGTATATCTTTTATTCTCCTGTAACATATTTTTTGGTGGCAGTACTCGAGGATAATGAACAAGTTGATGTAGAGATCTAGTTCTGTATTGACAATCTGGTGTTTCTCTTCGATTTTTCTTTCCCTTCTATCAATAAAAATGTGTCATTTTGATTCTACTGAGAGGAGGGTTTTGTGCAGGCTTCACAAGAATTGTAATTTATTGGTAAGCTGAGGACTGAAATTGAGAGAAGCTCTCTCTTCAGGATGCAGGATAACCAGCACGAACTCTCATCTCAGACTTTCCTACTGACAGTAAAAATCTGTAACTAAACTGAATGCAATTTGAGTTTGAAATATAGTCAAGCTGTTCTAAAAGGAATTTGGTTTCTTATCCCTTATTTTCTTGATAATACAATATTTACAGTCTTGGAGCAGTTTTAAAGCAAGAAATCAGTGCCGTCTGATATCAGTAGCTGACTGATGATGCCACAGTGAAGCTATTCCAGTTATGGGGTCCCTGGGAAGACAAGGGGCTGAAGTACCTGGGTTCCCTTCCTCCATGATGTTGCAGTGACAGGAACATGCTCTGCAGGTGCTGCGGGCTTCTCTTTTTCACTTGTAGCAGGAGAGAAGATGAAACAGTGCCCAGAAACTAGGAGTCTTAACAAGTCCTTGGCTTCAAGTGGGCAAAGCCACCCCTCATATGGTGTGACTCACACAGCATGTGCAGGCACAGGTAGGAGCTTCTCTCAGTGACATACTCCAAAGTCCTTGTGGAAGTGAGTGTATTGCTGGGGAGGAGGCTGTCTGAAGTCTCCTGGAAGCTGATGTTTGTAAAAGCCACCTTTGCCTTAGAACAAATGTAAAAATCCTGAAAAGATAAAGGTGATGGCCATGGCACAATCCACTCAAGGCCATCTGGGAGATAAGATGGATCCCTGCAAGGGTTTCAGAAGAGGATAAAAGCAAGGAATAGGGTATGTCTGGGTGTGAGCTGGATAAAATTGTGTGTAGGCAGTGCAGCTGGAATACCACAAAAGGAGGCAGGCACCATTGGAGAAAGCCAAGAATGGTCAAATGAGCTTCAGTAATGGGGCCCTAGAAGGGTAAAAAAAATAACGAGGAAAAAGGTCATGCTTTTTGGGTGAAGTGCTGGCTGGTGAATAAAAGGTTTGGAATAAAGAGCAAAGAAATTCCTTCTTGCTGTTTGATGATTATATTAAGAGAAATACAATTTAATGCCCATCTTCAGTAAATAAACAGGGTTGCTACCCTGTTTGTATACAATTCAATCTTCAGTTTCCTCAAGAAAAACAATCTGAACACTAGCTAAGGGCTCTGGCCCAAAGGGGTAACAGTAGCCTCTAATGGGAATAAATAGAGGGTAGGCGGCACTCTTTCAACACACTCTTTGAAGAGCAAGCCGAATAGAGCCCTTAAGAAAGGTACAGGTACACAAATATTTACCTATTAGGTCTCTCTATTCATGATGGGCTCAACCCTATTGTACTCAGTTGTTGCTTTCAGTCCTCCATAGATCTGTCCCCTGATGTGTGACCTGCATTTGCAAGCATTAATTAGAGAACCAGGTGGCTCTGCACCATCACCGGGCGCTTTGAATGAGGGGCAAGAGCAAGTTGTGTGTTCTGCAAAGGCAAAGTTCTCTGTATTGTCTCCAGAACTGGAGGCAGCTCAGAATTCGGGCCCAGATCAACCCGAGGCTCCTGTTACTGATTCACATCCTGGGAGCCCACAGCAATGAAGGATTATGAAGGATAATAGGACCCCACTAATGAAGGATTAGGGCTGTGTCACAGTACTTGACGGATAGAAAGTGTCATCTTTTGGAAACACCCGTTGACAGAGCTGCCTTTCTCTTTTACCTGCCCTGCAATCAGGATACAATTGGGAAAGGTCTTAATAACTGTCACTTTCACACTGGGCCTGTCATGTAATTTGATCATGGTAAACCATTTTACAGGATTAATTCAGTGTAATCTTGGATTTGCAGTTTTGTGAGATCAGTGGAAATGGTATAGTTTTTTTACAGAACTGGGCAGATGGACTAGGGTTAAACGAATTCTCCAGCCAGATCATCCTGAAGGAATGAAATACATTGTTCTGAAGGCTTAATTTCCTCCTGGGAATATGCAAGACTGCAGTGAAAACACACCATAGTTCGTGAAGAAAGGAGTAGGCGCTTTGCTATGCTGACTGTGTGCAGTGTCTTGCATTTTGTTTCTCCCATTGCTGAGGGCCTTATGTGGAGCAGAAATACACACCAGTCCCATCCAGTGTGCGACTGGAGCAGCCACAGAGTGTGTCACTGGTAGCTCTCAGAGGAGAGCCTGGGGAGGCAGGCACCATGTCTGCTGGCTAGAGGTGCTCCCAGGTGCCACCACTGACCCCCACGTGGCAGCCAACAAAGGCCCTATTGAGAAGGGACAGGGAGGCAGGGCTGCGGTCAGGGTGGAGGAACACGATAGCAGCCTCTTGAGGCCAGGGAATCTGTAAAATAAACCGCTGGGCAGAGTGAACGTGGAGGTGAGGAATGTGAAACCGGAGTCGAGTTATTTGGGAGCAGTGCCAGTCCAGTGCTGCGCGAGACATTGCTGGCCAACGGAAGAGGCATAGCTGGTTATAAAATACAGCAGTGACAGGACAAACTCTTTGTTGGCAAAAATAACTTAAGCTCCGATCAGATCAACTGCCTACTTACACTGGTGAGCATGGACAGCACCTGTGGCTCGCTGGCTGTTGCTTGGCCACTTTCCCCACCCTGGGCTCAGCCAGGCTGATGGAGTCTGTTAGCTGGGGATGCTTAGTTTCTGTGACTTCTTTTTGGAGGCACATGGCAAGATGACTTCTGCACCCCAGCCAATCCTGTACTCTTTCCTACTCGTGGTTATTATCCCAGACACATTCTTGGCCTATTTCACATAAGGATGAGGTTTAAGGCTGAATCAAGGCTGCGTCTGCTGGGAGACATGGTCCTGTGTTCCCTCCTTGCACTATGTTTGGACTCTTGTTTTCAGCTTTTCTATACTAATCATAGTTACGTGTCTTGGGTTTTCTTTCTGTCAAGTCAGGTCTGGTTCACCACAAGTACTGGTCTTGGCATAAAGGGAGCTTACTGGCCCATGCAGGCAGAGTGTAGAGGGCCAGAAGGGCATTGCCACTTTCTAGGGAAACATGTTCCCAAACCTTCTGCTGCTGCTCCCCAAATTGCTCCTTCAGGGGTAGTGGTTTTCCCTCTCTAACCCACCTTGTGGCTATAGTCTGCAGATGTCTTCAAGAAAGGGAACATGCCAACAATCTGTGCAGAAAAAGCTGCTGATCAGAAGACAGGAAAAAAGTTAAAATATAGATATGGCTTTGCAAGTGCTTTCTGTGGAGCAGACGGCGAGTCTGGTCTCCTCGTGCTCCTTAGTTCTGTTCTTTCTCTGCTGGATCAGCTGCTGACAGAACAACCCAAAACAGCTGAAAATAGTGACGGGGTCATTTCAGCTGAGGATAATTAGAGAAATAAATGAAAATGAAACTTGGATTAGGCAGTCAGTCTTCCATCAATTCCTATGTTGAGCTATTTCACTCTTACAAATCATGCAGTGCTAAGTGTTAAGGAATGTTGCCATTCAGCAAAAAACAAAAAAAAAGAAAAAAAAAGAACCAAAAAGAATCAATTCCTCTTGATGCAAACAAGCAAAGTGTGTGGTAGGCAATGCCTGTTCTGACAACTAAGTCTTCCTATCTGACAAGTTTTGTATAACATCCACTTCATTTATAGTTCATAACATTATTAAATTGAGTGTTCTGAACTGCAACTGGAGTGTTTATGATCATAATAAAGGAACAAACAGAAAACAGAATGAGAACTGTTTTAAAAGGAAGAATCCTGATTAATACTAAGACAACTGAGCTATTGTCTACACAGTGGTTTTAAACTTGATTTAGCTTGTAACAAATTGTAACAGTGCCCACCACAACATGTCTTCTATCTAATGCTTTCCTCTGGGGTGAAATGGAGGAATAATTCGTTCTCCTAACTTGTTTCAGATATAAAAATAATGGTGTTTTTTACTATTTGTGTTATTAATAAAATATTATTTTTATAACAAAACACTGTCCTGTGCTGTGTCCTTGAAGAACCTCTTCACCTCTGTGGAAAATAACCAGCAGTTTATTAAACTGGAGGGATGAAGAATAGAGACATAAAAATCTGTTATGCATGACTTATGATTATCTCCTTTAGTTTACATGTGGCTTATTTGTATGCATTTCATCAATCTAAATTCTAATTAAAACTGAACAATAAACTCTAACTTTTCAATCATAATGTTCCTGAATCCTCTCTTTAACAGCAATATTTTAAGGAACATATTTGTGACTTCTCCAAGCTCTGGATCTGTTCTCCTTGTTTAAAAATTGGCATGGAACTGACTAAATATTTGTAACCTATAAAGAGTATTTGGCTTATTTGTGGAGTAATTTTATTCATTCTTTGTATATATTGAGATGACTTAATTTATACTGAGGTTCTTGAACAGATGTTTTCACAGAACTTCCCTGAATTTTTAGTTCAAATAATTATTCCTAAAAAGGAAACAATGGCTTGCTATTGGCTGATGTTAACTCTTTGCTATTCTTGTTGTTCCTAAGTTTGGTTCTGCCCCGACTCACAACTATGTTGTGTGGCTTTGATTACCTGGATGCTATTATCTGGGAAAAGGCAAAATGAATACTCAAACCATAGATTGTGTTCTTTGCCTGATCTCTGACATTTAAAGACAATCTAGTGACCCAGAAATCTGAATGAACATTTGAAAAAATACAAGTGGAAGAAAAGAAAAGGAGCTTACAACATAGAGCAACCCATTCCACTGTAGACTTCTCTCACTTTAAGGATTTGTGATTTTAGCTCTCATTGAGATCTGTTGCTTTTAGTAGTGTATTGCCATAACCTCATGTATGTGTGTGGTTTAATTTGCTGTCAGCGAAACCTGAAAGCGTTCATCCGCATTCCCTGGAAAGAGGCTCTCTTAAGAAGTACTTAGTAATTCTGACTTGCTCAAGGAGTATCTGTCTTCTCCAGCATGTCATATCTTTTGTTCTCGGCTGTAGCTCGCTGGCCTAGCAATGAAAGTTGAGACTGGCTCTCACCTAAGTCAAGCCTTGATTGTGGTAGAGCCTAGATTTAAAGAACAAAACCTTCCTTTCCTCCTTTAAATGTAAAGCAGTGCCATGATATGTGATGACAGTCTTGATGAAATGTCTGAAAGACTGGCTTCTTGTAAAACATGTGCACTTAAACAGAATAATTTCTGTCTTCTGTTCTAATGTAGAAAACCTATTTATTATGTAACTTTCAAATCCTTTTTTAAAGATAGACTTGCTGTAAAAAAACGAATAAAGCGTTAGAAACTGAAATTCCCACTAAAGTGCTGCAGTTGTTCCTGTGGTGTTTTGCCTGTCAGCTTCTGGTGAGACCACTAGGGATCAAGAGATGGGACAGTTCGAGGCTTTTCTCTGAGACGCAGGAAGTTTTGTAGATAAGTGCATTTTCTGGTGCTTTGCCTGTAACCCTTCCCTTCCCCACCTCTCCTCTCTCCCAATTTGTCTGTGTGTCCAGAAAAAGCTGGATTGAGATCAGCTCATTTGTCTGCCAGCAGATGTCTGCTGCTAATGATTTTTTTTTCGTTCTGTACTTGCTTGGACTGTACGTGAAACAGCAAACTAGAGATGGAATGACCCATATTATGTTTGTAATCTCCTCTGCCATATGACCTCTATTTAGGAATTTAGATTTAATTGTTCTTGTGTAGGCTGGTAGATATCAGTCTCTGAGATGAATATATGTAGGATAGGCAGTGCTTAAAATTTTTTGGATTGTGCATTTCAATTTTTGCAGTCTTCTGCCCAGAGTATAGGATGTACATCAAATGCTAGATCTAACTTCCATTGAAGTCAAAGCAGCAAGGGAAGGATTTGACTCTTATGTAAAAATGTATTAATCTAAAGAAACAATTGCTCATCCTTGTTCTGTTTTGCCAACTTTTAATATTATCACATTAAAAAAAAAAGAGAAAACCAATGAAAAACAAAGAAATGCCACATATATAAGATCTTGTATTGAATATGTATTAAAAACTGAAATAAAGTGTTTTCATTTGGAGTATCATTCTTGCTCTGCCTCTGTTCCCAAACATTTATGATTTCAACCGGAATATCAACACATTGTATAATAATATGAAAATTCTTTTGAAATACAGCTGAAGAGATGAGGGCAAAGGGAAAAATGGCATTTTTTTAAAACAAGGTACTGTATTGTGAAAAAACTACTGTACTCACTCTCTTATTTCAGTTGGAAAAAAATCACAAGTCTTTCATGTCAAAACTGAAGGGGTTTTTCAACTCATCTATTATTCCTCGGAGTTGCTGCCCAGGAAACTGAATAGGAGATTAACAAATTATCTCGCTAAAACGATGTTATTTTAAAAAAAAACATATCACTGTGTTTATAGTTGTGCAAGACCAGCCAATAGATTGCTTGAAAGTGAGGAAGTTGGAAAATGGCACTCTCCAGTTGTGGAAAATCCCATTGCTCAGAATTCAGATGTTTCATAAAGGAGGGAATTCTCTTCAGAAGATTTGGCTGAATTTTCTACATTCTTGTATTATCTCATTCCATTGGAGGAATGTAAACAGTGCTCATCTGTCAGTATAGCTGTTGCAGCTGGATGGCCCTTAGGACTGGGATTTTTAAAAAAATGAAGATGTATCCTGAATGTGGTCCTTACAAACTGGCAGCTCTAAACAATAAAATTTCCAGTGTGATGGGCAAGGTATGACAGATAATTTGCTTTGTGTTGCCCCATTGCTCTGTCTATTGTGACTTGCTAAGGAATTAATCCCAGGCTGGATATGTAATCAGATTTGATGCCTGACTTCCTGCTCTCCTAAAGTGACCAATTAATATGGCATTAATTAGAAGTGAACAAGTATGAAAGCCAAAAAAAAAATCCCCTTTTTATCTTTTTCTAGTATTATTTATCACAAGATTGAAAAGCTTTGCTTGTAATGATTAGAAAACATTTGTTTTTCCTCGTCAACATTATCTACAAAACAGTAATCCTGCACTACCCTGCATCTCTGGCTACCTCGCAGAATATGATTTTCTCAGCAGCTGGGAGCTTTGGACCGGGAATTGCATAGATATTAGTCACCCTTCTGTTTTCTTACTTCTACTTCACCAGAGCTACCCTTAGCCATGCATTCCTATTAATTCCTTTTCTAAATGTTATAATTCTGACACAAGCAGAAGTTGATGGACATACCTGAACTCAGCTTAAAAAAGCTATTTCTGGAAAACAGTCCAGAACAGTGTATCTAAGATGCATGTTCATTTCAGATGCAACTTTTAAAATTTGTCCTTTATACATCTTGTATTAATCAGAACAGGACACATGAACATAAACTCAGGACTTAGTACTGGACAGCTGACCACTTTGGCCTTGTACTTACTCTGAATATTGTATTCTTTCTTTCTATACATCAGCCCAGCTCCAAAGTAAGAATTCATCTCTGCCTTTCTCTTTCCCGTAGTACAGTTTTTAAGGCAGAAGGTAGTAGGCGAGAGCGCTGTGTCTGTACTTGGCAAGAATGGGAAAAGTGGCTGAGCTTGGTATTCCATTCTATGCTCACAGCCACTGTGTTTTGGGCTAAGCTTAACCCACTCCACAGGCAGAGTTTGAAAGTGCTCAAAAAATGCATGAGAGCCTGAGCCTCATTTGACTGATAAGAATTTGGACATCCCACAATTTAAGCAGTGGGGTAGAGATCTTACAGATCACTTGCTTGAACTTGCATACACAAATGTCTCCTAAATTGCTCTAAGGAACTATTTATTTATTCATTCAGATTAGGCCCTTTCTTTTGCTCTGCTTCAGTCTTCATCCAGAAAAGAATAATAACAGCAATTGGTGCCTCTCCTGGATCTTGTGTAATGAGTATTCAAAGGCTTGGAAGACACCCACCTGTGATGACAGCAGGGTTTAGTACGTAATGAGCACAACTAATTTACCTGGTCACTGCAGGTTCTGGTCCAGTAGAAGCAAACTGAGGGAATAGTTATTTTTGCCACCTTCTCCAGATGTTTCTTTATATCGATGAGAATTTAAATGGAAGAATACTTTTTCTTCATGCATCTCACTCTTTGATTTCTGTCTTGTTTGCACATTCTCTGCAAATTTGCCCGGTCCAGATGTAGTGGACAAATCTATTTTTTGATACTTGCTGTCATTTCCAAATAAAGTGGGATTTTCACCTCCTCTAAACAGAGTCTTACATAAATGCAGAAGCACACTTATCTGTTAAAAACTAAAATGTGTGTGTACGTGTACCCCTGTACAAAAAGTGAGGGTCTTTGTTGTGAATAGATTTAACACCAATGTATAAGATCAACTCAGTCATATACTTGTAAGTTAAAAGATCTGTATGTAAAGTGTTTTAAAAAAGCATAATCCAATTGTATGTTTCATTAACAAAATGACTCATCTCAGTAAATGTTACAACAGTGCTGATGGAGCTTGAGCTCTAATCTATGAACACAGCATTATAATTTTACAAGAGTAGCTGTTCTTAATAAACATCAAAGTGCATGTAATTATTATGTGACTTTAGCCCTTTTTTTCCCACGATACTATAGTTAATCTTGACAACAGCTAGCACTAAGTGCAGTGATTTAACTCCCCTGATGATAAAGTTTAAAAATAGCTTTGGTTCAGATTGTTCCACTCTGCCATTATCCTCCATCACTTGGCTCAAGGGGATGACCTTCATTCTCTTGTCTGGAGGCAGGGCTTGGACATGCTGGATGCTGCCTTCTGGAGGCTGTTTTGCCTGAGTTTTGGGAAATGGAGCTGGGACAGAGAACTGCATGAAACATCCCCTTTTCTTGCACAAGAGGACCACCGTTTTGAATATAAGCTTAGGTTGTGTTGATATTTGGAGGTTACCTTTACACTTCTCTGAAGTTCATTGATCTCAAAAGCAAAGCAAAAAAAAACCAGAGCAGTTGTAAGATTTTGGAGCAGAGACTGCCTTCCTAAAAAAGCAGATGTGGAGCAGTGGAGGTGCTCTGTTGTGGCTGGAACTGGGTGATGTTTTGTCTTGCTGATGGGTAGCTCGCAGCATGGCTGTGAAGCTTGCAACCTGCAAGATGCCTTCCGGCTGGGCTTCTGCAAAGGCATTATTCTTTTGTCTAAATAGTCTCGATGGAGGCTTCAATAATAACTTCGGAGAGTCAGGAGAATTTAATTTGAATCTTCCATGATTGAAAAGTGCTATACACAAGGGTCTCCTTCTAGAGCATTTCAGGGACAGTTGTGTTCCAGGCAAAGGAGGCAGAACAAAATTTCCCTAAACAGGATTAGGACTCATTATTTGCCTCTGCCGATCTTAGCCCTATTTTACCTCTCCTTTGCACTAGTGGTAGCATCTGCCAAGACCAAATCTGATAGAATTCTTTGAGAAATTCCCTTAAAATACAGATGAGTACATTGTGTACAAAGATTTTATTTCATTTGCTGGCACTTGCAGTCTTTCCTTCTGTGCTCTTTTCACCCTACCCTTGATGTCTCAAGCTAGTTTGAACAGGCCATTTTCTGATAAAACCTATTACAGCATGAGTCCTTGTAACATTCTAAGAATACAGAGCTGAATCATGAAACTAATGTAAGTAATACTTATTGTAGTCTACGGACAAATAGAAATACATTGGTAACAACAGTTTTGTTGTTGCATTTACTGAAGTCTTTAGTTTATTTTCAGTCTTAATTGGCAGATGCGTTCGCTGTTTTTGCAAACAAAAGAATATTCAAAACGCCTAACTGGAAAAAATGATCACACACTGTACCTGTATTTCTTGAACTAAGAACAGAACAAAATCCAGTGTTTTTGTCAGGCATGCTTTATAATTGTGCATTCCTGCACATAGAAGTCCAAGCAGGATCCTTCTCAAATGACACAAATGATTATTATTTTGTTCCCAAGGGAAAGTGGTATTACAGCATCAGTATTATCCACTGGTAATGAGGTGCTCAGAGACGGAAAGAGGAGGGGTAAGACAGATATAACATGAGTGACTACCCTGTGGCAAATATTGCTTTAAAAATGTTTTCATAACACTTCAAAGAGTCTGAGTGAGGGGATCATGTGGTAATACTGTCTAACTCTTGCTTTAAACAACAGGAGCTTCCACCCCCAATCCTGGATAACCCTGTTAATATTGCTGGTAGTTTCCTTGCTTGGTGCCAAGTACATGATTAAGACACTGATTCAACAAATCAGAGGTGATCGGTCACCAGAAAGCATCCTATGATAATGGAAGGTTTCTGAGAGGGAGCTCTCTGCACCTCTGCAGATCTGCTTTCTGTTTCTTTCTTACCACAGTCTCAACCACCATTGTTAATATCTGTTAAAATGCTCAAAATAAGAACTCTGTGACAGTGGCTGAGCATTTTAACAGATGATTGTTAGACGAAAGGATGTGTGAATGCTGCCAGTGACATGTATTTGCCTTTTGTTCTCAGATACTATGTGGTGACATTACCTTTTTGTTATGGCTGAGAGAATGGGTGCAGCAGAGCCTCAGACCTTACTGTCTCTTTGACAAGGCTTCCTTGGAGATTTTTCCTGCCTGAAGACTGAAAGTGTTTGCTGATTTGCACAATTGTAGGAGCAGTTCTTCTCGTTTCACTAGAGATCTAATATGGAAAATATTTCTGAACTGTTCGCTTTGCTTGTAACAAAGGGAGAAATGCAACTCAACTGCTTGTAGAGAGAGGTAGTAAATCACCATTAGCCACTTTTTAAATGCGAAACCTTCAACGTGCATAAAAAAATTGTCTCTCTGCACCCAGGTGATACACTAAGTGCTGATAAGCTGTTGCTTCACAACTATGGGAGGGTTTCTCAATTAGACTTGTATATGAAAGGCCTTTCTTCCTTTTCTTTTTTTTTCCACATTTTTATTTTTTGTGTGTGTGTGTGTGTGTGTATGGTCACAATTTCAGTGACATAGTTGCTTCTTATTCTGTGCATGCAAATTAGTGATTATTTTCCTTTCTAACTGGGCAGCCAAAATGAACGCAGAAAAGGGAGAACTGCATGGACAAAACCTAGAAAAGGAAATGGGTTTATAACTCTACTAATTCCAGCACAGAAAATTACCTGATCAAAGTCTAAAATCAGCCTCCTACACTGATAGCATGTGAGGAGTAAATGGTTTTGTGAATGAGCTACTGCACTAGTAAAGCCTTCAAATCTCTCTGCTACTGTTGTAGTGCAGTATGGCCACAACCATTAATCCCTTCTTGGAAGCGGCGATCAGCAGCAGGGAAAAGTGGTATTTTCCACGGGGAAGGCTCTCTTGTTGGGTGAATTAAAAGGTAAGATGCCTAGTAAGAACCTGTGCTCAGCTGTTGGGGGAAAAGCAGCATTGTGATGGGAGCGGGGCCAAGGAGGGTGTACATCAAAGGTGAGATGATCCTTTATTTGAACCCTCTCCTGGACCAGTGTGCGCATTGTTAAACACTTAAAGAAATAGAGAGATCAGTTGGAGGTCACAGTTTCCTCTGCCACGGAAATGATCAGAGGTGTACTTAAAATATGAGGAAGGACAGAGAAAGCAAAGCTGTTCACTTTTCTCTGAGGAGTGAAGGAAAACGTGTTTATAATCTTCAACAAGTAAAAAGTTACTGCAGAACAAAAGGCAATGTGGTATTGTTAGACATCCACTGTTGCTAGGACAAGAACTAATGGGTTTACATTTTAAAAGATGTTGAGGCAGGAAGGTTCAGTGGAAAAATATATTGAGAAATATCTTCTCAGGAAAGGTTAGTGAAATGTGGAAAGTGATTGCCTGAAGGTGGGGAAGTTTTAAAAACAAGTTTGAGAAATATCTGTCATAAATGATGTGTAGTCAGTCCTTATAGTACAAAGATATACTACCTGAGTTCTCAGGCCTCCTCTGAACCTTTATTTTTGTGATTTAATATCGGGTGTTTTTTAGCCTTTCATATAAAGGCTTTGGCCATCAAATTGATTTTTTTCTCTTCACCTATCTTTATTTAAAAATCAGCCTTATTCTTAGTATTGTGATATTTTTTCTTAATGACATTTGATTTCTTGTTTATAAAATGATAATCCATTTTCATAAAGTGCTCTATCAAACAAAATTATCTCTGCTGTTTGAAGATATAAAATTGGTTCTTATTGTGAAGTAAATGCAAATGCCATGTTATCCATCTACCCATTTTGAAGAGTTACTTAAGATACAGTAAACTGGCCAGAGACATTAATCTTACAAATGGACTCCTCCTGGATTTATTTGGGGTGCTTATGGGAGCAGAGTGGGGCCATTTCACTGTATGGGTATCTGGAGGATGGCATGTGCTCAAAGTGAGAGGAAACTTCCCTTTACCAGCAGCAACTGCTTAAGAGACTGATGACATTACAGGTGTAATAAATGTAAAAACTGTAAAAACAGCTTTGCTGTTTATTTGTGGGATGATAATGAATTATGATATCTATCATATTATCCAGATGACTTAGCATAATCATGTCTCACATCACTGTTTATTGCTCGTTACCTTTCAGTGTGCCAATACTTGATGCAATCTGCATTGGTGATGATTTTGTAGTTGGACAATCAAATCATACATTGCACTTAGTTTTAATGGGAAGATTTAGTTGTCCCTCTCTTCTTTCCCCTTCTTTACTTCAGCAAGTAGCTGCCATCCCAAAGCTTTGTCCTTAGACATGATGAATGCCTGTCTTCTAAGCTTGTCTCTGTCACAGATTTGGTTTGCGGCTCTCAGGAAATGGTGTCTTCCTTCTGCTCAAACAGATGTTACTCACCTATATTTCAGCTTTGCCAGGTAACAGGTTTGCATGTTATATTTTGCATACAGCCGCATACAGCAACTGTACTTAAAAGCTGGCAGAAGCCAGTGGAAAGGCTAAATGATCCAGGGGTGCTGCTAATAGTAAAGACAAAATAGACTTCTCAGAAAAGTAACCTGACTCCTTCAGTGCACTCTAAAACCAGGGTGACCTCCTTTCTGAAGACCGGTTTTTACTTCTTCACATATGTGGGGCATTTCATAACCTGCTTCAGAGACCTCAGCTGAAACAGTATCTTCAGCACTCTTTTCTTTTACCTTTTTCTTTCAATTTTCTTAGATATTCTTGGACCATGTTTCTTTGCACTGTCTGCTACACAGAAGACCAGCACTGTTCGAGGACAGAGACAGCACTCTTGTTCAAATAATGATCTAATGTTATTCATCAATGAAGAATTTTCAGGCATATGAAAGGGGAATGCCCAGATAAAGTGATACGCACACCAGCTATTATTTGCTCTATCAGACAAGTTTGCTCCATTTACTTATTCAGAAGTTTGTCTTTGATCCAGCGGAAAGATTTCACACAAATTGATGGTACTTCAAGAGGGAATCTATTTCTATATGTTTAATGTTCCAGAGAGTTCAGGTTCTTTAAAGATGCCATAAAATGTCCCACAGTGCATCAGAGTGTGTGCTTGAAGAAATCTCCCTTTTGTAATACTATCTGTGAGATTCTCAGAAACTAAGAGTCCTGGCCAAAATAACTCCAGAGGGACTGAGACAGGCCAAAACTAACATGGTTAAAAAAATTATCTCTATAAGCTTACATGAAACTTTTCTAGGAGGAATTTCTTCAGTAAGCATGTTGATGGAATTTTTAAAACTAAAATAAAATGAGGGTCAGTCCCTCAAGCATTTCCCCACAGCATTTGCACAATCTGAAGCTGCCGAGGGAGTGGGATAGTAGCGTATAATATGACGAAGAGCAGCTGGGTCCTCTTCCCTCTCATGAGCTTCTTGTGCCAGATTGCTGCATTCCTGGTCTGCACGTTTGGGATGCAGAGTGAGTTAGATTAGAAGAAATTGCATGGAGGCAGTCTGCATAGTTTTGAACACATCTTTAAATCTGAAAAAATATTCTCACATAACTTCTGGTCACTTGCTGTGATGAAATCTAACCTCTTGGTGACTCCCTGAGCTGATTTCCCAAGTGCCTGTTGGGCATTTTGGATCTTGGCAAGAAGTGCTCATCTGATGTTGCCTCCAGTGATATTTGGGAATTGAGCTGCCCTTCCTGTTACATTTTATTTCTTTAGGAGGCTTTTGAGAAGCACCAGTAAACTCTTACAGATACCAAAACTTCGCACAGGTGATTTTTATACCACAGGTGCTTTGCTCACAGTTTAAGCACAGGACTTTGCAGGCAGAGAGCAAAGCAAACTTGCTAAAGCATCTCCTGTCTGAAGGTCAAAATACCCTTGGGACTCCCAAGTCTGAAGTCTGTCTGAGCTACATAAGCTATCCTTTTTTCTTCACTGAGACCCTGATTTGGGAGGATATTGAAAATCTCTGACAGGAGTAAAAAGGAGTTGCTGCTCTTTTCATAACTTCTTTTTTCCTCTGTTATCTCCTTGGTTTAAACCTAAGATTTTTTTTCCTGTCCGTTCACATTTTAATTTTTGTTTCCCATCCTCCATATATGCCTTATCAAACATCACCAACACTGGTGTTCTTAGGGTTTCTTTAACCAGCCAGAAAATAAAAAGCTGGTTTTTTCCTTTCCTCTATCCTCTCCCCAGCTAAAAGCAAAACAAAACTGTATAGCTGCTTTAAAGATCTTTAATCTATTGCCCACAATATTTTTACTACTGTGAGAAAATACAAAAATTCCTGAACTGAGTTTTCTAGTAGACTTCCCAATGATTTTACGATGGTAGAGTTGGGACTGAAGTGCCACTGCTCTGCTGTGGATAAACCGTCACCTACTGGCAAAGAGAAAAGTGGTTCAGAGCTGGGTAGAGTACCCAAGAAGCTTTCAGTCTCCATCTCTTAGCAAGCAGGTGAAAAAAATGACCTGCAAATAACACCTAGTACTGTTATTGTGTGACAGACTAGGCTAAAAATGGCTAAAAAAAAAAGAACAGTCTTTTGAATTTGGAAATAATAAAATGTAGTTGTCTGTCCTAGGAAAGAAAAGGCGGAAGATCAGTACCTCACAGCAACTCCTATGGGGGAGCAGGGAGGGGGGAGCTGCTTGGCCCAAATACAGTCTGGTATATTTGGGCAAGAGAGACCGGGAAGAGAAAGGAGGAAGGAACTTTGATGCAATAGGAAACTTCTGAATTTATCAAGGCAGGTCCTCTGCACAGCCCTGGTGCTGAGGCCTCATATATAGTCTATGCTATTCCTGGAGCATGCAGCAGAACAATGGTTCCATTCGAAGAAGCTCTTTTATAGCTTGCCAATATAAAGAAGGCTGTGTGAAATGATATGATCATGTAATTGAACGCTGTAAATAGATACACTGACCCAAACGATAGTTTTAAATTAGATCGCTTTCCTGCCACATCTAAACTTTGTAGACTTAACAGAATGAGAAAGACTTGATTATTTTTTCTGGATTTATAAATGTTCGTCTTACTTATATGTGGTTTATGAAATCAAGTGATTTGATGGGACAATGATGGGAACACTTTTTCTGTTCATTGAAGCAGAAGCTAAATTTAATCCCTTTGCTGGTTTGACTTTAATGTACAGTTATGAAATTGAGATCCCTGTATCCTGCAAAATCCAAATCTCAAACGTAAAGAATACCTTTCACTTTTTATAAGGTTGCCACAGCTTCCCCTATTAATAAAGATTAATTTGGATTATTAAAATTGGTTCCGTGCAATGCAATAGAACTGGTGGTACAGGCTTGAGTCAGACAGATAAAGCCTGCAACTGCATTTTCAATGGCCACTGCCAAGACAGGAAGCTAATGTCACAACCATCACTGGATGACGTGAGCCACAAAGTGTTCTGGCTTTTGTGGGCTCATGGCAGATGCTTGATTCCCTGTATGCTGTGGGAAATGAGCAGTATTGCACTATGGAGGTGTTTTTTTCTAGTTACCTTCCTAATAGAGCCAGATGTGGCCCAGTGCAACAGCTTCTTGAACGTATTCGCAGCTGCCTCAGAATAGACATCTTGTCCATCTGCTTTTCACTTTCATTCTCAGCAGTGAGACAAGGGCCTGAATCTGCACTGATCACACCCTGGTCAGTGGCTGTGTAGTCACAGCAAGACACTTGACATGGTGGGAAGGCTTTACTCTTGGCAATGGATGATATACAGCAGGACGTGGCCCATGCAGAGAGGATGCTGATGGGGGCAGAGGCAGCAGGGCCAGAGTTGGTGCCTGGAGCAGCAGGTTCAGCTGTGAGGAGTGTTGTGAAGCCTCCTGGTAGTCAAAAATTGGGACAAGACTGGTAGCCAAGACAGGGTAAACCTGGTGTTTTGGTCTGCATGGTGATAGCAGAGCAGAGAGCGATTGAGCTGGGCAACATCTCAGAGTTCTGCTGTGTGCCCCGAAAATAAGATCCCGAAAGGTAAAACAAAGCCAGAGTATGGCAGAAGTAGCAAATGGTCTGCAAAGCAGGCAGGCGTTTTCTTTGATTAACTGAAGCTGGATCACTTGTGTGAGCAAGTAGGAGTGGAGCAGGGTGCCTGATCTTGGGCAAAAGGCAATCTGCACCTGGGAATCCCAGACACCTTGTTCCCCTTTGAGATGTGCAAAGTTTTGAATCATCCAGATGTCCAGCCTGGCTTGTGGCACATAGTTAACCTTCCAGGATCATCTCTGGAGTGGTTTTGATCCATCCTCATGAACTCACACCAGAAGAATGTGTTATGTCATGGGACCATGATACTTACAGCATTTAGATATTGCATGTCTCAAAAAGAAATCAAGAATGTTGAAGTAATGAGCTTCTAAAGCACTACCATGCTGAATTTTAATTGCACAGCACTTGGGAAATTAGCAGGTCTGACCTATAGCCGTTTCATCTGGGCTGCTTTTTTCATGTAGTGCTGCCATACCCTTCCTTAGTATCAGAGTCTTCTGCTGAATTTAGTTTTGTTTCCATGCTGTAGCCTTAAGCTGTGGATCAAGAGGCAGGTTGATATTACACCAAGCAGCATGGTAAAGGTGTTGCTTTGGAAGAGGGGAGCCCCTGTGTTTGCTAAGGACCAGTAAGTAACTCCTTCCCGAGGTGATCACTCTGGGAGGCTTTTGGAGGGAGATCAATTTTTCCTACGTTCAGTTTTGCTGTGGTGTTGGAATTCATGATAAATGTGGTGGTGGTTTCTCTACTTTCACTAGTGATTTAAACCACACATTTTTAACATCACAGCTAGAAAACGTGAGTGTTGAGGGCTGAGCTGGGAATAGGACCCCGAAGTTGGAGCTGCCTGGCTTCAGTGTGTCTGGAGTCTCAGCTGGAAAGCTGCTTTGCGTTTGTTTGATTTGCATTGATATATTGTTACATCATATATGTGATACAATAGATTAAAAAAAAGCCATGTGGCTCTTGTCAAGAAAAAGTGAACTATGCACTTCTAGTAATTACTACCATATGATTCTTGCACTGTTTCTACATATATAGTGAAGTCACTTATATTCCACTGAAATGCTGTTTTGTTTTTTTTTTTTATCAGAGAGAACAGTTGAAACAACATGTAGATTGCAACAGCAATTTCAGTTCCTTACATCTGTTACTTAGCCACATCCTATGTGTGCAGAGGATCCTTAGTCAAGAAAGTGCGCTTCAGATGTGCTTGCTTATTATAAGTTAAACAAATTCTTAAGCAGATAGATTGAGCAAATAATTTTCCTTTTAAACGATTTAAAAACTGATGGTGATAATGCAAAACAGAGACAGGAACAGTCCTCCATGTGCAGTAATTTGACATAGCAAGTGAACTAGTTGTCTTCTCACACTCAGATCTTATTTACCAAATCCTTTCTAAGTAAATTCATGTAGCGCTTGGGTGTGAATCGTCATATTAAATCTTGTCAGTGACATTTTAAATGCTGTACAGTTTGAACTAACCTGCTTTAATGCTCTGCTCCTTTAACTCGTCCTGTTATTGTCTGCTGCAGTTGTTGACTCAGTAGATTTTCTGATGTGGTCTGGGAATGAGTTCTTTTGGACTTTCACATTATCATATTACAATATACACCACAGATTATTTATACTGGGGGTTAATTGCATCATCTGAATGGAATTCATTTTCCATTGTATCTACAAGTTTGCATTTTAAAATAGTATTTTCTCTTATTGAAATTCAGAATAAAGTTACATTGATTCTTGAGGAAATGAGCTCTAGATAATGATTCTATGATTCCATGTTTGGCTTTAAACAAACACATTTGATTGTAATAAATAACTAGAAAGTATTATTAGAGGATGAAATATATCACTTCTGAACTGTAACGGAATATGGAGTCTGCCCAGATAAATGTAGCAGATAAATAAATAAATTAAATAGTATTGAGCCTTCTCAAAGGGACAAGTTGCTAAGTACAACTTATCCGTGCTTAGTATAATCTTAACTCTTCTCCCAAGCATTTCTATTTAATTTTAAAATAAAATCTTGAAAAAGTTCCCAGGACCAGCAACTAGAAATATGCAATCTCATTCATGAGAAAAACAAGTGGGAGACAGAACTTCATTGTGTGTGTGCTTATTTTTTTGATTGGCTGTCAACACATAAATGTGAAAATAAATTGGAGGCATAAACTCACAACCCCATTTTTTGTCATGGATTATTGGTGAATTTAAAACCTTGAAGTTCATTTTGGGTCAAGCAAACATTTCGCTTTTCCCATCAAACAAAGCACCTCATTGACTTGCGCGAGACACCACAGAAAGGAAGGGCTGATCCACAAGATGGAGGAGGCAGGGCCTCCCCTGCCACTGCAGTGCCTTTGCCCGATGGCCCTCCGGCTACAATGGGATGTGGATCCCCTGCACTAGCTGCCACATTCTGCTGGGCTGCTTTGGCTGAGGGTCACCCAGCTTTGGGAGAAGGCTCTGCCTGAAGCACAGGCACTTTGGACACCCAGCCTCCACACTTCCTTTCCTCCCTTTGAAAGCAATGTGCAGTGAACACCCTTTAGCTACCAAAAAATAAGAGAACTCTCATCTTCCTCTTCATCCCAAATGACGAACAACAAGGGAGCTTTATTTTTTCCTCCCATCTCATAAATCAAACAATCCCTTCCCTCAGATGGCCGCGCAGGGGGAGCCTCAGGAGCCCTGTCTGCTCTGCACAAAAGCCTCTGAAGCGGTGCCAGGCCAGGATGCAGCAGGAAGAGCCGGGCCAGCGACAGTGCAATGGCGCAAGGCTGTGTGGCCGCCTCTTGGTCTCATATTGGCCTCTTGGTGCTGCTTCTGTGAGGGGAAAAGTGATTGCAACTCTGGCAGGTTGAGTCTGCCCTTGACACGGACACCTCTCCAGAATGCAGCCATGCTCTCTGTAGCAGCCAGGCTATGCACAGATGCTTGTGAATGCCCACATTTGGGGCACATTTTTGCTTGACAATAGCGGCCTGGAGGTCTTGCTGAAGAAAGATGTTGTTTTCCACGGCTGTTTTGTATTTCCTCATGAAGATCTGGACTGAACTGGAAATAAGTTAAATGGGTCTGTTTGATAGGCCTTGGGAAGCTTTGCTGATTGGCCCCCTGTTGTGCTGTTGAAAACTGGGGTGAGCAGGAGGAAGGATTTGTCAAGATGAAAAAAGTCCAAATCCCCAGGCTCCTATGTGCGTGTCTGTGCACACAGAACGAAAGGAAAGAGGGAATTACAAAGCTGTTAATTTGTTGATAATGAACAGATAATTGCCAAGGTCCAGTCTGTATTCATGTGCTGTGGTTAGCTGTAAAGCAGAAAGGACCAAAAGCAGGGGCTTGGTGAGTCCTTTCCTCCTCCGTGTTCTCTGGAGGTATCAGGGCTTGGTAATTCTATCCCCATACGATGCAGCATATCAAGCTATCATTAAAAAAAAGGCAATCACCCCAAATCTACTAGCATGCAAGAGTGGATTCAGTATAGGTAACCAGAAGTATAATGCTGCAAGATGCAGGGAGAAAGTGAAAACCAAAGTGTGCTTTCAGAAAGTTGATGAGTGAGAGGACTCTAATTTAGTCCAAAAATATTGCCTTCACCTCAATAAACAACGTATTTTTTCCTTGAGTCAGTCTCTCTAGAGATACTTTCTACCATTCAAACAGCAAAGAATGCAACATTTCAGGGAACCCAGCATGCCTTTCTTTTTCTTGTACATGTGACTTTTTTGACTCCTTATATCAGAGACCATCAGAAAACATCCTCCCGGGCTGGGGTTAATG
This sequence comes from Rhagologus leucostigma, assembly GCA_013397725.1. Classification (NCBI taxonomy): domain Eukaryota; kingdom Metazoa; phylum Chordata; class Aves; order Passeriformes; genus Rhagologus; species Rhagologus leucostigma. The sequence continues at coordinate 4,458,374 of VZTD01006068.1, read as the reverse complement.
GGGGCTAGGAAAGTAAGTGCTCAACATACTCTACTGCAGCAAAAGCTATCTTTTGGGTCTGTTTTTTATTTTCAATCTGGGAATGAGGGGGAAGTTCCTGGAGAGTTACCAAACCATTACAGGTGGTTGAAAATATTTAACTCTTCTCTTTTAATAACAGAAAAATATTTGCACTTTAAAAAAATTGGTCCCAAATCTAGCTGACTCCCCAGAACCATTTAATGAGTTACTGACAAGCTCAATATGGGATGTGGGATATACTCCATGAAAACAACCTTTTCCCTTCTTCCCAGGAAGAAATTTCCTGCAGGTACCAGTCACCACTGTGGGCCCATGTGCGTCAGGCAAGATTGAGGGGAAGCTTTCTAGCTACCTTGCCCTTAAGGGGTCATTTTTCTGATAAGTTCTGAGAACCTAAAGCCTGCTTTAAGTTAGAGAGGGAGCCATGTCTCCCGGAGGGCGGCAGTGCTTTGCTGAGAGGTTTCTCTCCCGACGCCGTACCTGTCCACCCCATGTTTCATGGCAATCCAGCTCGCAGCCGTGGGTTAGTTCTGAGAGACTGCGTGGGTGTGCAGGGAATGCACATTTGTGGTTTAGTCAGTGCAAGGCTGATGGTTAACAAGGTAAGCCTCCTCCAAGGTTGCTAATAAGGGATGTCTTCCCCCCTCCCTCTCTTTGACTGGTGCTGTCAAGACCTGTCTGGTCTATTCAACTGCTCCTCTATTGGTGAGGTTCTCCAGCTTCTTGATTCAGACTCCTGTAAGTTCTTCAGGCCCAAAACTTGGGCCTAATATGTTTTCCTGGACATAAATCAAAGCAGAGGTAAAAATAATAATAGAAAAAGCATAAAAAGCTGTTTGTGTTTTAGAGATACCATATCATTCAGACTTCAAAATACAAATTCTGTTTAAAGTCTTTTTCCCTCCCCTGTGGTTTAGATTCACTAGTTGCTAGACTTCCTTAGTCTGAGCAACAGTTTTAGTATAGATTAAGAAGGAAAACAGGATCTTGGTTTGCATTATAAATAAGTCTAGATTGTGCATTGACTGCCAGTATATTTTTCTTATTCCATATCTATGTCAGCTTGGGATGAACACTTCATCATTGTCAAGCCACCTGTGTGACTGCGAAGTGGCAGCTGAATCTGTCAGTGTTGCAAAGAGGAAATGAAGAGACTTTGATCCTCTGAATAGCATCCCTTATCACCTAAAGATGTTGATTCAGATTAATATTTGCCATAACTTTCAATATGAAAAATTTGTAAGCTTTTTATCTACTGCAGTATTGCTCTACCAAGGCTATTGTGAGATTGCGTGAAAATGATCTGCAGTGATTTTACCTTGCTCTTGTGTGCTTCAAGGGTTTGTGCTTCCCTGGCCCTACCTTGAGTTCAGCAGCTTGAGTTCCAGCTCAGCCTGTGCTTTCTTGCCTTGGTTCACCCCTGCCATTTCAGTGGCCACTGACACGTGGAGTACTGCACTGTTGGCGGTACTGGCTGCCCCTGGGTTCCTAAGGGAAGTATTGTAGAGAATAGTTCCTCAGTGTAAGCAGGAGTAAACAAGTTTTTTTATTTTGCTTTCTCCCCTTCTGGACACGCCTGGATAGCCTCATCTTCTGAGCTACTGACTGAGGTCACCTTAGGGATCCCTATATGTCTCATCGTCTGTGTAGTGTAGTGATATTTTTCCCCAAAGGCTGTGGTTCTGTTCCCTAATCCCACCTGCAATTTTCTCAGTCTCTCTGTGTTGGCATTTGTTTATGTGGCCAGCTGTATTTGTAACCCTTCTTTTTGCTGAATTAGGTAACCAACAGAAAACTGATCATGAGACTGCACTGAGAGGGGGGCCTTTCTTCTGGCTACGTGCTCCCACTGGACGTCTTCAAGGAACTGAATGCTCAGAAAACTAGCAGAACCACAACAAAACCTAAGTGATTTCAATTTTCTTGGGGTCTAGCTTTTCCATATTTGGAATCTCTATGAATAATTGAGCCAGTATAAGACACAGGGCATGGACTTGAACTTTTGGCAACTGCTCAGTTCTACTTGGCTCAACCCTGATCAGAAGCAGAAGTCCCATTTGCTAGTAAGCTCTGGCTGCCATTTAATATCTGTTGGTATGTTAGGGATCTGACTCATGTTCGCTTGACAAGCAGCCAAAATGGGTTAAAGTATGTTTCTCCCTCAGGCACACATCAGCTCTTTTGCAGCTGGGGTCAGGACGCCACGTTTTTGGCTGGCATGCTGCAGCGAACAATATGCTCTGCTCCTGGACACCAATCTGTGGCAGTGGGGAGGAGTGAAGGCCTAGAGGGGAAACACCTCCTGGTGTCGTGGACAGATTTGCAAGAGCTTATCTTCCAAAACCCACACACCCAAGTTGGGGACTTGGCATCTCACCAAGTGGGGCGCCAGTGTGGGGTGAGTGGCCCAGGCTGTAAGCACCAGGCTTGCTGTTGGCAGCTGCCTCATGGAAGCTCCAACAAGACTACAAGGACCCTGACCTGGCTTTGAGAAGGGCTGGGTAACTTCTGTATTTCATCAGGAATAATACTTTTGCCCAGCAGTGTAAAGTGAATGGATTGTCAACATGGCACTGGGTCCCTTTCAGGCTCACAATGCAAGAGTGGTCTTTTTTCTTTTGTTGTCTCTTCTATCTTCCTACCTCCTTCCCAGCAGCCAATGTTCAGATCCTTTAGTTCCTTATCCTAGACAACTGCTTTGATCAATCTAGTATCTCTCTAAACATTTTCCAACATGTTTCTGGTCTTTCCACCTTGAATGAGCCTCACAGAAAAATGTAAATCCTTTTTTTGCTTTCAGCAGATTATTTCTTGTTCTTCAGCTCTTCCGTGGTTTTGTTTTCCTTCTTTACTTTTTTCTTCATTTTAAGAATACTTACAGCATTTTACATAAAAACTAGACTGACATGTTGTAGCAATTTATTGAGTATTTCTGCATATATCTGGAATAGGACCCAGCCAAATCCCCACTGAGTTTTCTGTTGGGTTTAGAGCAACTACCTCTGTTTGGAAACTTATAATGCTCCTTACTCTGGATAATTTCTGAATCTTAATTTTTCTCCTTTTAAGATACACACTCTTCCTCACTGCTTCTCTTGTCACTTGTAAATGACACGCTGTGAAACCATTTTGCCTACCTGAACTCTCAAGCAGCACTGTGAGCCTGGAAAGGAAATTGATGGTGCTGTGACTGCTGGTCAGTATCTGCTACTGCCTGTGTCTACTTGTGATTTGGACTCCAACAGCCACCATGCTGGTTGTTATTAATGCTCCGGTCTGTTCTCAGATCTGGTTCTGTTGCAAAACACATACAAGGAGAAATATGCAAGGGGCATTTAGCTCTGTTAAAATAGACCTGCTGTTTTTCTGCTAGGTTTCTTTTTCTTCTCTACTGTTTCCCTCTCCTTCATCCTCTTAGTGTGGCATATATGTGGGTTCATATAGTAGTTCACTGCAAAATATACTAGATTTAAAAGCAAAACAGAACAAAACTCTCTGAGCTGAAATTGCCTCTTTAAAACTGAAGCATTAAGTTTGGCCACGAGCCATCCTGGAGACTTTCCTTGGCAAAGACTGTGATGCAGACATCTCAGTTTGGAATTGCTCTTTCGGACACAGATTCCCACAAGAGTAACAGGAACATGATAAGCCAAGTTATGCTAGGCAGCAAAGCCCACACTGCAGTCCTGTGAAGACAATCTGTCCATTCACCTCTTATGGACTTTTCTGGGGCTGCTTGCATGTAACGGGGAGGGGAAGGAGACAAGAGGACAAAAATGTAGTTGGGGTTTAAAATTATGCTGTTTCTGAGGGATTCAAGTCGTGTATGTGGAATAGTTCAAGCTTCCACTACGGAAAATGATTATCTTTCACATGCTCTTTATGCTGTGCTTCATTGAAAACTTGTTTCATTGTTCGACTGTGTTGAACTCTTACTGAAAAAATTCCTGCTCTTCCTTTTCTGGCCTGATCCACCTGACTTTAAAGCTAAAAGAAATCTGTTAGATTTAGTAGGTAAGTGGTGAGGTTAGAACAAGCAATGCAAAACCTAGTACTTGTTCTGAGTGATGCTGAATGATAGGAAAGAGATCTGAAGACTGAGGTCCCTTGTTGGAGAAATGGTATAACTGAGCATGTAAATGTAGACCATTCATTTCTAATTTGGACGAGGACGTGTTTACTCACTTCTTACTGTCTGGCTTGGAATGGCAAACAGGTGAGCCTGCCCTGCTTCATTTTCCGCCAGGACGTTGCTGGTTTGCAGGGCCACCTGAAAACCAACGTGTATTTGTGCAGCTCCTCACAGAAAGCGCTATGTAGGGACACATACACTCTGCTGCTATTTAAAGCATCAATACCAAGTTAGTGCTTGAAATACTACCTCTGACCTGGCTGGCAAAACTGATTTAGTTTACTATGGACAGATTAACATCTCCTTGCTCTGCATTGACTTAGTATCAAGGTCTCTGAGGCAAGAGTTAAGTCAGGGCAAGGTCTTACCCCAAATATTTTGATCCTACTCAATTTAAATGAATTTGTTCTTATGTTTTGCTATTGAGAATGAAGGCGACTCAAATGTTTGTGTAATCTCTGTTTTATTTTTTAAATTATTATTATTTTTCTCTCTTCTGCTGGGAGTGAAGTATTTATTTCTGTTGCTTAGAAAGCTCAGCCAAAGCTCATCCATATTTCTGACGCTGGATGCAGTCCATGAGCAAATCATGATTTAGTTCTGCATGACATAGAGGGTTTTTCTTTATTTAAAGAATATAGTTTGTAGAGCTGCATATGCTAGTGCTTTAAAAGCCCTTCCACTGAGCTCTTTCTTCAATGTACTCAAATGAGAACACAGTGTTTTCTGTATTGTTTGGAATAGCCTGGGAAACAATGCCTCCCAGTGTGAACAGATCTCCTTCAGTGCACTGGCAAACATCTCAGAGGAATGTGGTTATCGACTAACCCATGATTTCTGATAGCAATAGCTAAAAAGAGTGGAAAAGTACTCAGCTTCTTGCAGTCCAACAGCACAGCAGTTTACCGATATGCATGAGAAAGTCACTTCTATTTAAAATGTTCATAAATCCTATTGGCCCAAACACAGCATCCTGGCTGCCCAGGGGTGGGGAAACAGCTGTGGACCAAGGTCTCTGGTGGTGTAAGCTGGTGTGGCTCTGCTGGTTCCAGCAAAGCAATTTCATCTACACGAGTTAAATATTTCATCTTAATATACATTGCAACATTACTACTTGCAAAAAGAATACTTTGAATTAATGCTTGTGCTTGTGGGAAAACATTCAGATGGAAAATGTAATCATCCATTGTTAACATGAGTGTCTGGATTCAATGACTGAAAGTTGGCATTGATTTGTGAAATATAAAATAAGGAACACACAGAACAAATACACTTGCATAGAGGCTGATTTTTTTTTCCCCTGGGGAGAGACTGGAAAGAGAACAGGTTTTGAGCAATTTCTCCAGTGAGTGGAAGGGAGCTGAGAGACTTTAGTTCTTGGAATGCTGTAAAGGTCAGTGACATTTGTCTTTGCTTTCAAATTGGATGCTGCCCAGATTTTGGGAGGGAGCTCTTCTACTTGCACCCCATGTTCTGGTGAATGGCATGCCAGCAAATGTCTGATCATGGATGAGGGACGGGTGGGCAGAGGGGAGCTCATTCTTGTGTCCAGGTCCCTGCTTCACTGTGGTGGGCCAAGGCTTCCTTCCTCCATCAGCTGCTGTGGGCTGAGCTCCCCAGAGTTTGCTAGGCTTCAGGGACTAGCTGCAAGTGGGAGTGCAGCAGAAACTGCTGTTGCAGTGCTGGTAGAGCAGACTCTGGTCGTGCTTTCACCATTCCTACTGTATTTCAGAGTGGTGCCTTGTAAGGAATACCTGAAGGAGAGCAAAGCCTTGCAAAGCTGAAGGAAAGCACTTCCAGATGTGGCCTCTTCTAGAATGGTTGGCCAGGCTAGGGCTGGCAGCTTTCTGCATTGCACAGTTTGAGCTAGAGAAATGAGATTATAACAATCGCCAGCAGGGAACAGCGAGATGTCCCTAAAGCCAAGAAGAGAAAAGGAGAGGATGTGTCTGCATTCCCTGCACCAGTGGATCCCTCTTTAATCATGTGCTGAAGAGATGAGCTACTCTTGCCGATGCTGATACTTCTCTGCAAGAGTAACCAGAATTCCCCAAGAGCCTCAGATCTGCCCTGTGGATCTGTGTGTCTGTACAGGAAGAGTCATCTGCAGCACTGCCTTGGTGATTTCACTTAGCACTCTTGTTTTTTGTACAATTGATTTTCTTAAGAAATGTTTACCTAGCAGGAAAAACAATAAAAGAAAACTCAGCATCAACACAACAGCTGTGTGGTTCATCAGAAAGATTTCCCAGGTCTGGCACCTCCCTGGGCCTCCTCCTTCCTTCTGTCACTGCCACCTCTGCTAGCTTCGGTGTTAACTCTTTAACCTCATGCAGAGTAGGGGTAGGCAGGGAAAAAGTTGAGCTCCTTTGTACCACCAGGAACATGGATTTCCCAGGTCCTAGGCTGCAGCCTGCATTTCGGAAGTTTTTGTTTTGAAACAAAAGAGTTTGAATTCCTTCTCCAGTGCAAGATATATAGGAAATGTAGTTACTGCAAGCAGCCACACCAGGGCACTGACAGTGTAGAGTGGTTCTCAGCCAAAACCCAGAGCTCATGTCAAAACTTGCTACACTAGCATATTTTACCACAGCACAGGAATGTTAATGTGATACAATTAAATATTATGTTGCAAAGAAACTGCATGTCCCAAACCATTGCAGTACGTATCTACGACACCTGGGGAACTGTTTGTCTTAGCAGTGTGTTATAATTATGCCAAACTCCTCTTTTGCCATCTTGCTGCAAAAGTCATGCACAGTCCCAACCAGTGCGTGGCCATGGCTGCCTCTGATACCCAGTGCGTGGTGCAAGGAGCAGCAGGGCCAGCTGACCGTGCAGATTCAGGGAAGTCAGACACGATTATCACCAACTTGCTTTGTAACGGGGCACCCAAGAAAGTGCTTTGCAGAGGGTGTCTATGAGAAATCAAGAGCTGCGCTGCCTCTTGCCACTCAGTTTGTGTTCCAGCCTGGGGCAAGGGCTTTTGGAGGCTGGGGTTCTTGCCATGTTGGGGCTTTTGTGGAAGGATATGAACAGGTGCAGATTCAGTGGGGAATTTGCTCTCCCTCTAGGTCTGACTGGTGCAATATATCCTGTTGTGACAGGTGATGTGGTTTCAGGCCCTCATAATCCTCCCTCTTCTCCAGCTTGCACAAGGCTGGGGCTTCCTGGCCTAAGTTCTCCCTTAACAGCTGATTGAAATCTTAGTTCCTTGCTCTTTGAGCAAAAGATAATTTGCTCAGTCTCCATTTGTTGAAACTACAAATTAGAAAGCTCAGCTGTGAAGCGGCCAGGGTGAAAGACCCACCGCGGCAGGAAGAAGTAAAGACACAACACCTGTTGTGTCCTTTCACCTTGTCCTTTGCTCTTCCCCAGTAGTTCCAACACTTGGGTGCTCTGCCAGCCATGTGCATTTTGAGGAACCCTTGGAGATGTCGGGTAATAACTAGTGCAGGGGAAGTGGTCCCAGGGGCTTGCCAGAGAGGAGCTGCTGGCACAGGGATGTTCACACAGTAGAGGTACATGATTACAGTTTTCAGATGGAATCAGTGTATCAGATATTATTTCACTGACTGATTTGTGTTGAGTGAGGGGAAGGCATCTTAATTAACGTGTGTCATTGCAGTGTAATATCAATATTTATTTAAAAGTTAGAATAATTTCCTGTATCCCAAAGTCTGGAGAAAACCATCACATGGGTAAATGACAGATTTGCAAGCCAAAGGCTTATATTAATCATAAGCTGTCTCATTTTGCTAACTCTAAGTTAGAGGAAAAAAGCTATGACATGAAAAATACTTAAGCAAATAATTAATGTTATTTCACTGTGGAGTTTGGTAGGCCTTCATTTTCTTTCTTTTTGGCAAGTCACATTCCTCTGTTCTGAAAAACTCCCGTTTTCTTCTTATTCTGTAAGTGAACAAGACGAAGCTGCATGGAGAATCTGCCCCTTTGCCAGGAAAAAGCACCTGGAGCATCACTGCAGTGCACGGACCAGCTCTGGAATTAATTCACCCAACATGTAACTGGGTTAAATCATGCTCTGGCTCCTGTGCTTGACAGGAACCTTCTAGAGGCTTCTGGATGCCCTGGAGGAAGCTGGGAGCTCACCATGAAGACTGCTACCAAGATGCCTGGGGAAGTGGCAAGAGCAGCCAGGCTGGGACTACACTTCCTCCAAGGCTGTGTGACTGGCTGTGACCCTGTCTCCTGAAAATCTGATTTAGTCGCATCAGCCTTATGCAGGCAGTGTTGCAAACCTCAGGATGTGTTTGTTGCCACAGCCTATGTGATTTTCCCAAGCTGCTCAAATCACAGCTAGTAACATTGATGGTAGTTGATGGTAGAGGTGGTGAGAAAGAGGGTGAGGAAGGTTGTGTTAAAGAAAAGCTTTGAAATTTATGTCTTTTTTCTGTCAGCTGAAAATTTTTTTCTGTGGTCAAAACTATGGAATATTTTTTTTTTTGATTTTTTGAAGGACAAACTTCTGTTGAAGGAAAAAAAAAACAACCATGAAAGCTGTAAGACCAGTATCCTGACTTCTGTGAAAAAGGAAAAAAAAGTAATTTTGTCAAATTGATGCTTTCAGAAGCCATTACCACACAAACGCTTCAGCATGAAGAAGTATGAGCTCTCTGTATCCTTCCACTGCCACCCTGGGAGAGAGCCCAGGGAAGCACAGGTTCAAGGATCTCTGGAACCTGGATCTTGCTCACAGCTCTCTAAGGCACCATTTCCTTCTGTCTCTTTGCCTACAGACGTCTACCTGGCCAGCTCCTCGGACACTGCCTCTCTGTTTAGATAGAATTAAATCTTTCTTTTTTTTTTTTTTTTTTTAATGGGTTGATTTGAATCAGGTCCTCACTGCTAACAGTCAGTTCATTCAGGATTTTTTTGGGTGACACTTTCAACCTCAGCTGTGCTCTTCCAGGAAGGGCTCTGCCATAGCTGTGTCTCTGTGCATGGCTGGGAAGGAGTGTGAAACCCTCCAGGGATCAGAGAAGTGTGCTCCAGCCCAGTGAAATACTTTTTTATCTACTGTGAACTGAGTGGATGCTGGAGCCAATAGTATGCTCCTTGGCTCTCCACTGAAACAAACCAGGGAGGCCCAGACACTTCTACAGTTATTGGGGGTTCAGTCTTACCTTACAGTTTGCTAGGGTATCAAGAATTCTGCTGTTCAAGGCTGCATGCCTGTTGTCTACTCCACAGAGTACAGATACACACTTCTTTTCCACATAGAGCAATTCATAGGTTCTACCGTAGGATTAGTGTAAACAATCCCTTCTGGTGAGTTTTCTAGACAAAAGATTGCCTATGAGCTAATACCACGAGGACAATTCCTCTATCTGTATTCCCTGAAAACGTATTGAAATCCTAGGCAATGAGAGTGAGACTTTTTAAAGTTAAGTGGGAAAAGAGAACCATTACTCAAGCTGCAGAGATGAGAAAGCAGTGGTGTTTGCACTACTGGTTCTTTAGTGGCCCTTGTACCCAGGTCTGTTCTGGATGTACCCCGCTTCTGACAATAAGCATAATTAGATGTAGCAACCTCCTGGGCTTTTTTTTTTTAATCTCTTGAGGACTCCTTGACTAATATTTATATTAGTTAAAGTTGTAATCTAATCTCATCTTCTGCAAGTCCATGCACAGTCTAGTGGGTCAAACTCTTTTCTGTAAGCAAGGTCTGTTGGGTGACAGATGCTTGGAGAGCTGATTATAACTCAGTATTACACAGTATTCTGCATACTGTCCCTACTTGCAGCCTCTGGACATTGGGAACACCAATTAAAACCTGCTGTGATGTGACCACATCTTCTTCCATCCTTTTGGCTTCTGTCTAGCTCCTTGCACCCAAAGCTCAAAGGCAAGGGTGGTACAAAAGGCACTAATGCACATCTGCGGACTGGTCACCTGTACTGCAGTAAGGAAATTCCCCAGCTGGTCTGGAAAGGGAACTCTGCTCCAGTGGCACTGCTGGCTCAGTGAAAAGAGAGAAAGGCAGTATTTGGTCCAGGCATCTCAATTCTGCACAATTTCTCTGCCATCACAATGAGGAAGACTCCCAAAGGCTGAGGAACCTCCACCCATTGAGGGCCATCTCCTCATTTCAGTCACACCCACATGATTCCTAGGGAATGTTAACCCCTTATTAAACAAGAGGGGCAGGGAAGTCTAATAAAAGTCTAACCGGCAATTTTGCAAGTTGATTTTTGTACTTCAGGTAGATTAACAGCAACAGGTATGATTTCTTGCATATTATGTAGCTTATTTCAGCCTCTGATTAGGTTATATTGTGTACACAATCCCTTTCTTGACACTTGACACAGCAGCTGCCAAAGCTGGTTTCTGGGCAGGCCTGTCTTGGGAACAGTGTGTGCTGTGATTTGGATAAAGGGTGCTCAGTCTGGGTGTGTGTCTCTGCTTGCTCCTTCCATTGCAACTTTGTTGTGGTAACTTTTATGAAACCCAAACCAGCTGCTTCCTAGTTTTACACAAAACACATTAATTGGGACCTCTGGCTTTGTTGTAACAACCAACTCCTGCTTGTAGGAATTGTATACCTATGATCCTCATTTCCACAGACTGCAGAAGTTTGCATTGCCTCAAAGTTTGATACAGGGATTATTAAGTACTGGTAAGTGAAATCATACAAAAACTTTGTAGTGAGTCCTTCATGTCCCCACATCTACTAAAAATAACTGCTGACAGATCTGATTTCCACATGTCAGAATGAAAAAGACTGCCAGGTAATTCACCTGTGTCTGTCACTGACTATATTGTCTGCTTGCACTTTCAGTTGCACAAATTCTCCCCAAAAAGTGTTTAGTGAAGCTGCCTTCCTGAATTAGTTCCTCCGTAAGGTTATCTGCTTCTAAAACCAAAAGAGTCTCCAGCTACAAATACAGCAGCAGGAGGAGGAGTTAAAATCTTTGCATTTCCTTGGTACATTTGACTCAATCATATTTCTATAAATGTATTTAATGTATTTATATATGATTCTTAGTATTCTTTTAACAAATCTACAAATTCTGTGCCTCTTTTAAATTGCATTAACTTGTCAGAATTATTTAAGACATGCTGGTAGAGGGCATCTATATCTCTTGTTGTGTTTTTTGGTTTTAGAAGACCTGTCCCTGTAATTCACAAGCCGCTGATCTACACAGTGGCACTAGCCACGTGACTACTATTGGTTTTGTCATGAGGGTCACAGTCCAAACCCTCCCAGCCTGTCCTTGTCCCAGAGCAACCTCCCAAGCCCATGAAGTCAAGGGCAGAGCTTGTCTAACTGTGAAACAGGAATGAAGTCCTAATGTCTGTAAGCACCTTTTCTGGATAAGTCCTTGGTCCGTGGAGGAGTTTGTTGCTCTGTGTCAGCTTAATGAGAGCAGAGTAGCTGCTCCCAGTGTGTTTGGTTGCTGTGGCAGCTGGTCTGGCTTGCTCGTATCTCTACAGCTCTGTTTATGATGGAGCATTTACACAGGCACGTGTATCCTTTTTGTTATAGAGCCAAAGGCAAAAAGGCAAAGCTTTGCTGCCTTCACTCTCGGCTCTGCAGGCTGGAGGCATGTGTTGGCTATTTGGGTCTATCAGAAGCTGGCGATGAGCACGAGTGGTGCTGTGAGACTGAGGGTAAGACCTGCATTTGACCTGGCAGTGGAGGGATGGAACTGCTGGGTGTGCTGTTCAGCAAACATTCCTGGCTAAAGCAAAAAACCTGGATGCTTACAGAACACAGACACTTGGGGTGTCTAATACAGCAGGCTCAAGTGCTGCTGCCCAGTGGTTGGGTCACGCAGCTGAGGGGTTGATTTCACTGCCTACTTTTTTAGCTGATCGACCTTCTGGAGAAATGAAATAGGAACTAAGTGGTTTTGTGGTTCAGAAACGTAATTTTGTTTCCTAGCATGACAGCCCTGCTGCTCTTCCCCAGGAAGGTTGCTTTCTTGGCTTGTACCCTTGCAACAGCAGCCAGAAAAATATAGGCAGCCTCATGCCTCAGTTAACTCAGCTTTACGTGACATTAGAGAGCATGCCAAGCCAATGAAAATGGGAACATGAGCAGTGGTAGGTGGTAACCATTCATCTGCTCCTAGAAGTTTTGTCTTGTTTTCACTGCTGTAGATCCCCCTGTACTAGTCTGGTTGTCTCTGTCAATGGCAGAATAGACAGGGCCATGCAGACATAGTTATGGGAGGAAGAATGATCAGTTGTAGTGAGAGTTTTGTGTTTGGAGCTTTTGCTGTCATGCAATGAAATTGTCCGTGCTTGGACAGAGAAGGAAGGAACCGCTGTGAGCTGGCAGCTGCTTGGAGTAGCTGGGGTTGCTCAGCCTCCCTAGATTAAAGTGCTGTTTCACCTCATGTGTGCCCAGTCCGTGTTGGTCATGGCATAACCATTTTACAAACAATGGACCTAAACACATCTTTGGAAATTATCTGAAATAAAGAGGATAATACATCAATTACTGTGTCTGCCCTGGTTGTTATTACGCTCTGGTCTGTTCCCCTTCCAGAATCCTATTTCTGTGGGGTGTGAAGATTATTGGAGACTGGTAAATCTGAGCATTTCATAGAGCTGCTGAGTGGCAGGAGAGAATGTGAAGGGTTGCTGCTGTGCCACTGCTGGAGAGGCAAGCAGCCAGAGAGCTGGGACAGGCGCTGCTCCCAGGGATGGATGGCTGTGAGCCAGTTTCCTGCTGGGGCTGTTTTAGTGTGGTGCCGTGCTGAGGCAGGTGTATTCTACTGCATGGAAAGGCTCATAAGCCCGAGCAGAGCCTCATGGTAATGCAGCTCCCACCTTTCTGCACTTGGAGTTTATAATCCTAGACAATGACCTCAGCCACAAAGATAACTAGATCCTACCTGAAAGTGCATTTATTGAAAACTGCCACCATATCCATTGGCCTAGAGGTGCTTTAGTTTTTACTAGCGATTTCCTAGAGGTGCTCTCAGTTTGGTGGCAGAACAGCACATGCCAGCAATGCCATGCTGGCTAAGTGACTGCCTGCAAGGTGCTTCTCCCAGCCAAGACCATGTATGCATGTCTTGCCATCAAATCTGGAGACTTTTGTGGGGCCAGCATATTGGCCAGTCATAACTGAAAGACATTGCCTCAGGCATAAGTTTCCCACCATTTGAGGAGAGCAGCACTGTACTGGACTATTTTGTGAGAGGCTGCAATGCAGCTCTGTCCTTCACCTGTGTTTTAAGTGAGAGACAAGTGCCTGAGTAGCTGAGTCAAACCCAGGCTCTGTGGTGCTTTCATATGCCAGGAGAGGCACCTGGAAGAGAAAATCTGTGGTGAGCACAGCATAGCACAGCACTGCATGGCACAGCCGAGCCTCTGAGAGCTGGGACAGGTGGGGATGAAAATGCAAAACTGAATTTTGGATGCAGGTGCAGGGAGTGGTTGGCACATCCCCGGGCCATGAAGGCAGTGCCTTGACTGACAGCTCATGATGGGTAGCTGAACGTGTCTCCAGAAGCACTGGCAGCATCTGCAGGGCCTGGGGCCTTTTGGCACTGCAAGCTTGGGGACTGCCACAGGGGCTGGAGCACTGCTCTGCCTCCATTGCAACAGAAGTGATCTGCCCAGCACCAACTGAATATTTTAATCTGCCAAGGATTCATAGGTGTGGGGGCCTGCTTTGCTCTCTTTTGAGGAAGAAAGTTTTGGCTGCAGGAGAGGTTTCACAACAATGCTTTCTTGCCTTGCAATGTGTATAGGCTTTTAAAAAACCCTTCAGGTTTAGATATTTTCCCTAGGCCAGCCTTTGGGCTCTGTGCCTCCTGTACCCCGAATGCCTGCACTGCGTCCATGGGGCATCCCTCCAATGGAGCTGGGTGCCCTCTTGTGTGGTGTAGCCCCCTGAGACAGTGCCCAGCCCCATGTGGGTTCTCCTACAGCTGCTGCCCAGAGCCACATGTGGACTCCACCTTGCAAGGCACTAACTCTTACAAAAAGATCACCCTGGCTGTTACTAGCACTGGAAAATGTGGTTGACAGCGGTTGGACCTCCCCCATTTCTCATCCCCATGTGAATTATCTGTGGCTGGTCACACCTAGCCGTGCTGCCGATGGGGCTGTGCCGAGGCGCGGCACAGTGCCAGTGCAGAGCTTACCTACTTGGCTCAGGGACCAGCCTTCCCAGGCACATCTGAGTGCACTGTCAGAGTGGTAACATGTGGCTCCATTTTACCAAGATAATGTTCACCCTTAAGTTTTCCTTATCGTGCTTTTTCTTAGTAGGTTGCAGAGGATGGCCTTTGCCTCAAATATGAGGCATGCTTTGGTAAAGCCAGGGAGGGAGCTCCCTGGATGGAGGTGGCTGCAGTCTACCTCCATCAGCCAGCAGTAGGGTTGGGCAGTTAGGAGCCTCCCAGATCCCAGTGTGGTTTTTAGGAGTCAGCCTCTTGCTTCCAAGCACCTCACCTGTTCCTTCAGCTTGTGCACTGACATGAAAATCCAACATGGAAATGAAGAAAAGCAACAACAACCCATATGACTGAAAGCATGTCTGAATGCTAGTGATATATTTTAATAAACACAATGCTGCTTTTCATCACAATCCCTCCCCTCTCCTCTTGTTACCCCAGGATTTTTTTAAAGCCTGCAGTGAGATGCCAAATTACAGCTTATGCATTTCAGGGACCTAACTGAAAACAGATGCCGTGTTTCTGCAAGCTGCCTCCCTGGCTGTGGCAGATCTGCCATCACAGGGACTGCCAGCGTGTGGGGTACCCTGGGGAGTACATCCTCCATGCAGGAAGCTGCCGAGCACATCACCCTACCCTTCAACTCTCCACAAGAGCCCTGGTATTTTTTTTAGCCACTTTTCTCACATGGAAAGCAAGACCCCCCCAAAAAAACAAGAGCAGTCTCCAACTTCCGTTTCTCCCCCTCTGTCCCGCCATTAGTGTTCAGGGAAAACAGAACTGAAACAAATCATAATGTTTAGGAACTGGCTAAAATTAGTATTCGTCGTGAATGATGACATTCTCAGCAGAGAGGGAATTAGTTAATTTTTTTCCCCCATAGGTACTGCTTTTTCTTGGTGCTGCAGAGCACTTTGCTGTGCAGCTGGGAAAAAGATGTCCAAATCCCCTGCTTCCACCCACGTCAGAGTTGGCTGCTGCTTCATTACAGGAATTAAAAAGGGACTTGGAAACATGATAGACGCATTCATTAGGCGAGTTTGCCCTTTACTTACTTGGACGTTTTCTGCAAACACAGTGCTGGTATGAGAACCCAGGAAGGCCATGGGCCAAGCTGCATCATGGTTCCTGCAGGATTTAGAAGGGGGGGCTGGAGGTACTGTGGTCCCTGGGTTCACCAGCAACAGCTCTTCTGTGCTGCAGTGAGGTTGGTCCCCATGGAAGGCACGGGGACAGTCTGTCCCTCTGACGGCAAATAAAACTTCAGCCAGGGATGGTTGCTTGCGACAAGTAGTGGCACTGTTTCAAGATTTCTTGAGCCTAAAGAAAAAGGGTGGTTGAAGGGAGAGAGGTGTCCTTTATGTATGTGTTAAAGAAATCAAGTTTGAGGGAGATCTACTATTGTGTACTGAAGAAAAGACGGTTGTTATGGAGCAAAGGAGCTGAAGTGTCTGCCAAAGTGTCTAATACGATTCAAAGCCTTTCGACTTTACATAAAGAAACTACACAGCTCAACTAAGTAGGCTGGTTAAAGCCAAGCAGTCTCTTACACTTTAAACAAAAACTAGATAAAAGCTTCTCTCTGCCACGTGGCTGGGAACAATGTGCTGCTTCTGGACTCCTTGAACCTGACTTGGCAGGCACTAATTTATCTGCCTTGACTGGGCAGCACTGAAGAGCCCTTCCTTACTTCATGAAGGCTGTAAATATGCCCACAGTGACAAATGCAGCTCTTGCTTATACTACAGTAGGAAAAACCAACTTGCATAAAGAATACCTGACTCTAAGTTGGCAAGTTTTGGAGAGTATCAGTGCCAACGAAACCTTAAAAAAGTCAGTAAAAATGTGCCATGGAAAAAAAAACTCCATTGTGTAGTGTCCTAGTGTTTTTAAAGTGGTGATTGCTATAGTGATACAAGCTGTATTTGTCCACTTTAGTATATTTTAACAACAGAAGAAATATTTTCATCTTCGAAATTCAGACACTGAAGTGAGTGTGTGTGGTCCAGGGCCTGATACCCTGGGAAGGGGATTCAGCTGGTGGCATGGGAAGGTCCATCATATAGTTCTGTAAGAAATCTTTTGAATGCTCTCTTCCATCAAAATACTAAAAATGAAAAGCCCACTCTCTCTAAAATAAGCTCTTTAATTCATAAGTGAGAAGTTGTGTGTGGAAAGGGCTGACTGCATAATTTCCTCCTATCAGTAGTGTGTCAGGTAAATCAGAGATGTTCAAAACATGCCCATGACAGACAGTGAGGCTTGACCGAAGCAGTGGCTGGATGGAGGATGCTTCCTCCTGAAACAGCTACTGGAATTATAGCTGCCCTTTGCATTTATGTCAGACAATATCCTGAGTAGAACTGTTAATAGGCTACAAAATATATGTGTTCTTCTTTCATGACTCCATTTCTACATACATACCTTGCTTTCTTCTGGTTGGTTGGATTTTTTTTTTTGTTTGCTTGTTTTTTTGTTTGCTTTCGGGATGTTTTTCAAGCAAATGCTCATTTTTCTGTTGGAGGGTGATACATCCATCAGGATTGGAAAACTTCTCACTGCCACTTGCCAAAAATTTCATTTTAAACATTTGTTTAATACAGTGACAGACTTTTATTTTAAAACATGTCTGTTTTTGTTTAGGTAAGCATAGCAAACTTGGTGGTAGGGAAGTAATGCTCATTACTGCAATTATTATTGTTAGTTAAGCCAAAACTTTTGAGTATGAGTGGATGAAAATAGGAAAAAGTCACATTCTAGCATGTCTTCGTCACATGACAGAGGGCTTTTTTAAAGTCATGCTTGGAAATTTTGTGTTTGCTTGTGTTGACTACACTGGTGTATTTTAAAATGCCGGGTTTGTTACCCTCATTATTGGCTTAATCTCAAAAGTCAGTTCCATGAGTGTGAGTAAAACATGTGGGTACTCTAGGTACAGCTTGTTAGAGTGAAGACACTTCTGCCAGCGTCTGTAGACATTTCTCCATCTTTCCAACTACCCAGATATATCTACCTCAGAGTAGAGGACCTGGTGTGGGAGGTGCAGTGGGGCAGCATCCTACCGACCTGTCTGCCAACGTGGTGGGGGCCCTGATCCTGCCTGCACGAGGGGCATGAGTCCTGTGGGGAGAATTACACTGGGACTGAGAGACTCCCTTGCTCTGCTTGCCTTGTTTTCCTGCGGGTGTAGAACTTGGTGCCCATGGAATGCAGAGACGCATGCACACAAAGTGAGACAGAGGTTTCCCCACTGTGCTGAGGACAGAAAGAGGATGCCTGTGGGTTAGGATCAGCAGGAGTTTTACAACTGTAATTTTGGTCTCTGTGGATTTATAAATTGGAGCATGTTTTTTGAAAGTTTTTATATGTTCTGAAGCCTTTGTCCAAAGCAATTATATGATTTATTAAAAATTTTTGATATGAAGGGAATCCCACATAGCAAGGATAAAACAGGAGAGGTTCATTGTCAGAAGTCATTAATAAGCTCCAGGGGGAAGAGACTATCAGGAAAAGGAAATTCTCTGGCACAGCAGAATGGCAGGTAATTAATAATTGTTGCAATTATACTACATAATAACTAGAGTACATTCTGACTGTTCATCAGTAGCTTGCCAGGCTTCATTACTCCCAGGTTCTTTCTGGTAAAAAAGCCAAACCAACAGGCAAATCTCATCGTGTTTTGGGTGACTTCAGCTCTTCATGAAATCTAGAAGGTGATGTTTGATATTGAGTCAGAACTGGTCTGTTTTTTAATTTAGGGAGAAAAGTCCTTCTGAAGGCTTTGACACAGCTAGACAGGGCTGTCACCAGAACTTGGCAAGACCTCAGATTTAAAAGAATTGTGGCAAAAGTATGTAGTGATTAAAAAATTAGAACTTTGTGTTGTGTTAAATATGGGAAGCTGAAGTTGTTGTGAGCAAAATTAGTGCTACTTAGAATAGTGATGTCTGATAGCCATTAAAACTGTGTGTGGACAATGACTCGTTTATTTTCATTCATGAAAATCAGACAGATGCCTTTTTCATGCAGTGATCCAATGGTATGGGTGAGAGCTGGTCAATCAGTTGGCTTTTTCAGAGCCCAGTGAAAAAGTGCCTGAAGACTTCCTACTTAGGATGGAAGATGTCTCAAAGAAATGACAGTGTTTCTTGACCAGGGAAAGGTCAGCTACATTATGGCAGCCTCAGTGACATGGACTTGGAGTCTGCTATTAGGAGAGTATATGCTGATAAGAGGAATGTGCAGCTCTAGCAAATTAAATGTTTTGGGATGGGTATCTTAGAATAATTTATTCAACTGACTGAGAATATCCACTGAGTCCTGAATTATGTGCCTCTCATTCTGCCGTGTATAACTACTAGACTATTGACAAAGAGGCCATTTTCAGTGACAGTCGTGTTTGAGCCAAGGTTGTGCAAGTGTGTGACGCTGTTGTGATTTTGTGCTGTTTTCAGGTAACTGAAAACTGAGCCCTGGTGACCCAGGGTCAAAATTATTTCCTCAACTATTGTATAATGGATTATCTTTCAAAAAAGCCTTGATGATAGAAGATGGCTAAAGAAATGTAGCATGTCTAGTGGACAATTTAGGGCTCGAAAAGTGTTTCAGACTATGAGACCAGCATAAAATTTTAGTTCATGGCACACAAAGCAATGATGCAAATATTGTCCGCTAATAGGTGTTGGAAAGGAAAAAGAGGATGCAGAAATCACAGTGAGGGGTGAATTTCAGAGGAGGATGCAAAGTCTTGAGCAGAACTTTTCACCTTTCTCAGAACTGGCTCTGAAGGCATGCAGGTGTGAGGGAAGGCAGTGGTACTCCAGGCTCTTAAGTAGGGGTTTCAAGAGTGATGCTATTTTGTAAATTATTATAAAGCTCTTGATGAACCCAGAGCTTTTGGCTGTGAGGAGCTCCCTTGCCATGAGATTGGCCAGATGAAACGTTGTACAGGGCCATTGGAAAGCATCCGGTCATTGCTGAAGGGGATTCCATAATTAGACCAATGTGGTGTCATAAACATGACAAAGCAGATGAAGACTCCAAGACTTTCACCAAAACAGAGCTTACTCAGTGAGGGTGTCAAATACTCCCCCTGACTCTCCCCCTGAGCAACTGAAGGCAGAGGAACTGAGTGTCTCTTCTTTCTAAAACTGCATGTAACCAGGACCACTGAATGTGTTTCTGGCTTCCTCAAATTCATCATGGTGCTTCTGGAAGTGCTATTAGCCTGTGAACATCTGCAAGGGGAGAGTTGTCTTCAGAGAACAAGGATTTCTGCCAGCTCCTCTGTGCTTTAAGTATTCAAAACCATAACCACCCTGTTGGCGTAGCAACAAGAAGAGGTGCAATGATGGCATGTGGCCCATGGAAAACGTCCATATACCTTTTAAGAAGGCATGGAATTTGTGTGGCATTTTTCTCAGATGGCTAGACATGCTGCTTTCCTAAATTACCCATTTGACCCAAGCAAGTAGTATCGTGGTTTGAGATGGGGAAATTAAATGTAGCATGTCCTTGGTTGTTTACCAAGAGGGAAGGATGAGACATCTGAGGGCTTGTGTGGATGCTGAGCCCTTTCCAGGAGTGGAGAAACAAAACTGAAAAGGGCAAGCTGGACGGCATGGGAATCGGGTCAGAAAGAAAAAGGAGGTATGCCTTTAAGATGATGAGATACAAAAGTCATCTTTGGATGGTGTCCAAGATGCTTAGCTTGTGACAACACTAACAGACAACGCAGAAGATATTAAAACACCTGTCTCCTTCCCTCTAGATGGTTATGCAGCAGGTTGTGACCAGCTTGTGAACTATGAGGTGGCAACTTCCAGCAAAGAGCAGCAGCAAAGCGCTGCAGAGGCAGACAGATGCAGAGGGCAGTCATGTCCTGCTGCTGTTTAGCAGAGACCCTGTGAACCAGGAGCTGAGAACTCCATTTCTATTTCCTTCCTTTCTTAACAGGAGCTTTACCAGTGCAGTAGAAGTTTGTCATATTTGCCATTAATTTTTTTGACATTAAGTAGGAGATCTTATTTTTTTTCTGGTAAAAAAACTCCACAGTAATTCCCTCCCCCATCACCTTTAAAGTTACATGCAGACCTCTGTGTTTTGATGATGGTTATATCCAGAAGGTTTATGCTGCTTTAATAAACCATTTAAAATCCTGCTTAAAATGCTTTCCTCTACCTAATCTGTAATTTTTCAAAATGGTTTAAAAGGCCTTAGGGATTTCACTGTCCATTTTGTCTTTGTAGGCTTAAGGCCCAGGTATTTTTTGATATATTGCCCATCTCACTGCAGATGTACTTTGAAACAGTTTTGTTTGGAGAGGTGCTGCATACCTACACCCTGTAATCTCCCAATGTGCATCTGCAGCTGACCCCACCTACTGCTTCTTAGTTTTGCTGGTTTGTTGAAAATATAGACAGTCTATAGTTGGAAAGCTGTGTTTTTACCTGCCTCTGAATTATTATTTCTGTTTGTTGCAGAGGGCTTAAGCCCTTTCAAGCCCGAAACCCAACTGGGGCTGCAATAAATCTTGAAGAGATGCTTCAGTGTAGTCATGTCTCGTAGCTGTGCTGTCATATGCCAATGTCAGAATGGAGGTCCTGCTTGCACTGCAAAAACTGACATGAAGATAAAAAACAGTTTTATGGTAAAAAAAATAGCATTTCACGGCAGCTGGGGAACAGGAGATACCTGAAAGTAGAAAAGTTACAGGTAGAGCCTCTTAAAACTGCACTTATTTAACATGCCCTCTTAAACAGCCATGCCACAAAAAGGGAAAAAAAAATTGCTGTTAAATAAGAAAATATATGCACGGGTTTGAAAAATCAATCAAATTTTAGATTCAGTGAAGAAACTTAAAAAAGTGGGGCTAGTGAGGCGCAGTGTTGGGCTTGGATGTACTTGGGATAATTTCCAAGCCAGACTCATCCACTTCTGGATGTTTCTTTCTGCAGAGACGTTTGTTTCAAACCATACACTGAGCAGTCCCAGCACGGGCTGCCTTTGTGACCATTTGTCGTTAGCTTGTTAGCTAATGAACCACTGTCCTCTCCTTCCCCGTCTCAGATCCTTGCTGCTGCTGCTCTCCTGCAGCCAGAGCAGCTCTCTTTGGTCCAGGGTGTCCCCGGACAGCTGTTGTTAATCTCACAACAGTGCTGGAGCTGGGGCTTGTCTCCTGCTGGACATCATCTGGAGAAGATCAGCACCAGGAGGCCCTGCTTTCTGCCTCCACTCCTACTTCACAAAAGAAAAAGGCTTGTGGCAGAGACT
Organism: Rhagologus leucostigma; assembly: GCA_013397725.1. Classification (NCBI taxonomy): domain Eukaryota; kingdom Metazoa; phylum Chordata; class Aves; order Passeriformes; genus Rhagologus; species Rhagologus leucostigma. The sequence continues at coordinate 4,436,789 of VZTD01006068.1, read as the reverse complement.
GTAAGGGCAGGATTTCGGATGTACATGGCCTGTACCATATTACACTGCATTTCATTGCTTAGCACAAGGTAAGGAGGTGTGCAATCTGCTCAGATGTAGGACTGAGCCTGACTCCAGATGAAAGTAGCTACCTCAGGCATCAGAGGGGCTATAACCTTTGAGTTATTGATCTGTTAGAAAAAAATTGCAAAATTTTTTGAGAAGGGTGAGAAAAAGCATGGCTGGCAGCTGAATTCATAACTTTACTTTCCATATGTGAGTTGCCCTTGTAGCAGTAGTAGTAATAATAATAATAAAAAAACAACAGCAACAACAACAGCAGCATGTTTATTTTGTGAATTTAAATGTTTGAGAAGGTATTAAACGCCTAAACCTGACCTCTTCCAAGTTCTCTGGTTCTCTGTTTTTGGAGCTATGACAAGCTACACCAGAAAGAGCCTGTTATGCTCCAGCCCACTGGTGTTTCCAGATGGTGCAACCCAGTTAGAAAGGTGGTCCACTGCAAGGAGTTTGTAACTAACAGGTTGGATTACTTATTTGCAGCCAGCACCACAGCTGAAGTCTATTCTTCACAACATACTTCCACAAAAATTAATTAAAAAAATATTTGAGACTTTTGTACTATCTTTAACATATACCATATGCCTGATGTTCCTGCCTGAAAGCTTTATTATAAATCAGCTGGGACAGGAATTTTCACAGCTCTTTTCATTAACCTGAATACTGGGACAAGCAGTGAATGAATTATACTCAGAATTTCAAGCTGATGTTTTTGATTACAAAAAGCTCATCCCACAACTGTATGCTTCTGAATATCTCTCAAAATCTTCTGCTTGTTGCTTCTGAATATGCATGTAATGGAGATTGCAATTGTGCTGCAGCGTTGTAAAACTGTTCAATTTGAGAGTCTTTGAAATCTTCTACATCTCTACGTTCTGCAACAAAAAATGAAATCAGAACATAAAATTAACTTTTTTCCATCAAAATAGCCTATTACAGCTAGTACTCTTTTAAACAAGAGATAGAATATGATGGCAAATGGTAGAGCTGTCTGAAATTGCCTGTATTTGCTCTTTTATTATGTGCTTGCAGTAATTGAAATTAGGTAGAGGGTGAATACCAGCAGGTGTCCTAATTTCAATCCTTTTTTTTTTTAAATAAGCCAGAAATGAATACTAAAACATATGTACATATAGGCTGCTAGGAAGACATTTGATGCACTTGATACAACTGTTACCTTTTAGAAGTTGTGAAAATTATTTTTGGCTGCTAATTATCCCCATTTCATGTATGTGAATAACAGAAGAGAATTAAGAAGTGAAAGTGTGTTGATACAACAAAATGTCCTTTATATGTTAATGTGAATTCCAGAAGGTGTTTGCAGTTTGAATGTAACGCTTGCTGGGCAACTGCTGTTACTGAAATGGGCTGCAATAACAAGAGCTTAATAGTTAGCTTTGGTACAGGGAGACTCAGAGGAGCCAGGAACTTCCATAAAGCACCAGTCAAAGGGGTAACTTTTAAGATTTTTTCCTAAATATAGTTCTTTCTGGCAATCCCAGAAGTTAAACAAGCATTGGATGTTGTCATTAGAGTCTCTGGAGTGAGATTGGAGGTATGTGAGAGGCTCCACCTTGAGCTCCCGTGGAGGTCAGGGCCAGAGAGCAGAGGTGAGGGGTAGGTGAGGCAGGGGTTACATCCACATAGAATTGAGTAATTCAGAGTTTGGATAACTCAGTGACAGTCTGTCTTGATATAATCATAGAGGATGGGGCCAGAGAGGTGAAAGAAAGTATGAGTTATGTCAATATGGGATTTATCTAGATTCCTTTCAGGCTCTTGATTTTGGCTGTGCATGACAAGGATGTGCAGCCCCTCCTTTCTCATGCTGTGATTTAGAGCTGTATCCTTGCCTCTTGATGGCTGTGAGGATTTTGACATGGGCAAGTTTTCCAGATACTTATTTTTTAAATTTTCCCTCTGTGTCTCTGTTTGAAAATATAAATCCCTCTTGCTTGCCTTGAAACCCATCTGGGTATTAAAATAGCTGGATTTTTATTTTCTCTCATCAAATAGCTTGTGTTCTACGAATGCAACTTTAGCTTATCAGGGGCTGCCTATGGATTGGGGATAAGCTTGGCAACAGTATGGATGAACAGAACAGGGAAGAATGTCTCATAATTGTATGAATTGTTTGCTTTGATGTTTCAGAAAGAAACCAGATTTGTTACATAGAACAATAGGCTTAGGGGTCAACTGGTGAAGTCAGCCTCTTTTTTTCCTTCTTCCATCAAACATCCTGTAGTAAGCTGGCTGAGATTCTTCCTGAGATGGTGGTTTGCAAACCCTGCTCTGAATTGGACTTGCTCCCCCTCTGTGAGCTTGCTCTACCTGCTGGGAATAGGAAATTTGGTGGAATGTCGCCTGCATCTTTGGGGTAACAGCATGTTGTCTAGTGGCATGAAAAATACAGTAACTCAATAAATGTTAATATTTGTCAGCAATTAAAAAAAATTAAATTGTTTTATTCTTCCATTCTTCTGTTTTCATTGCACCTCAACTCTCACCCATCATGAGAGACACTATGGGTAACTTCTGAGAAGAACAGTCTCGGAAGAACAGTACTGTTTGCATGCTGCTACTGCCCTTCCATTCCCTACTGCAGGTTTTAGCAGCTGAAGATGTTTGTCAGTAGCAATATTTGGTGCAAAGTCTGCTGTACTGTGTTTAATGGTGATGAACAGGAATTTACACTGCCCTACTGTACTAGTCTAAAGAAGAAAAAGGAAGAGCAGTGTCATAAGAGACCTTGTATTTCCAAAATCAGCTCTGAGACATTGTGTACCTACCATAGTGCTATGAATACTGCCACAAACTTAGCATGGTTTTCCACGCTGGAATGTGACAGGTGCCAATCGTCTCTCCCACTGGCAGCACTGCCAGTGTAGCTGCACCCTGGTGCCGTGGCTGTTCCCTCGTACACACAAACGTACTTGTCTCTTTCCACTGGCACAGGGTCTGTGCCATGTTTTTCATGGAGAAACTATTTATTCTCTCCCAGAGGTGGTGGTGGTGGTGGTGCCTTGGTGTCATTTCCATGGTGATTTAATTTTGGTGATGGGTGTTAGCCTCCTCAGGTGCCTTGACAAGGCTTTTCTTGGAGCTGGCTTTAGGCCACCCTTGATGGCACCCATCCCTTGCAGAACTAAGCTGTCCACATTGGGAAGGGAGAGCTACTGGGAAAGGTGTAGAAGGTTAGTGATTTCATGAAGGGGACCTGGGAAAGGCACAGATCCTCCTTGCATGGGAGTCTGTGAGAAGCGCAATTAAGAGAAGCAAGAACGTCTCCTGTGGCAGAGTCATGGCTCCTTGTGAGAGTTGTTAACTCACCTGCCTGACTTAGCTTCACTTGGCATCAGCAACTACACTAGCTATCCTGAGAGAGACCAAGGACAAAGGGGCCCTGGGCCATTCTGCTCGCCTCAAGAAGTCTGTTGCCTGTTCTGCCTATACCAGGAACCAGCCCTGTGCTGGATACACCTTGTTGGTGTGCTGGCATTTGGTGTAGCCCCTTCCAGACAGCCACTCCTAAGAATTTCCTTGGATCCAGCTCCTCATTCATGAAGAGTGATACCCATCACAGACCCACAGCTGTGGTGAGGTAGCAAGTCCTTCCTGGGAGAAGGCATGGACAGTTATGGGTTTTTACCTGCCATTAAAGAGCTTCTTCATAGTGAAGAATTACTTATGTTAGTGGATGAGACTTTGTTCTGTTGGAGACCAAGTCAGAACTTCATGTGTCTGTCAGCCTCAGGAGACTAAAAGAACTTTTGCAGGCCCCTCTCTCCTGCTTCTTCTGTGGGCTTGATCTTTACCCTTTGATCTCCGGATCTACAGCCCTGGAAAAACAACAGTTTCATTGGGGTTGGGGCAGAGCCCTCACATCTTCCAGGCTGTAAATCTGACTATTGTGTTTGAGCATTGCCTGTGATGCTTCTTATCGAGATTATTGTTCCACCCTTTCCTGTTTGGTTTCTTTCACAATTCCTTTTGAATGGGCTCCCTAGTAAAGAGCCCATCACAAACAAACACATCGAGCTTTGCACAATGCAAAATAACATTGATTTCCCAGTTTTCCTCCCCAGCGGTATAAAAAATGCACCCCAAATATAAAATGAAAGAATCCCAAAGGGATGGAAATCATCCAAGAAAGTCATACCCTAGAGTGGCAAACCACCACTGGTGTATCTGAGACCCACCCCCATCCAGTTTCCAGTTTTCCCAGAGTTTTCATAAGTGGGAGAAGGCAGTGGTGTGTGCCTACAGAGCCCTCCCCCCCGCACTCCCAGCAGCACCCCCCACTCCAGCCCTCCGCAAGGTCTCCTGTTTATTCAGTGTCCTCTAGTGGCAAACGTGCGACACAGACACGAGAGCAGTGGGACATGGGGACTCTCTACCTGGCTTCAGGAGACTCAGGAGAATGCGGCCTTGAAGTAAATATCGTGGGGAAAAGAGGTCTATTGCACACATCATCCAAGCCACAGATGCAATGTGTGGCAATGTGATAGCCAAGTAAGTCACAATGTCACTGCCATCTGCTCCGGTCCTTGGAGTTAGACACGCCAAAAAAGGCTTCTGGAGAGTGCTGTCAGTAAAACACTTCAAGATACTCTCACAGGTGAACAAACTGTCCAAAAATTTTCAGGGTTCTTCACTATGAATGATTGAGATACTTTCTTAAGGTAAAACTTCCAGCTTCACTTTGGTGAAAGATAAAGTGACTAAGCTGTAATAGTGAGATGGAGCCTCCAGCTTCCCTGCCCCTGGCTGGCAGCCAGTTTTGTGGTGCAGCAGCAGCAGTTCTCAGGGGGGCTAACAGAATGGACCCAAAATCTCTCGTCTGTATCTCTGCGAATAGCACACTCATTCTTCATCTTTTCAGCATGTTGGCATAAATTCTTCTTGTCACATTCACTAGCCTTTGATTACTGAGAGTATCATAACAAAACTGCATTTAAAGTGCTTTCACCAATCTCCAAAATTTTATTGCGATTTCTTGCTCTTTATTTTTCCCCAACCTCTGTTCCCATCCTACCAAATTCTTCTGATCTCTGTTGTTGGATGCTATTTCCCGACCTATGATTTAGTGATTTCAAATCCCTCCAGACTCTGGGTATGTTTTCTGTCTGGAGATGGACTCTGGCTAAGCTCATTTCTAGTGGTGACATGAAAGCATGACTTGTTATTTTGGCATGCAGCACAAGTCGATAGAGAAATCAGATCAAATGGATCTCTGCATTAGATGAGCTTCCTGGAAAAGATGATGCACTTTTAGTTGTTATCACCACAAGCTCCCAATTAAAAATATGTCATGACACTACCACTGAGGAATAATGATTCAGCTTCTTAGATAATGGAGCGTTTATCCACATCAGAACACAACATTTTTAGTGGCCCTAAAATGCCCCAGAATATCTTTCTGTGCTGTAAAACTATGTATCAAACCTTTGGCTGTAATCATTCTCCCACAAAAGTGAAATTGAGCACTGTCTAGTGTTTTACTTAAACAGATGCAGAAAAGCTTTTTTCTTTCCCTCCCTTCCCTCCCACATCTCCTCCCAGTCCTCCCCTCTTTCTTTTTTTCTGTCCCTGAAGGGCAAGGAAGATTCTCTAAAATGTCTGAGGCTTTTCAGATTACACTGGTTGTCTGGTTTTATTTACTGTGTTGGGAGAAATCAAGACTGCAAAATGACCTTATTTCTACTTCTGTTTGCACAATGTTTTGCATCTGACAAACTGGTTTGAACATGTCCAACATACCTCTTTCTTTAATAATCCACATTGTTTGGATAAAATGCAGAGGCAGTTCTGGAAGGTTGTACAGGAACCCAGACCTTCTCCCAGCCTTACTAAATGCTGAGAACCCACTAAGTCACTCAGGGCTTCCTCCTTCTCTGGTGTCAGTGAAATTCCCTTGCAACGTGGAACCACTTCAGAAAACAGGCTTAAGGACTTCAAAAATAAAGGCTGCTCTCGAGATCCAGCTAGAAGGGAATCAGCAGCTGCTGCCCACTGAGAGGAACCCAGAACCTGACTCTTTACCCTGGTGAGGCAGGCAGAGGATCTGCTGAGGATGGCAGATGCTTTTACCTCAGACGGTGAAACACCTCTGGTCTTATCACCTGCTTGGACCAAGCCACAGCTGTGTAAATACAGGCTTGCTGCTTTCTGCCACGTAGGGATATGTTGGGATGGATGCTGAGTTCATGTCTGACCACTGCCAGTGGCAGCAATCACTCCATCGCCTCCCTGTCACAGTGGGCTGTAGAGGTGGACAGCCTGGCCCTTCTGCACCATGTCATCCCTTCATGTTTCTCACTTGCAAGGAACATCCACTTCCAATCCCTCAAACACAGCATGGCAAATCCCAACTTTGCCCATGTGGCTAAAAGCCTGGTGCTGGTCCACATGGTGGTCACTGCATTACCTATGCTGCAGGAACGGATGGAAAAGGCAGGCCTCACACTAGGAGAAGGCAGTGAGGTTGCCTTAGGGCTCCACTGGAGGTATTTTGCCTCAGATGCTCCTAATTGCTGCTGTACGTGGAAGCCCAGGGGAGCTGGGAGCAGCTGCCTCTGTGCTAACTGAACTGGGCTGCTCCTCTGTGTCTGCAGAAATAATGTTCCTTGTAACTCTCGTCAATCTTTGCTTTTTCCCACCATGTTCTCTAAACCTATCTATAGCTCCCTGCTCTTTCACCTAACTGCTGGCTGGGCAAGAGACATGGCCAAATAGCCAAACACGCCAGAGGAAGAAGGCTTAATTTGAAACCTTTCCTCTGGTGAAGATTAGGATCTCTTCTCTCTCTAGATGCTGATTTTCATGCAACTTTTGAAAACATTAATTTTTTGAGGACTGTGAGGTTCTGTCAGATTGCATGGAAACAAGCCAAAAATTGGTCCAGAAAACTGCAGGAAGAGCTGATGGAGAGAGAAAGAGAAATAACATAATCTTCATTTCCATTGGAACCCAGGCTAACAGGAAGATTTTTATCCTGTCAGTCCACACTGAGTAGTGAAAATATGTAACAGATTATATGATTTGTGGAACTGCAGGCTGTCTTTATGCCCTCATGCATCTCCACCACCTACTTGTTGTTACCACTCAACCTGACCCTCATCCTTGTGCCAGCAATGCTGTCCCCGTAATCTTGCAGACAACAGCAGAGCAGCAGTTCTCTGGCCAGCTCTCACTCCCACTCACTTTGTGCATGGCAGGGTAGGTGGAAGCTCAACAGGGATGTGAAGAAATGTGTTTTGTGACTGGAGTGTCTAGATCCTACTTTTATGTGCCCAGATTCTTTCGTTGTTGGACCAGAGTTCAAAAGCTGCCAAAGAGCTTTCCAGGGGATCCATCGTAAGAGATTCTCAGTGAGTTGAGGCACCCTCGCATGAGTAGCACTGATGGACCATGGTTTTAATTTTACCTTTTGCTTCAGACTGCCTAAAAAATCTGCATTTATGTTCTGAATAGTTATTATGTATGACAACTTAATAGTTCTGTATTGTTTTATCTTTCCAAGCACCTATTTTTTTTCTGTATCCTAGAGGACATGAACCAGAATTTGATGCCTAGGAAGAAATGGGAAGTTTCCACACTTTTCTACTAGTGTGGTGTCACCTTTCTTCTTAGAGAGACAAGGTGATGTAGTGATAGTGCATATGCTTTCTTCTGAATAGAGATTTGACAAAAGTTCCCACAATTAGCTATTCAGTAAACAAAGGGATAAAGGTCAGGCCTGATCATGTAACTGGTTAGAAACCAGAAGGATCTGACTTGATAACACATAGATCTGTCTTGACTGATGGTTTAAAAATACTTTTCTTCATAAGCTGGTGGAAGAGGGAGTGAAGAAGATCAGACATTAATTTTTCACATAATGGTTTTTCTAGTTTAATAAAAATACTGTGTGACTTACTAGTCAGATGGACCAAATTCAGCTACCCAACACAATGATACAACATCATATTAAATACTGCATATGCATGTGGAAAGAGTAATTTGAGTTGGAAACGATTTTTAGTCACTTGGGAAATAAGATGTCATTGTGGATAGCTCAGTGAAAACATCTGGTACAGAGGATCAAAGGCAAATGCTATTTTGGGTTGGAGTGCTATTGAAAGTACTACGATAACATAATGTTTCAATCAATAGTGTTCGGTAGGTTGTATTTAGTTTCAAATGTAGAGGTATAGCCAAAGAAGCACATTGGAAAGAGCTAGATTTTCAGAGGTGGTGGTGCTGAAGAGACAGGTGGATGCTGGGCCAACAAGGCCGCTGGGCTCTCCTCCCGATACCGTTGTTGGACTGTGGGACACTTAAACCAAGACACCATTTACTTACTTGCCATAAGGCAGGCAGTTGGAACTGCTTAGTTAAGGCAGTTGTAGATACTCCAGCACTAGAAATCTTTATCTCACGGCTTGATTTTTTATCTCCACAAGAATTCAGGTCTGTGCTGACCCATGGAGCATTACCTTCAAAAGCTCTTCTTAGGCTTCTTTGTGCAGTGGCGCCTAATAATTCACGGGAAGAACATGTAAAATGTTAATTACATGCTGTTTGAAGACTGTTCGGTGAGAGCCAGCTCTGAAGTGGCCAATCTTTCATGGTCTGGGAGCCAGAAGCCAGAAAAAATGTGGCAATAAAGGGCAATGGGTCTTAAAGTGCTCAATTTATTATTTCAAAGATTTTATGACCAAACGTTGTGCTGTTTTCTTGATCTTTGCTTTCTTCAACTCTTTTTAAAACATACCAGTAAGTATGTTTATTATTATATACAATCATTTGTATATATCTGCAAAATCCTGCTCTTACAGCAAACTTGCTGGCTGTAGTTACCCAGAGGCAGAACTACAGAATGAAGCCATCTAGGATTAGTGTCTCCAGGACTGTTTCATGCTACCCTGCAGCATCCATAAGGCTGAAGCTTGGCACCCCAACACACACTGCAAACCAACCCCCAGGTGCTGCAGCCTCACCTCAACTCCTGGGACTCTACTTCTTTACTTTCAAGTACACAAACAGAAAAAGGCTCATTTTAGCAGTTCCCAGCTGCTGTAAGCCATGGTTTCCGGTGCTCTCCAGCCTGAAAGAATAATCTCCATCAGCCCAGCCAAATACAAGTGCAGTGGCGAACAGCTCAGACGGCTTTGTGCAAGGCTGAAGGGTGTTATTGCCTCAGATTGTGCCTTTTGAGGGGTAAAAAATGGTCAAACCAGGCAGGTTAGTCATAGGTGGTATCATGAAGAGGATGCACAGTTTTTTCCCAGTCATACTGGAAATGTGTCATCTGAGGAACGTGACTGAACAAGTTCCACATGGGGGCAAGAGTCACCAAAATAACCAAAAGCACCACAGAATCATTAAGGCTGAAGATCTCTGAGATCCTTGAGTTGCACATGTTGCAGTGGTTGAATTTATGACTTTATTACCCACAGTGAGCAAAGCCAGTGTGAGACCAGTGTCACAGACACAGTGGGCTATTATCAGGCCTTTTAAAAGCAGTTGCAGTCACATTTAGGTGTATCTCATAAACCTGGTTGAAATTCCCCCCCATTTTGCAAACATCTATTTATAACGAGGAACGATGGACCTCTGTGTTCAGTAGCAAGCCATACAGGTCTGAAGAATCAGATGTGAAAGTCTGCAGGGGCTAGGACTTTTCACTTATTTTGCTCAAATTTGGTCTCAATTTCAGAATGAAAGGTGTTGAGACAGTAGTGACCACACTACCTGCAAGGACAGCCCTCACCTGGGAACATCTCCTCTGCCACAGTTTTCTGGCTTAAAGGCCAAGCAGGTCAGCCCTCAGCTGTGTGAAGTATCGCTGACCTTGGTCTTGGGACTATAGGCTGAACTGCAGCCTCAAGTTGCAGATAAAGCCATCAGCATGGTACTTAGCCTAGTGGAGTCCAAGCCAGCCAGGACCTTTTAGCACAGCAGCAGTACAAATGTTAATAATAAATCAGTGAATCGTTGAGAGATTTGCTCTGAAAGGAAATCACTCCAGCTCTATTCTTTCCAGCTATGTTGTTTCTGGGAGGTTGCTGTGCTGTTTTCCTACCAAAAAAAGGGCCCTTTCTTCTCCTCAGTGTGAGATGCCAAGTCTTGAGGTCCCACTGCTCTGAATAATTAAGAGCAGAAAGCCCTTTCCTGCAATGTGACTTAGGCCTTGTGACCGGCTACGGTCTTCTGATTTCTGATTCTGACTTTAAATGACCAGATTTTGAATTCAATATGAGGCTGAATAAGTAGTTACTCATACATGCAACCTGATTTCATCAAATGGAGCTAGCTGAGCATGACTGCTTAGCTGACGGTGTAGAGAGCTCATGACCTGCCTGCAATGACGATATGGTCATTTTTAGAAACAGTACATTTTCCTTCCATTTCAGATTTAGGGCAAGTATGTTCCTGGACACAGGAGAAAAACACAGTATCTGAGGTTCCTTGTGAAAGAGAGGAACTGACTAACTGAACAAAAAGTGGGCAAAGAGTCCTCAGCTGAGCATGTCAAGCCCATGAATCAAGCTGTGTTATTACCTTTTGGTGTTTTTTTAGCCAGCGTGCTAATCCTGTGATTCAAGTGGGTCTTAGGAGGCAGGAGAGGGCAGTCTGACCTCTTGTAGCCCCTGAGGGATGCCACTGTGACTTTTCCAAAGCAGCAGGTGTTTATTGCAGAAGCCTGGCAGAATGCAAACCCCGGATTAGAGCTGCCATCCTTGAGCAACTACTACTGCACTGGTAAAAGCTTTGCTACAATAAAAACTGGATGCAAACCAAAGATGGTCTCAGGGTCTGACCATGCAGGTTTTCGCTATAATTCTTCCTGTTCTCAGTTGAAAAAGTTGTTTTGCGGCTGTTTTGCTGCCTCTAGTTTTGCTGTTGCGCAGTTCTGTGTTTCAGGCCAGAAATGGTAACATTTACTAGTGGCTGAAATACCTCATCTGTTACCTCATCAGTTAAAGAGGTGTTAGATAAGGATACTTCGTCAGTTAAAGAGCAGTTCAGGACACTTCGGATTTCATATGAAGACAGATTTGTAGATGTTAAGCCTGTTGAACAGACTTACTTTTGTGGGACAAATTTGATTACAGAAGTAAGTTATGAACAATCAGAAAGTATGAAAGGTAACATAAGCATTGTGCAGAACCCTGAGAGAGACTGGAAGGCAATCTGACAGAGACAAAACTAGTAACAGAGGTATCTGGGAATTACTTGGTATAAATCTCCCCTATCATCAAATTTCCCTGTGGCCTCCACAACCAGTAGAAATCTCTCTATCTATAGAAAAGCTTATGGACAGCTGCCAGTAGATGATGCCTGGAAATCAGGAATGAGACAGCTGGTGCTTGACCTTGCTTTACTTGATCCTTATTTATAAAAAAAGCTGGAAGTCTCAGGGCTCCCATGACTCCAGTGGGAATCACCCTTTCCAGCCCTGTGGAACAGCCTTCTCAAGAAGATCTCTAAGCCACAAGCGAAATTTTCCGTGTCCCCTGGAGACTTCCCCCAGCTAGTCATTGAATCACACCCCCAGTGGGAGTTTCAAAGATGTTCATTGGTGATTGATTTTTTTTCCAAAACTGTCACTAGAGTCCTGGAATAGGCCATGCAATTGCAGCCTGAGAAAATCTACCTAACTTCTATGCAACAGATCCAGAAAATTGCACAGCAAGACTTACAAACTCTTGGCATATTGCCTGAGTGGCACAAGGATTTTCAGAGGTGTGTTGATAATTAAAATAAACGTGGCATATTGGCTAAAACTGGAAGGAAAAAGAGTGAGTTATATAAGAACTCCCCAGAGCTTTAATTCAGAGATGAGAACAAAACAAAAAAAATTCTACTTCTTCTCTGTCTTCTTCTTTGCCCTCTGCTGCTGTGGCCTGTCCCTCAACCTAGCAAAAGTAGTTGAGAAAAAATTTAACACTTCACAATAATTTCCAGAATTCCTGGGTCTCCCAGTAGAGGGAAGTATTGTTTCATTTCCTTTGGCTTTGAAACGCTTTGCCAGAGGAAATAAGGCAAAAATACAGAGAGATCAATAATATACAAAGAAGGAGATGGAAATGATTACTTAGACCTTAGTCTTGCAAGTACACACCTTCTTGCATAAGGAGGAACTCAAAATAAATGAATGCATAAAAGCTGCAGGATCAGGCCCTACACATTTAATATGCATATGAAGGACACAGAAACTGTACCAAACAAAAGTCAACAAAAGCTGAAAGTGCAAATTAGAGTTTTTTCCCTGTTAGTATCAGTGCTTTCCTGGATGATAGCTTGCAGCCTAAGTTTTTCTCGTTTCCTTACTGCTGTTATGTCTGTCAGCTCTAATTATCCAAGGGACAGTGTGGATGAAATATCCGAGTCATACAGTTACCATGACTTCCCAAGGCAGCTCCGCAAAAAGCCAGCTTGAATTTCTGTACGATGCTGCCAGGTGAACTCATTCAGGGAGGGCTTCTCAGTTATTGTGTGCTGTCCCGTGGGTACTGGAAGCTAGCTAAGGTGGGATCAGGGTCATTGCTCCTGGGCTCCCGGAGCAGGAAGCAGGAGGGAGTCAGGCACAGAGCCTGCTCAGTATACCAGCTCCTGGTGCTGTGCTCTGGGGCTGTGGACGTGATGCTTCCAGCTGGCTCAGTGGGAACAGAGCTGTGTCCGAACCAAATAAAACTGGTTTGGGTGCCTCAACCACACTAAAAATACTAGGATCAGAGTATAAACTCTGACAGGCATCCTTAATTATTCACACACTCCTTAGTGTGATTTTCCTCTGTGCTAATTAACTCTCCTGCAGACCAAGGTAGACAGGGACAATTTGGAGAGCATAGGCTGGAGGCAGAAGAGACATAGTCATCTCAGCCAGGGTTGAAAGCAAATTTGCCCATTTGGACATGATCTATGCGATATTGCATAGAGCCACACTGCCTGAGTAGAGACAGCTTTGTTCTTTCTGTCCTGTGAGGTGTTATCTGCAGAGGGAGTAATGTGCTGGCTGGTGAGGGAGAGCAGACAGAAAAATCATGCTGCAGAGCCTTTCTGCTCCTCAGCATGGCTGCACCTTATGTGGCTTCACCTTTTCGGGTGCTGGTATCAGTGTGAGCCCCAGCACCACGGGCTGCAGCACTGGCCTGGTGCCCTGGGTAATCATCAAGGGCTGAACTGCTCATGGATCCCTTCTGCTGCCCCATCTGCATGCCTCTTAGGATCCCCTCCAAACTCACCCTGCATGCACCTCATGGAAAGTATCAGAGGTGACTGAGTGAATCCTCTTTCTTGTGGAGCAAATGAGATGATCCTGCTATGGTTCTGAATAATTTCTCCCAGTACTTTAGGTACTGCGATGAACTTAGCCTTGATTCCTGAGCAATTCAGTGCTACTTGCAAAGCCTTTTTTCCCAGCCAACACAGTGCTGCCATTTTCCCAGTAAAGGCAAAGACAGGATTTTTGTGCACTTGAATATGATTGCCTCATGCTCTGTTATGTTTCTTACTACTCATGGCAGCACTAATTAAAAGTTTAATGACTGAAATTTTGTGCTTACAGACCATCACAACTATATTTTTTCCTACCTATAAATACCATCTAAAGTTGTTCTTCCTTTTTTCCTTTTTCTTGAAAGCAATGAGATAAAATCTGTCTTCCCCCTATAGAGTCAAGACAGATGGACCTGCTGTCTCCCAGTTCAAAAGTATATTAACCTAGAGACTGGCCTGGCATTTCCTCAGATGTAATTGGGGAACACACTTTTTTTCCCCATCTAGAATCTATTGTGGGAAACTTGTCATTTTAAAGTCAGATTTGTTTCTGCTTCCCCACTTCTGCTGGCTGCCTGATGCCTCAGGAATCATGTGAAATCATTCTGCGTGCAGCAGCTCATGGTGACTTCCCCAAATCATGAGTCAAAAGGTTGGACAGACAGCATCCCACTACTCTCTGCATGGTGGCATACAGCAATAGTGCCTGTGTGTGATCTGTCTCCATACTTGGCTCTTATTCAATAATTTTGAGGGTGATGTTTTAAGAAACAGGAGTGGGTATGGCAGAAATTCCTCCTCAGCATGTTAGTAGTAGCTGTGACGATTAGTATGTTATGTTTTGCAGGAACTCAAGAACCTGTTATACTCTTTACACAGGCATGAGCAATAGGGAAACAGCAATGTAGAGATTGTTCTAAAATGCACATTTTTCTTGTGCACATTGTGGTTTACTGAGTGCAAAGCTGTTTAACACTGCCAGAAATGTCAGAGAAATTGTCTTTCCTCATACAGAACATCAAATGCAAGCAGAAGTAGTTTTGTTGGTTGCAATAAACAGATTAACTCAGAGAACAGGTATCAGTCGATTTGTTTTAGCATCAATTTTACTCATAACCTGGAAGTTAAAGGATTTCAGACAGCTGCCTTCAGTGGCCGTACACATGATGACAGAGCAGCATGTGTTCACTGAAGAAAGGACTTCAGCACTTTGAGACAACACTTGCCTTCTGCCGTATTACTGCCCTTTGCTGGAAATGCTGTCCCAAGGCAGAGACACTGGAAGGGATGTGTGAGTGCTCATCCAGGGTTTCAGAGCACAATCTGCCTGCTGTTTTCAAGTTCCTCTGGCGAGCTCTGGAAAGGATGTCTGGGCACTGCTGGGTGCAGTGCTGGGGTAGGTGATCCCGACGGCCAGCAAGCAGCTGTGTCTGCTGTCATTAGGTTCACTTCTCTTCCCTCTTCTGGAAGGATTTAGTGTCTGACTATTAGCAGTTTATAAGTTTTTGCTAATGCTGAAAACTCTCGTCAGAGATATGTGGCTGCATGCTTTCTCCAAGCAGAAGTGTCAGCACAATTATCCACAGGCACCAGTCAGGGCAAGTGTCTGGCTGTTTCTGATTCCTTTGACTAAACGCTGTTGCTGGGTCTAGCATGGAAGCATGCCAGTGAGCAATGCCAATTAGGAAAGGGCATTTAACACAAAAAAAGATCTAATCAGTGTCTAGTAAACAAAGACATCTTGCCTTGTGTCAACAATATACTGGGCACATGGCTACAACTTCCTTCAATTGTGTGACCTCCATGATACGTAACTTTGTCCAACAATGTTTAGAATAGCCACCCACATAACCTGGTTGTCTTAAAAATGACATTGTTCTAGGCTGAGGCTCATCAGTGTGATGAGAGACACTGTAAAAAAAAAGGCAAAATACAATTCCTTATGTTGCATAAGTCTCAGGACTGGATTCTTGATATTTTTTGTTATCAGGTTTCACCCCTGCCTTCCTTTTTTCTGCAACTATGGACATATATGACAGAGGGCAACCACTAAACTTTTTGTTAAGGATGGGACAAAGTTTCATCTACTACTACTACTACTACCTCAACTACTACTACTACTACTACTACTTCTTCTTCTTCTTCTTTACATATTTGGTTTCTAGGACTGACCTCACTGAGCTTAAAATCCATAAGTTTTTGATATAACTAAGCAGAATGCTTTCAAAGGACATGTCAATATTACCAGTAGATCAATGGAAACGGAATCCAAATATATCATTTCACATTCAACTCAACTCAAGTATCTGAGTGCAGGATAAATGTAAATATAGGGTGATTTTAAACCACATGTTAGAAATATTACAAGTTTGGTTCAGTATGTCATGTGCTTAGCACATCACATTTTGTGTTCATGGTTTCAATGAAAACCAGAGAACAGTGACACCTCAGAAAAAATCAGATTATGCTGTAATTGGTATTTTATACAGAGGTGACAGACTCTATGAATAAACCACATGCTTAGTGTGTGCATAATTGTTTTCCATTATAAGTTAATACATGGAGATCTTTAAAACAGAAGGAGGGAAATTATTTCAGGAATATGTGGAATAAGTTCCTTCCTGTTTTGGTTGCCACTTGTCTTTGGGTGCACCTGAATCGTTCTACTTGCTTTTAATGGAGCAACTTCATGCCAGCCAGTGCTAGATATATTTTGCATCGAGTCTGCATACCTTAGCAGAGATGATCTAACTCTTCAGGGCAAACAGTTAACTCCTGATTACTTACTGTTACTTACTGATGTGCACTGTCATAGGAAGACAATGTAGTTTTATGAATACTTTGGTTTGCCTTAGTTCTGGAGGGTTTCAGTCAGATGTTGGATTTCTCACAAACTATTTCCCATCACTTGTTTCAGCCCCGAGTGACCAGTAATTTGTACAATACATGGTGCGTTGGCCGCCTCCATCTCATGGGATTGTGTCTGCTCTCTCGCTGGCAAGCTGAAACTTTTCACGAAGACTTGAATGAGTCCCTTGGGGATTGGACCTTTCTCCAAATATATATTTGTGTAAGTGTTGCTATAGCAATGTGTGTTTGTGTATTATCTGTCACAGCTTGCAAGCCTCCCCAGAGTGGCAGCAATCATTCTGATGAATTCATTTGCACATCGGTGCTTTTCAGGTCATCTCCTTGCATGAGAATTGTCATGAACAAAGTATTTCTGTGTTCAGGAATGAGAAGAGCAAAACACATGGGTGATATTTAAGCAGATGTTGTAGAAAAGTTAATACTTCCTTACTTCCTCACCTTCTGCACTCCGACTGAAGCAGAGAGGTTTTCCTATCTCTGTTCTGAAGTGGGTTTTTTTTGGAGTCCAACAGGGCAAAAAAGTTGCCTTTCTCGCTGACTGACGATTAAAGAACAGAAAATGCTGTGCCTGACTCCACGGTGCCAGAAGGCAATGCTCAGAAAGCCTCGCAGGGCCTCTGCTCCTGGGATTTACAATTTATTGCTAGTACCCATACACTGGCTTAGTTCATATTATTCAATGATTGTGAGGCATATGGGCAATAGAAAAACCAAACATGGAATTGAAAAAAATCTCCTTTGGCACAGAAGTAATGCAGTTTGACTGTAGGAGACTTTTCTTATTCTCATTCTAGCAATTTGCGTTGTGGCGTTTCCAGTGATAACCAATCAAAATACTCTATCAGGCTGTACTAAGTATTGCAAAAACTTTTTCCCGTGTGCACACAGCTGTGAGGTCTTCCTCTGATTTGGCATTGAATCTGGAAGATACTGACTGAGGACTGTGGCACTTAGTTGACTCCAGTCTTTTAGCAAAACTTCCCTCTGCTGCATAAATAACCTGCGCCTGGTGGTGGTTGTGCTTCAGAGTGGCTGGAGTACAGATTCAGGTGGTGTTAACTGCATGCTCCCAATTTCTGAAGTTAAGGGTTGATCCCTTTGCTGCTGGTGGCACAGTGTCTACAGGAGGGAAACGGTTTTGGTCCCATCCAGAGGATAATGGTGATACATTTTTTTTATTTTACTGAAATACTGAACTTGTCCTTGTCTTTGTTTTGTACCTGAAGCCAGCTAGAATATTCCCATTTAACCAAAATACACGTTCATGGCTTTGGCCGTGTATATGACTGTATACAGGAAAATGAGTTCTCTCTGACTAGGCTGCCTGAGTCAACCCACTGTGAATGTGTTAATCTGAATGCAATTCAATGTATTTCACGTAGTACTATGAGGTCTTGGGCATTGGAAACAATTTCAGGGAATTTGTCTTCTGAGTAATCTTATCTTTGATTTCCCAATAGCTTCTAGGAGCACAGCTCTTTAATTGCCTACTGTTTCAGCCACAAATTGTGTGGATGTTTGCCCAGCTTGCTATGGGTGAAGTTAGTAGGAGTATTCAGCGTCTTGCAGACTCTTAATGAGCAATACCAGGAACAGCCACGTTTCCTGCAACAGCCTAGGGTTTGACATCCGATTTCCTGAAGAAAATAATAGGGAAATAATGTTCTATTGAGCTTGTATCTGCCCAGTTACTCACAGGTGTAAAAGCAGAGGTAATTCATATGTTTGTTTTCTTTGAGGCTGGATTGAAAAGATGGCAAATTGGCATTTTGCAATAGGTTTCTAAGAAGAACTGTAGAGTGCAAAAGAATTATGAAGAGCAAAGAGGTGAATTAAGACAGCTCAGGCACCATCAGAAGATTTATATCAGTTCATTGCAGGTTCCAGATAGATGCAAGTTGTATTACTCTGTAGCTGAAGGAGGGAAACAGGTGGCTCCTAACCCCTGAAATGGGGCTTTGAGAATGTAAGTAGGGCATCTATTTCTGTCCACTAGTGATGTATTAGGCTAAAGTGCCTCTGAACGGTGAGGAGGTGTTACAAGCCAAGGGGAGACCATCAAGTGACCTGTAGGAAACAGTAAATAAGGTGAGATATATGAAAAAGTGCCTGCCTCAGCAGCTGCTTCTTCCTGGAGAAGTTCAGGAATATTTTGTGTCAAGCCCTCCAACTTCACTTAGGATAGAGCAAGTTAAAGGTGGGGATTCAAAGGAGAAGTGTCAGTCTTAGTGTGAGCACTCGTATTAACCCATGCACGTGGAGTTTGTTGGGTTAGTCTGACTGCGGCAATCTGGAAACTGGGTGGGTCAATTGCTCGAGCTGCTAGTGAAAAAGCTGAACTCAGCCATCTTGGAAAGAAATGGTGGGAAGAGTTGGATAGTCTGTGGTGGGAAAGACAGAAGTTCCATCCAGGTCAGAGCGTGAAAAGGAAGGTGATGCTGATGGCATGCAGCCATTGCTTCTTGCCATCTGCAAGCTTCCCCCTGAGAGGAGGTACAGACTCTCCTTTTGGGAATAAATAGTTAGGTCATAATTTATGCGTAGACAATCTGGCACTGAGAACAGGATAATTTTCTCAAGCCTCAAAATAAATGAGCCAGAAGACGTGCGTGCTACATGTAAAACTGAATGAATGCTGTGGACACTTTCCATTTCAGTGTGTGGAACTTTGAAACATCCACTTCAAAGTGTTCTGGAGAGCTGCAGCCAAGCAAGCGTCCTTTTATGTCTAGTTTTGCTTCTGCTGGATGATAAACACCTTCTGTTTCACTGTTAGGAACAGCGTAAGGTCTCCTTCTCATTTTATGTAGCAAAATTAGGACATCATATTGATTTCCAAAGTTATTTATCATTATGCAATACGTTGGGTTTAGAACTTGGCTCAGCTGGTGGGCAAGGGGATTAGGCTCCACAGGACATAACTCCTGTCAGCGCTAATGCTCTGCTGATGAAGGCAGCAGCTGTGCAGCACTGGGAATGCCCCCAGCACCTCTTTGTCCAGAGGGTACTGAGGTATCCATGATGTGTCCTGCGTAGCTGGAAACAACATCTCTTAGACACAGTAATGGTTGTGAGACCAGTTAGTACATCCATTTTCTTTTCTTTGACTTAATTAAATTTGGAAATGAACAGCTGGAGCCAATGTTTTTGGCTTCAAACACTAGCCTAAGACTGCTATCTAATCCAGGTATGGAATAGGAGGCTACCTGAGATCCCTTTCGGCTTTATATATCTCATACTCTTAAGAAAACACCCAGGTTCAGCACAAGCTTGTAAGTGCTTTCAGTAAGTGATGACTTAATTAACTAAAACCATGTTTGGTTTTTTTTCCAGGATGGCACTAGACAACACAATATGCCATGAAGTCTTGTCACCACAACACCAAGGCTGAGCTCCACAGAAGGAAACTCTGCGACCCCGAGCTTACCCTGGACCCCCAGCCAAAGCACAGGGGCTGTCTGTGCTGGCTGTGAGTGGGCTGGCCCTTGCCCATTGCCAAGAGAGGTGGAGGCCAAGAACTCCAAGTTCCCCTGGAGCCCACAGCACTTTGCCAGGCACGTTAATAGAAAACAGATGGAGCTCTGCCAGAATTTTGTTGCAATTGCACAATTTCTGTAAAACTTCCATTGAAATTTGAAGTCAAATCAATGGATATATTCCATGTATAGCACCACCTAGACCTCTTAGTGAGTAATTGCTGACTAGCTGTATTTACTATTATGTCAGCCATTGAGAATCAGCTGGGTTTAATGAAAATGAACACCAGACCCAGCTACTCTGACTTACCTAGGCCTGCTGCCCTTCTTTAAGATAAGTGCTATTGAATAGTCTTTGATTATTTATAGACTGCAGAGGATTTTGCCCTCTAATGAGTGTCTCATTTTCTGCTCCTTAATAAATCCAGAGCTGAAATATTCATTGCTTCTGCTTTTGATTTTTCTGTATCACTTCTGGCATTCTTAACACATCCATTTAAGGACACACCTCTATGGCCACTAAAATTTCTTAACATTTTCATTGATTTTTTTTTTGTCCTTGAAGACATAACCTTTTAATTTTCTTTAACTCCCCTTATTCACTTACTACAATTGTAATTGTTTAATTAAAAACGTCTCTTGACACAAGCAAATTATACCTCAAGCATCATCAAGACAAAGCAGAGCTGATGTTGCAGGGAACGAAGGCTGCCTAACCGCAAGGAAAGGAGAAATAAGGGTGGATGTTTGTGGAAGAGGTGTTGAGTGTGTGTCTGGGGCTGCAGTACCTCCCTCACAAGCAGGCAGATTGCAAATGCTGGCTGGCCACAGGCATGGTTCTCACGTGAGCTCACTGATGCTGGATCTGTGTGTAGACCAGTGTATTTCAGGCTATGAGTATACATCAGACAAGCATGTAGCAGCAGGAAAACCTGCAGCTGCAACGATAGGAATTATTTATACATAGTGGTACCACACGTGTGCGCTCCTATACTATAGTTAGTAACACACTATATATACTCCCATACTATACTCAGTTGCCGTACCGTGTATCCCCGCTAATCCAAAGAATGAGGCATTCCATATCTCACAGACAACCCCACTTTTAACACCAGCCATTCCCCATACCTGATGACATCTATGCAGCTCCATGAAGACAGAAAACAGGAAATGCCAAAGGGTTATTATATGAAGGTGCTGCCATCTTGCTCATCTGCAGATACACGGATATACAAATTTCTCTCTTAAAAGGGAACGAAGTTTTAGCAACACCTGTGTTAAGGCTACCACCTTGACTCTGCTTGATTTTCAAACAAAAATTCTTCTCCTGCTAGACTAAAGCAGATGAAAAATAATCTGCAGTCTTCGAAAAATTCATTTACTATACATTCATGGATGGTCCAATAATGAAAATCTTCACCAAGCCTACTGTCGGTGTTACAAAATGAGTAAGACACTCCAAAATCCAGCACTCCCAGCAGTGCTAACAGTTAGTGAGCAATACTGGACTTACTCCCAGTGTGTGTAGCAGCTGCATTTCACTGTGACTAACGCATCTTAGCTCAAAAACATGACATTTTACAGCCCCCCCAACCTCTGTTTTTTTTGCCATAAAAAGGCAGTTAGTTATGCCATCGTTCCATAGTTCTGTTACTTTTCTTGAGGTCATCTACATATTTTAGGTGGACTACATAAATTCCTAAGTCTCTACACTTAGCTGTAGTCACAGTATGTCTTTTTACTCTGAAGTAAAGATGTAGTTACAATTTCATACATACAACTCTCAGTAATGGTAACAGGAAGAGAGGTGTTTTACTATTAGTTCTAGTCCATGATAAAGGTCTCTTCAATAATAAAGCAACATTATTTGTATCAGCCTGCTTAAAATACAGAAAAATATTACTGGCACCATTTTCTTTAAAAAACGCAATGCCAGACATAGCATTCATGAGGAAGTGTTTCCCAGTATATTAAGGATACAGTACTCAAGTGAGCATATAATACTGCCCAGAAAGGCAGCATTTGACATGGAATATATGTCTGATATTCCTTTCCAGGTAATCTGTAAGTATACACAACTTATACACAGACACACACACACACAATCAATCAATCTTTTGTGACGCCAAGGTGGGAAAAAGACAACTTTGGAGTGTTCACAGCCTTCTGAATTCACAGGTATGCACTCAACAGATTTCTAAGTCAGAAAATGAAAACTCCTATTACATGAGCTTGGATTTGTGTAAGCATCATAAACCTAAGTCGCACCTTCCCACTCATTTCCCTCTGTTAAGGAGTCAGCAAGACCTCTCTGGTTGATTTTCCCCTGTGTGTGCAGAGAGCATATGTAGTAGAGTACTCCACAACACAGACCAATTAATGATCTGACTGTTAATTAAGCATGAATGTAACATGGAATGCAACCCTTTTTTTCCTGTCTTGCACAGATGTATAGCATGATACACTTGAGATTATCAGTAATGGTGTTACTCTCGCACAACTTAACCATACAGGATGTTGTTGAATGCTGACGTATGCATAGACAAGATGAGGTACAGCAATTGAGCAAGTAATTCAAATCTGTGGTGTACAATGGTAACACAAAACTTTAAGACATGTATTAGAAATTCTGAACAGGAAAACATCTTGAAATTTATTGTAACGTAAGTAGTAAACAGATGAATGTGTTTCTACACAGGTAGCAGTTAGGGCTTGCTACAGAGATATTTCAAACACTGGTGAATAAAAACGAACCTTTTACAAACGCACCAATTCAATATGTTTCCTACAAAACAACATTAAGTGTGTGGCTATGAAAACAGAGTGACACATAAAAAAAAATCAAAAATCATATACCACAGCGTAACATTTTTATGACTAAACAAAAATAATGTACATAAATACATACATTTTTATATAAAGCAAATTACAGTTTCCTGCACTGAACATTTATCAAATAAACAAGTACTGAACAATACTGGATAGGGTGCTTTGCCACACGTTGTGGTCTCCTTAAATTTCTGTGAGAATGGAAGACAAGTTTTTATGGAGGATACAACTTGTTCAGTGATGCAAGCTCACACAGTAATTAAAGAACAAAAAAAACCTCCTACAGCAGAAACGACTGGTATTTCCAGCACAGGCATCTTTAACGACAAAATGAGAATACTATACTGTTCTTCAAGCATGTGCCCCAACACAGAATCTGTGTCAGAGAGCTTTACTCTGTACGACAGCTGTCACCTGCTAAGGGCGATGAATTTGGGCAACAAATCTAACGCTCAGTTTTGTCCACTGGCTTTTCAAAGCTGTCATCTTTCTGACAGGCACGTCAATCTATCAGGCAGGGATGAGTCACCTTCCAGGTCCCCTCCAGAAACCGTATCTTGGACCTGGGCAGCCACTCCCATGATCTTCAGACTGAAAACAAGGCACTGGCTCGTTTTCTGGCCATTACCTTTCCAAGGCTCTAGGAACTGTGGTTACTATCATGATGGGAGATTTTGGAAGGGGTGACACCAAGCTATTTTTGAGAACTATGTACAAAGTTATTTTGGTTTTGAAAATAGAAAGCATTCACACCAAACTTTTCATTTCACCTGGCCAGAAACGCTAAGCTCAGCTTCCTAAAGCATAAATAACAATCCTTATTGACAAGGATGATGTAGACGCCACTAGGTTCTTGTGACCTTACCAAAAACTGTCTTCAAAGTACTGCAGGTACTAGCTAGGAATAACCATCCCATTTAGATGTTCTTCGGAGCACACAATACAAACATTTATGTTACAAAAAGCACTTGGTTGTCTTCACAGGTTAATGATGTCTTGAACTCGGGGGATTGTAAATCCAGTCCATTACAATAAGAGTCATACTCACAACCATGAAGATGATGCCAGCTATGAGGAAAATTAGAGCCTGCAATTGGAAAATGAAATTTTATTAATAAAGCAAGTGACTGAGCAAGCTGTAGCTCAGACTGTCCCACTGGATCTGCATTAATGTAATACCCAGGACCTAAATTTGGGTTATTGGCTGTGACTAAAGCCCAAGTAACATTGTACAGGGCTACATGAATCAAAGTTAGTCCTGTGTGAATTTCAGTCCAAGAGAGATGGACTTTACACAGCTAGATCTGAAAACAACCCACTTTGCTACTGTGAACAGTAATAAAAAATATAACAAAGAAACAACTTTTTTTTAATGTTTAAAAACTGAAAAATTTTTAAACTATCATAGTATATGACATTAAGAACAACTTCAGAGTTAATCTGTTTAATCCTTATCAGACAAACAGGTAAGACCATATCTCTTATCTGACAGTATTTCTGTATATATTCAAGTGATTCAGATGTTTGTAGACACCCTTTGCTTTAATGCAGCTTTACTTTACCATATTCTGTCCATACTTAACAATATTCCATCTTGTAAAACAAAGATGAATATTCTATGTGATCTCAGTGCAGGGTGTGAAATTCTAGATGTTCCTAACACACAGCAACATGAAAAGTGAGCAAAGACATGAAAAAATATTCACAGTCTTTCTACAATAACAGCTACAAAAGACATTGTAGAAATCATTTCATCATAATAAACTTCTTTTATAGTTGAAGTATGTATGAGTTGAATTTACATGTCTTTTGTGAACATATATATAGATTTATATATGCTCATCCGTTTACATTATGTGCCCACATATATATTTCTTTAGTAACTTTTCTGATTACATTTTCAAAGAACATTTCCTCTGTGATAGTTAGATGTGCAGACAGTTATTGATGTTCAGGATGAAAGGTATTGAAGTGGCAGTCCAGCATGACATATAGACACATGCTGTGCATAAATGATAAACCTTCGTATGTGTATCCTGTAGGTGTATGGATCTGTCTCAGAGGAGAGCTCACTATTACTTATCTCTGCAGTACAACTTCCTTCTTAACCTTGACCTCAAATCTTCCTCTTAATCCACAGCTGGTCTTCTAGCATGAACCAACAACTTCTTATAGACTGTCTTGGTGCTATTCATGCAAATGCAGGTGTTAACTAGAGCGTAGATCGGATTAAATAAGGCCCTTTTTCTAGTTGCTTAAGACACACTTTATCTGAAACACATAGCTAGTGTCAGGAGCAGTAGGGCACTACAGGCTTTGTCTTGTGAAGTCTCAGGTGAATCCCACTGTCCAACCTGTATTTTGAGTGAGACACTACCAGTTATGAGGAAGTGCCAGATGTTGCAAGTCAAAGGTCTGAGTATTAATGGAGAGTGGAAAGCACACACCCTCCCACCCTTCCTTTTGTAATTGCCCCAAGTTCTCTTACCCCAATCTTCTGGGGAGACCTCAGGGGTTCCCTCTCAACAATTCGCAGGTAGAAGGCACCAGGGAGGATGAAAATCAACATTGTAGCAGAAGAGGCACCTGGAAGAGAAAGAAGAGCTGAGTGCTGCACCATTTGACAGAAAAACAGAGTGGTGCACCTGCAAAAGAAAGCCTGTGGGGACGCAGCTGTCCTTCTGAGCCCAGCTGCACAAAGGGCTCTCTCTGTAGACAACATTCATGGAGAGCTGTCGATGTCCAAACACTGATTTGGGTGCTTGGGGCCTGAAGAGACACTTGTTACTGGGAGGATTTTTTCAAAGTGGTGTGGCTGCCTGTGGTGGAGATGTCTGCATGTCAGCTGGTGAAGCAAGGGCAAACAGAGATTCCCAGAACAGGATGACCCTGGAAAGCAGGTATCGAAGAGAGTGGGGATCTGTGCCTAAGAAGCGCCTACTCCTCTCTGCTTGGCACAGTCTAGCATGGTGGCCCAGGCATAAAAGGCAGGGAGGAGCAAACCAGCTGCAGAAACCCCAGGGAGGTATCTTTCTCGATGGCATCTACATCCCTAAGTCCTCAAGCATTTTAGAGCATGGAGGCTCTTCACAGACCCCTTTGGTCAGAGGCCAAAACTGACCGAAAGGAAGTGGCAGGGAGAGAACTGTTAATGTCAAAATAAATGTGTCACTTTTCTCCTTTTTCTAGTTTAACAGTTTGGAAGGCAACACATTTTCTTCATGCTCTAGGTGCTTGAAAACTAAAGGTGATTTCCCTCTCCTCCACATATGAAATTCCTTTTTGGTCAAAATGGGAATTCCTTCCCAGTTTTTATACTGGGATTATTGGATTCCTTGTGCCTCATGCAAAGTAACAACAAAGCTGGGTAGTCTGTAGCTTTGTCTGTCAGCTGTTTGGGAATTCTTATATCCCCTTTAACTTCAATTTGTGTTTATGTTACTCTACTGTGAGACCCAAACAGAGATTGCCCTTCAGTTCATGAATGTAAATACGTTGTAGAAAGGATAACAGAGTCAACAAAAGGGATTTATGAAACCTACCGATAAATCCAAAAATGTCTTTAATAGTTGGGACAAAAATTACAAGCAGATTATTAAAAGCCAGAATTATTGCTGCAATCAGGAAATGTCTTATCCAGCTGAATGGCCTTCTCGGAAACAGCAATGCACTGATAGATGAACGGATCTGCAAGACAAAAAACAGCAGGGAAAGTGAAACAACAATTAATTTATCTTTGCTTTCATTTAAAAAAAAAATTCATATTAGTTACTTTTGCTGTGAGAAATTCTGACTGAAAAAATGTGTTTTCAGTCTTTGATTCCCGTAATGTAATCTCACTCTGATGAAGGTTTTGAGAACTGGGTTCACAGTTTAATGCAGAAACTCAAATATTTGCACTGTAGAAGAAAGTCAAGTAAATAGGGTGTAAAATTAGGGACATGAAATCTGTTCAACTGAAAGATGCTAATATCAGCAAAAAAAATCCTCAAAGAACCCCCCACTATAAGCACTAATCAGGCAAAAAAAAAGCATGTGTGAAATATGAATTGCTGTATTCCTGAACCTGATCCCTCTGAAAATGCCACAAGAATTCTGTCATTTACTATTCTGAGACAAAGAGGAAGCTGTTGTTTTACTTAATCATGAAATATATACATGTACATATTGGAAAAGAAAAGTGTTTTTCAATGCCACTTGGAAATTATAATCCTAAAAGTTATTGCAGAGGATCCCTTTTCTGCTTTCTCACACATCATGGAATTTTTTTTGCTTTTACAACATAAAAGATGGTAAGTAGGAAAAAGGTCAAAAGCAAATCCATTTGGTGGCTGGAGACAGTGTTATTCTCAAGTACCACAATTAACTTTAAAGTTGGTATTTAGAAATTGAACAAAAATATTTTTACACTGGAAAAGCTCCAAACGCACTTCTGTTTGCCTGTTTTCCAAAAACATGTAACTGCTTCTGGGTGAGTCTGGCAACTGAATAAACATATGGGGTTCTCTCCGTGTAGTATATTACTTGAAAACACGAGTTTTGTATTTCATGTTTTTCAGGTTGATGTGAACCAGTATTACAAAGAAGGAGGCAGATTGAAAATATTTTGTCCAGTTTCTGAGTTGGTGTAAACCAGCTCTATTACAGAAAAAAAATTCTGCCTGCATTCCCGTGAACTTACTCAGCATATTGAGCATTATTCCTTTTGTGACACAGTCCTTAAAAAGGAGCTATCAAACTGAAGTTTTACAGTGACTAATGGTAAATAGATCTATATTTACTTTTTTTTCTGGCAATAACTCTTTTTTAAAAATAAAAAACTCTGACTAGTTTAAGAAAATAAAAACTGAATGATTCATAAAAAAAATAATTGATACAATTATACTCTTTATTTGAAGTAATAAAATCTGCTAGGTTGGCTGTCCTGATATAACGTGTAAACTCTTTGATATTCTGGTTTGCAAGCAAATGGTATTTTCTTAGGAGTTCTTTTAATGGAGCAGTCAGTGCTGTGGTATGTAACTGTAACTATTCAGATATAAAAACAATTATACAGAAAACTAAAAATACAAAATGCTACACCTGACAGACAGAGCCTTTTGCAACGCCCTTAGCTTGTTTTCCCATGAAGACTGATCAACTTGTTAAGACTACTTTAAACATTTAGCCACTGGTTTGAACACGTTTAAGGCAGAGCACTGGAGCTCTCCAAGCCAGAAGGACTGATCACTCTGGGTGTTTTATACCTGAACCCTTTTCAGCAGACAACACTGAACAGTGATCACTGCTCCTAGGCATTTGTCAGCAAGCCTGGAAACAGTACCCACACAGAGCGTGTGCTGCATCCAGGACAACAGCGGAACAGGACCCCAGTGTTACTCATGAGAACATGGTCCTGTGATGCAGCTTGCTGGGAGCCCTCCAGCAGCATGATGCTCGGCTTGTATGTGCTGTACAAATGACACACCAGCCTCCCAAAACCAAATGATGATGATTGGCTATTTCCTCCTCTGCTGCATGGCAGCTCAGGGAAGGCATGAGGGACAGTCTTACACATTCAGGAGCCTGGAGCTCTGCTCACTGGGCGAGATTGATCCCTGAGGCAGGGCCGGCCCCTCTGCAGAGCAAATTGTTTAGCTGTGCCTTTCTGTCCCTGCTACTGTGGTTGTTGTGTTTTTCCCTGCGAAGAGCACACAGAAGCTCCAAACTTTGCTCAGACAATTGACCATGCAGCTGAGTCCTGTATGCCTCTTTTTTCTGGCATTTAGCTTCCTCACCTGTCCATAGACTCAAGAATGTAAGGTGGGAACAGGGGCCTCTGTCCTTGTACTTTGGCAGCCTGGTCTGGGAGTCCTGCACAATGAGTGACCTGAGCTTCACACGTCTGTCCTAAGTTTGGATGCTACAGTA
Organism: Rhagologus leucostigma; assembly: GCA_013397725.1. Taxonomy (NCBI): domain Eukaryota; kingdom Metazoa; phylum Chordata; class Aves; order Passeriformes; genus Rhagologus; species Rhagologus leucostigma. The sequence goes on along the minus strand of VZTD01006068.1, from coordinate 4,408,377 downwards.
GGTGCCCATGTCTGTATTAGGAAATCTCGTAAGTGGTTTCAGTGTATCTCCAAGTCTTTGGTACTTAGCACTGCTCTGATAAATATAGTACAGAAAGAGCCAGAGAGAGACAGAGAAGTCATTCCTGATTTATTTATAAAGACTGATTTATTTCAGTCTTTCAAATTTTGCAACCCTAACTGCCTAACGTTCATGCTCTCGTCAAACTGCATGTGAGAAAACAGACCTCTCTAAATAAAAAGCTCAGGCTTACTTTTCTTCAGCGTTAAAATCTGTCTGTGCTGAGCACACTCAGTCAGCGTATACGGGTTAGCCCTGATTTCAGCTACGTTACTTACGGGAAAAAGGACAAGGGGCACGGTCAGGGTTACAGCCACCAGCACTGCCAGGCGAACTGACAGCAAGAGGGTGTCGAAGGTGTACACTTTAGTGTATGTATGAAGTAGCTCATCTTCAACTTCTCCTATGAAAAGGAAACAGAAAGGGGTTAAATCACTTAAACAGTACCTTGCACATTTAAAAGGACCTTTACACTGCAGCCAGATAAGAGATAAGATGAACTTTAGCCCAGCTGCTGTCATTAGATACATGTTATGGGCTAGACATGAAAGGAATTTTCCCACCGTGACTCATACAAGTCCATCATTCAGAGACAATGAGGGTAATACAGCCGTGAGGTGATGCTTTGTGCTCTAATATCTTTGACATGACTTTAAGAAAGTCATTAAGTGGATGCAGAACCTGAAGTAAAAATAATTTCTGTGATATGGAATACGAAACAACTCACTGAATTGGTAACAGCTCCTTCTGACTTCCACCCAGATATCCCAGCTCTCAAACAGAGCCCTCTTGCCCCAGTGATAGGGAGCAGATTGTGCTGTATCATTCACTTCTCTGCTGTATGGAGGAACTAACGAGGTAAAAAGAGGTGGCGTTTGCACAAAACGGTGTGCTAACAGAGGGACTACTCTGTTTGCCTATCGGTTAGTCTAGCTCATCCAGATTTTTTTTTACACTAGAATGATTTGCACCTGTTTTTCAGCATAGATGAAGCTGAACTAGTGACGTCAGAGACAGACTGGATAGCACTTAGGAGTGTCATGTAATACTGTTGAGCACTAGAGTATTTTTAGTACTCTCGGCCTTTGCCAAGAGTCAAGTTTACAGCAGCTTCGTCTGAGTTCACAAAGCCAAGGGAAACAAAACTAGTACCCCTAGTAGGTGCCTCTGAGAGTCTTACAGGTGAGAAACCTGTGGCCTGACAGCTGGGTAAGTCCCACAGTTCATTCAGAAGGTTACATACTGTGTATTGTAATTGAACGTTGCTTACACTTGGATTCAGGCTCCCAGAAAATATATTAATACTTCAGCCTTTGCGACAGAACCAGATCTTCTGCTTTAAAAACTGAGGGAAAATTCTGCAGAGAACAGGGTTTTGACCTACCATAGAAGGTAAGGTATCCAAAGAGGGCGGCCAGAAGATACATGATAAGCATGCCAGTGATGGAGACATTTGAGACATTCTGCATCCGCTTTCGGGAGCGACTGAAGCATGAAAGAAAGAGAAGAACAGTCCTATAAAGCCTCTATTTGTACAGGAAGTGCTCTGAAGTATCTTAGCTCTCTGACATACACTCACTGGATAGTAAGCTCACAGCAACTATACTGGTTACATAGAGCTCTTAATGTTTTACAACTCTGCAGAGCAGTACGGATTTATAAAACGTGTTGAAACTCCATTTCTAGTGCTTTCTCAGGGACAACATAAAAATGTGCCACATTATTTTGTACATCATTATTTAATAAATATCAATCTCAAATGGTGTATTTTAGATTAAAACAAATGGAGGGACTAGAATTACAGGTCTGTTAATAATAACAGACAAGGGCTTTCAGCCATCTCCATATGAACATACACTTGTATCTACATAGGGCTGTTCTGCAGGTTCAAGAACCCCTTGCACATCAAATCCTTTCTTCATAAATCCTTCGGTTAAAGAAAATCTTCATCTTACAGGACCTGCAAGCATTTTCCCAAGTCATGTGAGAATTTTTATTGCTTTTGAGGTTAAACCTACCGAAATAGGAGTTAATGGATCTTAGCCTCGAGTTTTGCAACACACCCTCGTGCAATGCAATTTCTGCTGTTCAACAATTGCCTTTTATTAGCCCTTGCCAACTATCAACTCTGTACTGTTTTAAGCAAGTGTATTCGATTTTTGATATTCGTTAAGTAAAGCTGGCTGAGTGAAGAGCCTATGTCAGACGCCCAAACCAATGACATCCCAAGAAACTTTATGAGTAAGGAGCAACTGACCCAGACACAGAACTCATTAAGATATTATTAGAAACCAGAATTATCTGTTTTAGTGCAACCAAGTTCCCCAGTTAATTCTGGATCATTTGAAGTACTGTCCAGATTCCTCCTCTTCTAAGTAAATATCGATCAATGCAGTGGTTCTCTATCACAAATATCTGATTACAAGATCAAAGAAAAGCCAGTATCTGCTTACTATGGAAAGCAATAAATCAATATCACGGGGGTGTTTACACATCAGCACTCAAGGGACAACATGTAGAAAGTGATCTCTATCTATCACTGGATAACTGGAAGTATTGGACAAAATTTAAGAACCTTACTCTTTCAGTTCACTGTATATTGGTAGCACCTCGGGGTGGCATACGAATGCAAATGCCAGGATGGGTATTGCATAGGCAGTCTGTAAAATAAAGCTCCCATTAGTAAGAATAGTCACGGCTGTACCTCTGACTTTTGGCAGGCAGGAGTTTAGCTGTGGTACAAGTGGTGAAAGAAATTCTACAGAATCTCCCTTACCCGTGAGTTGAACACAAAGTATTTTGGCTGGCACTTGTCACTATTGTCGCTGTGTGCTTCGTATTCCACACTGCTTTTCGGGGAGGTATCTTTTGGCTCCTCAAGGCTTGGGAAGTGCCCAGCTGTGTCGTCCATCATGAAATTCACACCAGAACCAAGTGACTCATTTGATAACCCATCCAGGTGCATTGGCACTGTGCTATTGGTGGTGGTCCAGTTTTCAACCCCATGGTTCATGATGGGAAGAGGACAGGGTATTTGGGATTTCTTGAAGATTACCTACAAGTAGACAGTGTTATCAGGAGAGTACCATTATAGGAGATTACACATCTGTGGTATTCCAACAGAAGTATAAACAGACACTCAGAAAGACAGGAAGCAAGACATCAAGCGCTACCACTTCTGCTTCTTCTGCAAATATTCGTTGTTACTCTGCTTCTGCTTTATTTTTTATTCTCAAGTGTTTTTTAAACTTATTTTTTTATTCTGACTTCATTAAGCAATAGGTTGTTGATTTGATTCACTTGCAGGTGCTATTCTAACACCCACATTAAACTGTCATGGTAAGAATAACAATGTTTAAGGTTTACAGAGTCTGTATTTGCCTGGAGACAATACCCAAACAGTCACCTACCACACTGACAAAGAAAACCATGCAGGTCAGCGAAAACCCACTCGTATAACCAAGATAACCTGTGCAGCAAGAAAAACAAACAAAACAGAACAAAAGAGTTCAGTTATATACAAATTCACAATCGTAACAGGAATAAGAAATGAGCTTAAGCAGGGCTTTAAGCTTACCTAAGCTTTTTAGAAGGGAGAGGGGAAGAATAATCACAACTGTTACAAGTATGATGAGGTAGTTCCCATTAAGGTACCATTCTCTAAAGAGGAAGAATAAAAATAAAAACAGTCATCATTGACACTGAGGTGAAAAATTTTCATCTGAGGTTCAGGCTGGGAAAAGGCACCTACCCAGAATTCTCCTCAAGTTTCATAAATGCTCTGATGACTTCAGGAAGTTCATACTTAATAATAAAGAGGTAGCTTGACATTGCTGGAAAAAAACCCAAACAAAACAAACACCTTCAGAGAAAACTGTAGTTCCAAAAAAAGAAAGTTTTTGCTAAAGTAGAGAAAAGAGTTTTGCTTAAATAACAGTGTAACTAAATAAATAAATCCTTTCTATTGTTATGAACATGTTCTGAATGACATCTAGCACTCTGTATTAGAATACAATACAGTTACTACTGAATTTATAGCATACTTAAACCACTCTTAACTTCCTTCTGCTTTTTTGTTATGTTTTTTTTCCCAGTGGACGCTGTCCATCCCTGTTCTGTAGTAACTTTAGTTGTTGCTTCCTCTAGATCTCTTCTAATCCTACCTAATCCTTCCTACTTTCAGCTTCTTTTTTCCAGTATCTTCTCTACATATAAAGAAATCAACTAGTTATCAAGATTCCTGAAATAAGAGTGGACTTGTACTGCCAGAAGTAATGCAAATTTTTTCATTTGTTTTACATTCGTCACAGAGAGGTTTCTGGAAACCTATGGATCAGTCTAGACAAGGACTAGATGAACAGCTATTCCTCTTTAATAAGGAAGCATACTTCATTTCTGAATTCAACCAATTTGATATCCAGGCTTCAGGAAGGAAAGGAATACCATAGAATAACATCTTTTATGAACAAAATCAAAAAGTCTTTTGCAGTCCAGAGATGTGAACTACCTCTATTTTTGTAGCAAAGTTGCTGTAACAGGACAGTAATGACCTGCTGATGGGAGATTTGCAAAACATACTAGGATCCAACAGAAAAATTACCAAAAAACCTGCATAAATTTAATTGACTAATGGCACATTTAATTTAAATTTCAATTACCTCTCCTTAAGGAATCTGTAAAAAATTATAAACACCCTTGTGCTTTCAGATCTGGTGTTCTTCAGCCTCCTAAAAGGCTTCTTCCAGGATAGTAAAGGAAAAAAGCTTTGTTGAATGAATGTACAGTCTACCACTACTATTGATATTAGTAAGTCTCCTGTTCTGAGAGGATGGAGGTTACTTGATAGGTATTTCACAGAAGTATCTTTGTGGGTAAATACATTTAAAAATTACTTTAAACATACATCTTAGGAGTAACACAATCCAACTCTTATTTCAAGGAGAGAATTCAGCTGAAAAATGAACTTCTGAAGAGCCTTTTATGGAGAAGTCAGAACCCTGCGCTGTTCCTTTTAGGTCAAACTAAACTTTTCGAAGTTGAAGCAGAGGCTTCAACTAGAGGCTAAGAACAGTCTGGGCCGTACTCAAAAAAGACAAAAGGCCAGTTCCTTGAGGACAGTCAGGCAGGCCACTTTAGCCATCATTGAAGCCTCTTCACTGGCCATGGAGAGATCCCAGGCAACTGTCTTTCACCATACACTGAAGTGTCAGGTAGCTGAAAAAAAGTGAGATGAATTCCTCATATCCTTCCTTTTTGAAACACAACGTATGCTGTATCTGGCTCATCTCTGATGCCATTTAGCCAGACACAAGAGATAAAGAAAGCACTTGTGTTTTGTAGGAAGAGCACTGGAAGCTAGAACACTTTGTCTCTTACCTCCAATATTCTGCATTGTGACCGAAATGAAAACACCACACTTCCCAGGCCAGCCAAATGCCTTTGCTCCCAGTTTTTCATATATTAACGATCCTGAAAAAAAACCCAAAGAAAACCAAAACCAAAAAAGAAACATGGGCCACTACATTGGACATACTTGATAAACTGCATTCCAAGGTAAAATACACGCATACAGTAGGGAGTCTCTGTCAATCACAGCCTGATCCTCCTACCTCCTTCTTTCGATATCTTCAGTAAAAGGTGGACCGAGTAGAGAGACAATATTGCTACGCTGAGCAGCAAAACTCTGCAAGGCAAAGCAGAAATCAGAACCCTAGGCAGGACATCAGTGGATTTGAACATACACTTGCTCACTCTCATAAAGTTCAACATGTAAATAGTTTTCAGCAAGTCTGTTCTTTGGTCTCCCCATGCTAAATGCAGAGCTAAGTGTCATCTGTAGCTTACTTGTGAGTACAGTTGCACCTTATACACTCTAAAAGCCCCTGAAGGCTTGTTTAAGTCCAGTTAAGTGCCAGTTCTGTGCTATTCCACAAGGACAGAATTTTTTGTCTTAACAAGAACCTACTAAAGTAAACAGATTTCTAAGCAAGAATCTGGTCTAAGGACTCTTACCTGCTCTCTGATCTCTCATTTTCATATTTCTCCTTGATCAGAGCTGTCAAAAAACCCCACAAAAATGAAACCCAAAACCAAATCGTGACTGGGACAACTTCAATGCTACCTCCTGGCTGGTCACTGCTTTTGACTTCTACCTCTGTGCAGTGGAGGTTAGTTGCCTGCTGTGCAAGTACATCAGAAATCTTGCATGATGCTAAAGTGTGGCACAACACTGGGAAACCTGCTCTTGGAGCACTGGTAGCTTAGTCTTGCAGCTTTAGTCTGTTAGAAGGTACCAGTGCCTGAATTCAATAGCTCTGATTACTGCCATGTTCCTTCCACATAACGGGTGCATCCTATGTGATTTCAGCTATCTGCCTCTTGTAAACTGCTTATGAAAAATGTAGCTTTGTATGACATTTTCTGGGCACAATACTGTGGACAGTGTATCTTATTACCATAACCATCTTGTCATCAGTCTGCACAAGTGCTGGTGAGGAAGTGAATGCAATGGTAACGTCAGAGCTAGAAAATATGGATGCACTTTTTTCCACGACTGAACAGGAGGCTGTGCCCACACCTTCCACTCCACTGAACATGTGGTTTGGTATAGATATGGGAGACACAGCCAAGTTTGTAACTGAGTTACAGTCTAGGAGCAGACACATGCCCTGGGGCCAGGTGATGACCACCAGACCATTACAATTTCCTCCAAAGTATCCCTCTTCGGGAGAGACACACAGTGCTACCACCTTTGTGTGGGCAAGGTTGTTTCCTGCTGTCGGCTCACAGGGTAAAGGGGGATCACGTCTGAGGTGACAGTGCATCCTGCTGAGATGGAATCCTCCTTGATCAGGGGCACCCATACAGCTGCTATTTAGAGATATGGTCTCCGTGTCCTGACACATGAGGTGGGGTAAACCAAAGTCCTCCTGGTTGCACTTGCTAAATCATGCTGTGCAGCAATAGTGTTGCTCTGGTGCAGGCTCTGTGCCACTGTAAACCTCCCCCATGGGAAGGATGTAATGGGAACTTTTGGGGAACTTCTGAGATTTATGAGCCCTCTATTTGCCTTCACTCTGTAGAACACCTTCCAGCATGAAAGCACTCGAGCAACATGAGAACAGTAAATCACAGGAATTTAGATGCTGCTGCCAGCATCATTTAAATCAGAATTAATGTCCAGTAGTTTCCATTTAGTAGATGGGATTTTTCTGTCCCACTAACACTAACATCATGATCTGTGAAAACAGACGAACTTCGGGCAAGTGGATAAATGCTGTGGGGGTAACAATATCTACACACAAGTTTATACTTTTAAATAAAACTCCTTCCTCTACCAGAAGGGAGAATATTCTCATGCGGGAAATATGGAAACAGCATAGTAAAGAAAGTGAGCTGTGGGTGGAGATGCCCTTTGTTTTTTGCTTTAGCATTACTCCCCACTTTAGCACTGCCAACAGAGCTAATGTCATAGGCTCGAATCAGAATTTTTGGCCACCAGTCAGAATGAATAGAGTTTCAAAATAAAGATATTATAAAGGTAGTAGTTTTTCCCATCAGTGAGGCTTAACGTATCACAGTTTTCTTTCCACTGATAATTTATGGACATACTAGTTTAGTACAAGTGCTCAGAGAAAACTGGACAAAAAAAAAATCCTCCATCTTTCTGACCCCGATGCAGTCAATTTTAGAAACGGCTTCCATTTTTTGCTCTGCAAATACTATATCTAAACCAGTTGAGTGCAGCTGTTACGAAGCACTTATGCAGAACAGCATTTGAATCTACAATTAATTTTCAGTTAAAAATTATACTGGCAAAAGAGGAGATGTTTCTTAGCAACTACATGTTGCTAGGAAGCTACATGTAACATTTCGAACGTGTTGCTGCCACAGTAAGACAGTCCTCACAAGCAAGAAGCTGTATAAAAAATGCTAGATTTCAGTAATGTCAAATAATGGCTTATTGTCACACGCTAATATCATGCTATATTCCAGTCTCATGGGAGGCTAAAATTAAGGCTTCAGCTAAAGTTAAAATCAGTTATTAAACGAAGAAAACTAAAATTTTTGATACAGTTTGTCTCATTAAAAGAGCCAGATGTTAGCCATCACAGAAAAAACTTCCATGGCTATATGTTACTGTCTATCAAAACCCATTGTAGGTAGATACTGTTTGTCAGTCACAGACCAGTGCTGTCATTTGGGAACACTGGGTACAAACAGACTTGAAGCAGCAACATTAGATCTGTGAATGCCTTTGCACTCAAAGCATGCTGCCATTTCAGGTTATATCGAATATTCTTCTTCCATTTCTACATAGTGATTAGATAGTTGGAATGATGTAAATATATTTATGGGTGATTTAATTCCCTTGTTGGACTCCCATACTGAACCGGAAAGACCGCTCTTGCTATTTTAGGACCTGTTCTTTCCTTCTGTTTTTTAACTGCACAGTATCAATTCACAGTTGTGTACCTAATATGAAAGAGTTCTAAAATATTAAAAAAACAGAAGGGTTTTCAGCAGTGGATGGTTCCTTGTGGTGAAGCTAAAATGTTTTCATTACAGAGGATCTTATGAGAATCTTCAGCTAACAAGTTTAACATACCTCTCTAACCATAAAAACTTCAGCTCCAGCCCCCTGCTTATAATCTATTTGCTTCTCTTTCTACGTACTTACATGAAAAGGATAATTCCTGTGTTGGCCATGGCATAGGAGAGCCCTAAGATGCCGCTGCCCATAATGGCATTGCTGAGGTTGAACGAAGACATTCCAAAGGAAGTTCTACCCCTGTGCTGTTGGGTGCAAGAACAGAAAATGGCAATACATTTGCATTTTACTCAGCATGACTGGTTAATTATCCTCATTGCTGGTTTTCCCTGTACTGCTCCCTTGATCCCTAGAGGTGGAGCTTTTTCAAGGTTCCCAAGCCCAGAGGCACTTGCCACCATAAGGAGTCTCTTTACCCCCAAGACAGCTGTGCTGGCAGTGTTTGCCTCTTCCCACTCTTTCATTGTCTCAAGTCAGCAGTAGGCCTACATTCCTGACAGGTGACCAAAGTAACACAGTTACACTGGCTGTATTGGCTAGCTTTTATGGAAATACATGCTGTTATCAAATAGATTTCCCAATTATTGATTTTTAAATACTCAGATTTAAAAAAAAATACAACAGATTACTGAATTTTTCTCAAAGCAGGATGTGCTTTTTTCTTTGGGAAACTAAAGTGTGCCTGGGGGAGGAAAGAAAGGAGTGCTGTGTGCCTAAGACTGGAAGCAGAAGAGTGGAAGATGACAAAACCTAGGAGAGAGGGGATGGTGTGTGAGTGAGTCACAACTGACACCAAGTGGAAAAGAAGAAGGGAACATGGCTCTTAATTTTAGCTTACAATCACAAATAGTATTTTTGATTTTATGTGATCATTCCTCCATAAAATTTGTAACACAACTGATAAAATAATGCCTTTTATTTCACTGAAGTAACTAAAAATTCAATAACATTAAATCCTGAGCAGGGCATGCCCATGCACATGCACATATACAGACACACACACATGCACCCCCCAGGAACTGGTGCTGTGCTTCCACATGGAGTTGTCTACGGAGTTGGAGGTGTGCTGACCATGTAATGCTCAGCATAATAAAGCCAAAACAATAATGTCTTTTCTTCAAAGCAATGCAGCTGGATGTGAGTTCATTTACACTGATGCCGGAAACTAGAAATACAAGTGTGTATGTACTATGGCACAGACCTACCTCGCTATAGGAACAACTAAGTCCTTCTGAGCCAAATGTCCTGTCAGGAAAATGGGTGCAAACCCACCCTGTCAGCACATCTCAGCTGAGATTACATGCAGATGTTACTGAAGTTCAAGTGCGATCTGAAGAATTTTTCTGATTACTTGAGAAGGAAAGACTCGGTTTTACTTGTAAGACAACAGAAAGGGTTTGCTGCACTAACTGTTAGAAAATGTGTTAATTCTTTGAAAGCCAAAATTATGCTGGCTGAGCTCCAGAGTAATTTTGCTTACGGAAACTTTCAGAAATAATTCAGGTCAGTAAGATATACTTTGTAATAATTCATTCATTCATTAAAAATGAATAAAACTTACATATTCTTCATTATAGTCTTCCAATTTCTTTTTATCCAGATATCCATTTGTAAGGAACCTCTGACTTTCTGCATCATCATTAGCAAAGGGACTGAACACAAAGAAAAATAAAAAAAATATTAGGTAAAGCTTATGACAGACATTTTAGAGTAGTGCCTTTTGTCATCAGTGGAAACTCTCCTTTGACATTGCAATTAATATTTAAAAATCCTTCAGAAAAAAGCTCTGTTCTCCTGTAAAGTTCTCATGTCCAGAGGCATGTTTAGTAGATCTTTGCTTGGATTTGGAATTAAGTTTTAGACCCAGTAATCTTCAAATTACATCTGACTGCAGATGTTGAAAAGCAAAATTCCATACTGCCAGCAACACACTAAAGCTGAGCACATGCTTCACATCTGGGGAACAAAGGGCCTTGCAACTGCTGTGTTAGAGATAGGTGCCGAAGGGTGCAGCAAGCTGAGAGCTAGAGACTGATGGCTCGTTTCGATATGACTTTTTTCAGCCACACAGGTGCTAATGCTATGGTGGCTTCTACTGGAATGCCTGAGGGTGGGCTGTCCCTGCTGCCCTCCATACCCTGCCCTGGAGAGCGTTCTCCCTCAGTGTGTTCAGGTTGAACTGCTCTGAGAGCATATTAATTTACACATGTACTATCTGACTGGAGTAGTTGGAAATTGCCAAGGGGTTCTCTGTGTTGGGAACCTGCAGATGTCAGTCCAGGCGGCGGCAGGCAAGGGGAGACCTGGGCTGCCTTGCTGTTCTGAGCACACCGTCCTCCAGAGCACAGAGCAGGGATGGTCAGTGCTGTGGGAAAATGTCCCACATGCCATTAGTGAAGCTTGTTTATTGGTTACTGCTTTCTAGCCTTAACAGAACAGATAAATGCTTACCTCCTAACTGAAGCCTTTTCTGAATCAGCCGGCTCCGTGTAGTTGTCTTCGAGGCTTTCCCCACTGTTGCTCTGGCCATCAGGTTCGATGTTGACTTTTTGCAGCTCCATGCGATCCATTAGAATGGTCAGCGCTTTCCAGCACACACACTCGCTTCTTCAGGGTAAACAGCACCGCGCCGTCTGCTTGCAGGTCCTCTCTATCATGCAGGGACTGCCAGAACACTCTGTTCTGCAAACAAAACACAAAGAACTCATTAGAGTTTTCTTCAAATTAGATAAACCAGTGTGAATGCTCTTTATATGCCAGCACTTGGTCCTCCTGTCTCCCTTCAGATGGTAAACAGTGCAGAGGCCAGCAAGATGCACAGCGGATGTCCAGCTGGAAAAAATACAAAGCCTGCACAAAATAATTTCGTGAATTGCTGCTTTTGAATTTTTAGGGGAGGGTGATGCAGAAACATTTGCTGTTAAAAAAGAAGTATAGCTGGCTTTCCCATTTGTTGTAAGATTAACGTTGTCACAGGTTTAAATGTTTTGTAGATTTGTCCCTTTCACTGGGATCTGACAGAGATGAGATTCTCTGTATGATCATTTTTTGATAATTAGGAGGTGCAATTCTGATACACCAGTTTCTGCTTTTCAGAGGACTGGTGTTTAGTTCTTACTTGACTCATCACCGGAAGCTCTGTCTCACACAGGATTATCATATGGATGTAAGACTGATTATCTTTACCTCATTAGAAAAATTCCTGCCTTTTAAAAATCATAGGAATAAATGCTCAACTCTTTATTTCTTGTATGGGCCAAATGAAACTGTACAACCCAAATTTACAAAGAGAACTTCACCTCTGGGATTTCAGCAGCTGTGTGCGACAGACTCATCTGAAGACACACACTTACGTTCATTTGTTTATTACCAGATTCAAGAGGAAAACACTGTGCAAGAAATGTTGCAGTTCTGCTAATACTTCTCCCTTCCCAAACATATTCCTTGATGCATTCTGTATCTCCATTCCACAGCTGAGGGGACACCAGTGAAGGGAGTGAGCAAAGATCAGAGAGCAGCACACAGCTGGCACACTTGGGGCCAGAGTTATCCTGGCCATTTACCTGCTGCCTTGCAATCAGGCGCACTGGCCAGATTCATGACAATTTTCATAAATACCACACGCCAAATGCAGCTCAACACTCCATAATAACAATACCAGAAAACACTGCAACAAATAATTTCTAAGTCTAGCTCTGTAACACTAAATCTGCAATTATTTAATAGCCTTTCTCCTGGGTTTGCATTTATGGGTGTATAGGTCCAGCTGATGACCAGACCTTCACCATCCTCTGATACTGATCATATGCTGTTCTTAAAAATGTTTACAAGCATATCTGTAGCAGCAAGATGTTGGAGTGCATGTGTCTAAAATGCAAATATAACCTTTAAATACCAACCGTGGAGGTTAAAACTGACTCCAGGCCAGAAATTAACGTCAAATTCATTGCTTCTTACTAAAAGCATTTACCCAGACCAGACAACTGAAAAGGAGAAGCAATATCACAGTGCATTAGGAAATTTCCTACCAGAGAGAGTGGCTGGGTTTAATTCTTTCTGCTGCCTCACGGAGTGTTTGTGTGTGTGAGGGGATGAGTGATTCACGCATCAGGGCAGAGCTGCTGGCACTCACATTCCAGTGCCTGGGGGATTCTGCCCGCTCAGGATATTAATAACTCCATGAGGTAAAAAACCACTAACACTCCCTCCTCATCCCTCCACCCCCAATGGAGCCTTAACAATTGTGGTTTCATTCACAGAACTGTCTTCAAATGCAGACGCTACCCTGTCTAAGAGGTTTTCCAATTCTTGATGCTTATTTTTAATCTGTGGTGTAAAAGTCAGGCAAACAAATCTAACTGTGTTTATCCCTGTTCTAGTAAAGGGTAAAATCTCCCCTGTGTGCACTGCCTAATTCTTGTTGGAGAAATTTCTTTTCCAGAAGTGGCAGTCCAAAAAACACAGATCTTCAAAGAGATGGGAAACGGAGGAAAAGTAAGCAAAAAAGTTGCCAGGAGCTAAGCTGCACAAAGATTAGGCTGAGGATGAAAGCTTGTGCAGCACAGAAAACAATCTGGAAAAACTGACTGAAAATACATGTTACAGCGTAAGAATCATCTGGACATTGCCCTGTCAAACATTTACACAAGTCATCTGATTTATGGGCATCATTTCAAGAGCCTGTGGAATTACTGAATAAAGAAGTGATTTTCTACTTTATTTTATTGTTTTTAATCTGTGAATTCCCAGAAGTCTTCTTGTGAAAGTACAAAGCCTCAGGAAGCAAAATTAAGTCTGCTGAGAATTTGCTTTCTCGCAGTTGTAACTTTTTAGGGAGAGGCTGGTAGGGCTCAAGAGGTTTGCAAACCATGAGCTGAAAGCCATTGGCATAAAAGTGGGGAGAATGAAACCCATAAAACAGGCCTGCTATATAGATTTGAATCCTGCAAACACTGATAACTGATTATGACCAATGGCGCCTTTGAACTTTAGTAGAACTTGACAGAGCTGGTCCTTAGCTGGTGGCAATCCATATCTTCAGGTTCCTAGTACTGCAGACACTGAGGGGTTTGGGAAGATGTACCGGCACTGGTAGCATGTTCTCCCCATGAGTAACATAGAAGAGGCAGAGCTGTCACTTCTTCACCTGAGGCGGACAAGGGGTGACCCTGTGCCTCTGGAGTCATTACTCAGCCTGCAAGATACTTAGATAAAGGGGAATGCACTGGCATCAGACGCTCAGTTGCACCCTTCAGGGGTTTATGCTGGCTGGGTTGCTGCTCCTGGGGGACGGCCAGGAACCAGGGCAGGGATGGCATGAAAGCACAGCCACCAAGTTTGGGCAGGCCGGGGCCATGCCACAAGCTTAGTCTGTAATATTGGAGAAGAAACACCAAAGTTCATCTGCTTTAGCTTCCCTGGGATTTAATGCTTTCTGCTTCACAGTTATGATTCTGGTGCCTAAACATACAAGAGAAATCTTAGATTTCCAGTGTTCCTCAAACTTGGCTTCAATACAGTGATATTCTGCTGCCTCTTGTAGCATTTGGCTGAACAGAAAAGATTTTTCTTAAAGTATGGTATTAAACTGGAAATACTCATTGCAAAATAAATTCACCTATTATTAGAGGGCAGTCATTTATCTCTATAAAACTAATTTCCCTCTTCAAGTATAGGGTACTGTTCTGCATCATTTATTAAGTAATGGTTTTCAGCAATGATTCGGAAAATGACGGAATTTTTGGCATCAGATTTCACAGTGTTATTGATTTCTGTCCAGTCTGCAATTAGAACATTAGGCGAATGGACAACCACTGGGCAAATAATCCCGAGTCATAGAGATGACTAACACTTTCATGGGTTTTGCAATATCAGTATTTGTAATCTCTGCCATGGTATCCGATTTAGCAGATTTTGCCAGATTCTTCATCTTTATGACAGTGACTTTCTAAGATTATTGTCTCTGTGGCTATTTCAAAATGAAATAAGGTTGCAGCTGTGAAAACAATTAAACAATTAAACAATTAAAATGTAAAGACCGCTTTCAAAACTTCATTTGTTTGAAGAAATATTAGCCAAGTAACTCAAGAACCTGGAAAAAAATTCTCAGAAGATAGCCAAGGGCTGCAAAGGAAAGCAATTCATTCATTTCTTAATTGACTGGGAAATTTTGAATACTTTTGCTGCTTCTATGGTTGCTTAGGTTTTGATTTTCTGTACAAAAGAGAAGACTAAATTTCATGAAGAAATACCAAAGATATTTGCCAGTGCAAATCACCATGTCAGTAAATCTTAAGGAGCCCATCCTTCATATTACACTTTTATTTACAGATTAATTAAATTTATAATTCCCAATTTATGAAGATGCGGCCAGTGTCTAAAATACATTGATCAAATTTTATAAAGGAAGAAAGTTTACCTCTGAGTTGAGCAGGTGCCTTTCCTCACTTGCTAGGAAGGTTATATCTTTTAGGAATTGCACCTGTAAGAAAAAGTTTACTCATATGCAACCTAGAGCAGTTGAACAGTGATTTAAAGACAAATGGGAGTGTATGGGATGAACCAATCAACAGCTGCTACACCCAACAACTCCCTTTGACAAACTTGCGTCAGCTCTTTTAAAAAAAAGGGAAAAAAAAAGAAGAAAGGTAAATCAGTTTATTGGAGCACACTGAGGGCAAACATCTCAGTTACCGGAGCTATTTGCTCTCCGAGCTTAGCCCTATTACAAAACACTTATCCTCAGAACGCTTCACCCAGGCTTGATCACACTTTCATTTGACAGTCTGGATTTTTGAATAATGCCCATGCATTAAACTTGCATTAGCACAATAGTAAAGAGCATGGAAAATAAGCTGTGGGAGAAGTATCTATTTGCTCCCACACTGCTCTTAACTCTGTGACTACAGAGCTCCTTTTTGCACTGCCTGTCCAGACTTGGTCCGAAGTGCGTGCTTTCACATGGGCTGTTTGACCTGTGCCTTAGTTTCCCAGTTGAAATATTTAATGTAATGTCAGCTGAGGAGGAATATATCCAGTGACAAATGTTATTCATTTAATGGCAATACAGGCCCGTGGAGAAGTATTTCATTACCTGTGGTGTGCCTGTAATACTGCAGAATTTACTGTACAATTTTATCCAATTACATAACGAACATAATTAAAACCCACAACTAACCCTCCAGCCCTCCCACCCATGTAAGCTTTGTGATTAAAGCCCTCAGACTGGCCTGACTGTGAAGGCAGGAAGGCAAGAGAGGGGATGTAATTTTTAATTCTTAGAGTTTCCTGTGGAGCACTCAGACTGCTTTAGCTCAGGCTGGGTGACAACCTGTGGGAACCCAGCCCTGCTCCACTGTGACCAGGCCTTCCGCTTGCTTGCTGCCAGCACTGGCTGTGGTGTGCTGCTTTCAGAGTTCCCCGCCTCCAAAAAAATCTGAGTTCCAATATAGACTCAGACAAATAGTTTAACAAAAATAAGCTCTGTCTCCCTCAGTTCTGCATTCCCATGAAAAGACAACTGATTGTAAGGCCAGTCATGCCATACGATGCCAAAAGTAGTGCAATCCAAAGATTAAGAGGTGCAAGGTTTGGAGCCAGAGGTCCTATCTTGATTTAAACCTAGCACATAGCTGGAAAAATGAACAAATTCTTGGGCCTAGTCTGGTTGAATGGACTTGAGTCTGAAAGCACCCTGTGTTTTCCATTTCATCAGTTGGTCTGATGAGGGAAACAGGCTTTCTCTCCAAGGCATATGACAAAGAATAGGTGACCTTAATGTGTTAAGGCAGGTCTCAGGAGAAGTTTGGCACCAAACTGTCCTATGCCATTGCTAGAGCTGAAGGGGGAGCTGGGGGAGGCAGCTCTGCTCTTCTTGAGCCTGTTTGCTTTGCACCCTTGACAGGGCTGTGGGTATGGGCAGCCTCCTTGTTGCACTGTTGGTCATGTGGCTGTTTCATGTAACAACAGGAGAGAGAAAAACATTTCTTTGTACAAAGGAAAATAAGATTGCAAACCATAAAGAAAACAGCAGGGAGATTTGGGGACAGATGTACTAACAAATCAGCAACAGCTGTGAAAATTACTTCTGATGCATTTTTTGAACCTGATTAAATAAATAATAGTCAAGATTAGAGTTAATTTCCTTTTCAAATACCACAAATATCGATGTCTATCTCTGATTCCCACTGAGTCTAAGCAGTGTGGCACAATTCTCTCTATAGCCACATCATGGTAGTTAGGTGGATCTTTTCTCAGTGCATGGGGGGATGGAGTCACCAGGGTTGATGGAGCTCAGCAGCGCCCCTGTCCCAGCACCTGATGCCTCAAAGATGCCAGGCAAGGTGTACAGGCAGGTGGGGCTGGCAGGAACCATTCACATGCCTGTAGGCAGTTTTTTCTGCAGAGAAGAGCCAGCTTACAGTTTTTTAACACAGCTTTTTTTGACTCTGCCAGTTCTTTCTGCCTACCCCTAACTAGAAAAGCACTGCGTAATTTTCATCAGGGAAGACTTCTTTCAGCAGAGCACAAATGTCATTGTCCAATCTTCACACTGAAAGGAGGCACACTAACTCAAGGACTGCAGAGCCCTTTCTGTTTTGTCTTTGGCTTGACTGTGTTTGATTTCACTATTTGTAAAGAAAACTTCGTATTTGCTAGTATTGCTTGAGGTCATGCGAGAGTTCAAAGAAAGAAAACACATTTTCTTTTTGTTTTCTGACAAAGAACAGGATTAAATTCTTGATTAGAATGTTGGAAACAGTCAACAAAAGAAAGCACAACCTTGTGACATCAATCACACCCTTGCCTCTTGTAGATGGAACTAGCTTTCTGTGTGACATGTCTCTGCCACAGAGTCATGCAGTCAGAGTAGCTCCACTTATATTCTAAGAGCCAAGTGTACTCTTGGCTACTTCTCCTCCAAAAGCTACTAAATAAAGCTCTGTCAATGTGTGGGATCATACTACAAGCTCTGTTAGACGCCTCAGTGCCTGTGGAGCACCCTGAAGCTCTTCCCAGTCCAGACCCCTGTTTACCCATTCTCTGAGGAAGCCAGATTAACTGCAGCTAAAACTGTGATACCTGGTAGATGTTGTATTTTTCTCTTCTCATGCTTTTTGGCTACCTTACGTCTCATAGAGAAAACTCCTCTTGCAGTAATACCTGCCATCACCTATAGGAGAAATTTCCAGGCATGGCAAATCTGAGGACTGAGGCCACATTTCCTGAACAGAGAAAGCAGGAACAATCTACTGTAGCTGTGTGTGTTCCCAGAGCCTTCTACTGTTAGAAAGGTGTTTCCAGAGCACAGGTTTTTGGCAGAGCCTAGAGCTGGCAGTGGTGGCAGTGACATAAGAAAAAGCTCAGCGGTCCTTTGCCCCCCAGGCACAACCTCCCACACTTGCCACACCAACAGGTTCAATTTTCTGAACACTGCAATGCTCTTTAGGGAGCAAAACCTCTCAGCCATTGCTCAGAGCCCTTGTCTGTGGCGAAGAGCAATCAAGAGCTGGTCTGGCTGTATAAACTAGAGATGCTGGCCTAGAGCTTGGTATTTGAGATCCCCCAAACATGGGGATCACCGGGGCACTGCTGTGGGAAGTCCAGCATGTTCTGCTGCCTGCCTCTGCCCCAGTTGCTGTCCCCCATGCAGCTGGTGGTCAGACTCCACGATGTGGGCTTGGGCAATGCAGGTCAGGGCTGTGCTGCTGCCCTTGTCGTTGCTTACATTGCTGTGCCTGGAGCCTAGGTTGACAAAAAGGCTTTACAGCATGAAACGAGATTGTACTGAACATGGAGATGTTTTTACAAAATACTAAGCACATTTTTTTTTCTGTATTTTGGCCTTGTTTTTATGGAACTTGAGGTTGTGTTAAATGCTTCATTAACATTTTCCTGTTTTGTAGTAATTGCTGCTCTCTGACTCATACTATCCTCTTGACATAAGAGCCTTTATCTGTTTGCTTCTTGCTCAGATACTAGCTTCTGAAGTCAAAGGAGATTTTGTTGTAGTTTTGAGTTTAGTTTTCACTCTGTATTTATTGTCATTGTCACTGAGACAGTCTGCAGAGCAAAGCAAAGCATATTTTGCAATTTTGTTGTGGCTATCTGCTCTACACTAATACACTACAAGTCAAAGTAATCCTAGTGATGGTAAACCAGCTGCATTCAAAGCACCTGACCCCACATATCTATGTATACACAGGTCCAAATCCCCACCTCAAAAAGGGTTAGAAAGCTTTCTGCATGGATCTTTTCAGTATTATTCGACTCTTCCTATGTTTTACCTTAAGAAGTACCCATTAAAGATTAGGGGCTTTTTCAGTTTTTTAAAGTTTAAAAGGGGCAGTGACACCTCCTGCATCTCAAGCAATTCTCACTCAGATCCTGCAAATTCAAGGTGCTGCATGGTTTCAGCTGGACAGAAACATTTGGATTTTTCAAAATAGAAAAGTTTGAAAAAGGGATGTTTGTTTAAGATGGGGGAAGATGAAGGGAGGCACGAGAGCAAGCTACAGCTACTTGAAGTGTAGTTACAAAGATTATAGAGGCAGACCGTTCTCAGTTGGGCCAGGCAGCCCAGACATGGGGCAGGAGCCACCAGAGTGTGGGAGGTTCAGACTGGACATGAAGAGAATGGTACTGCAAACTGGGAACAGGTTGATGAGGGAGCAGCGGCTGCAGAGTCACTGTCTTTGAAGGTTTTTGAGGCTTTACAAGGCAAAGTCATGTCTGAAATGACCTGGTGTTCCCGTCAGCAGCTCCTTGTGGAGGAGGCTGGACCAGCTGCTCTCCACAAGTCCCTTACAACCAGTGTTTTGAGGAGTCTGTGAAACTGCTCAATGCCACAGACACGGACACAAAGATATTAAAGATGCTCTCTAAAATACTGATGGCAGGAATTTAATCAGGTGAGACATGACCAGACATTAGGCAAACAACACTCCATGTGCCAGAAACAAGTTTAAAAAACGACTTACTGAGGAATTCAATAGTTTATTGACTTCTGGAAGAGATCTATTGAGAAAGTGGGCAGGTTTTGGCTCAAGTAGTCTTTTTGTCTTCATACATAAACTGTAAACACACAACTACCCAAAAAAGAGCACACAGTGCTCTTTTAAAATATTAATATTCACAAATTTTGTAAAACAAAACAAAGGATAGCTCGTAAATGTATTAAGTTCTGTGTAGCAGAATAACTGGCATGTTCTGAAAAAGGTTGCAACATCCTATATTTCCTTTCCAAAACAGAATTTCTTCTTATCCCCAAGTTTATTTCAGTCTCCCTGGCAATAATGAGCTTCACGGGCAAGTATGAAAAGCTGCATTTGCAATTGTCTACAGTGAACTAAGAGGAAGAGCTAAAAAAGAATATTAAATAAAACTTATGTGATTAATTTTATGAAATAGGATTCCTAGTAACAAATACAAGTTTCAGAGTCATGACTATAATTTACTATGTATTAACTGCTTTTCTACTGTACTTTTTGACTTAGTGTGCTAATTAATAATAATATTACTATTAAGTATGACTATAGACAGCATAGAATATTTCCTCTGCGACATTACTACCTCTCCCTGTTGCAATGATTCATGCCACTGCACAGTGCATTTATTGCTGCCCAATATTTTTAAGTAAAAAGAAAAACTGGAGGTTCATAACACCTAACAAAAGGCAATTCACTATAATGACTAAGAATGGAAGCAATTTACCTCAGTGTCTGTATAATCTCAATAGAGAGAGAGAGAGAGAAACATCTCCAAAAAAGATTCAAATCCCCTAGAAGGGGCTTATGGTCACTAGCTAGCTTCTTTAATGCACTTCAGTCTGCTGCTTAAGGGCTTACAGTACGAGTCTAGGCTTTGTGAAGGTGTGAGGAGCCAATTCAGTTTGAATTCAGACATTTTAGTTTGCCTCAACTCTGCTTGTCAGAGGCATGTGGAGGAGGGGTGCATGTGCACCACGTGCAGAGGCAACTGGAAGAAGCCTCGTCTCTGGAAGGACTTCGCCTGGCAACACCCCCCGCGAGGCAGGCAGTAGGAGACACTGTGGGGGGGCTTCTCCAACCAGGTCGGGAAAAGGTCTCCACCCATGGATGGCACACGGAGATTGGACCGGACAAATGGTTCCTTGTTAGCAGGCAGACTTTGGGAGGGACCGGAGGGGTGTAAAACTAACTGCGCGCTGCTCGCTGCGGCTCGCTGCTGTTGCCGCTCACTCCCTCCTTTGCCCTGGCCCCAGCCTGCCTGCCTTCTGGCTCTCCTGCTCTCGCCGGCTCGCCGTCGCACCTGTCCTGCCTTCCTGTGCCCCTGACCGCCGCCCTGCCACTTCGCCCCGCGTCCTCGCCCGAGTTGCCTGCTTCTAACCCTGCCGCCCCGATCCAGCCGTCACCGCCCGCCCTGTTGCCCCGATCCGGCCGGTCGCCGCGACCCTTTCCAGGGTCCCGGTCCTGCCGCCCGAGCGCCCACTCACCGCGTGTCCGCTGCCTTCGCCGCAGGAGCCGCACCCGTGGAGCCGCGCCTGTCCGGGAGCCGCGCAGCCTCGCTAACACCCAGCCCGGCCACGGGCAGGCAGCATGCACACCCCACCCCCGCCTGGACAGCGACAGCACTGCCCTGACTCGCTGGGGGTAACGCCCTCCTTTTCTCTCTCCCCTCTGCCCACTCTCTCCCCTTTCCCCTTTCCCCCAGTCCTTTTACATTTTCCTCTTTTCTGCCTCTTCTAGCCCTCTTTAGCAGGGTAGCTCCTTTTTTATTTTGTTTTTCATTACCAGTAAATGGTTCTCAGATACAACGTTTGCCTTGACCCGTTTGACTTCATTTCGTTCCCGACCATCCATTTTTAAAAGAACTCCTCGCAGTTCCCTGCGTTGGAACACAATAGAAGGGTGTAAGGTATTACTCATACTATTTCAAAGAAGACCTTGCCACACAAGTTTCTTTTTGTCTTTTTTTCGATTTGAATGATGTCAGGAACAGAGAAAAACATCTAGATTTTTACCCCATGCCTTCTGTTGTTTCACATCTTCACCTAAAAAAAATTACTTCAGTGGTGCAATTTCCCCCTCCATTATTTTCAGAATACATTTGGGAACATCTTGCACTGTCAGGGCAGTTATTCCTGGCTTCAAGCATTGCCTGAGCAAAGGCAGGGGCTACCTGAAGCTTTTCACCACAAGCCTGTGTCTATTGTTTGCTCTGAAAGTGTCCACATGTGCTAGAAAGAACATATTGTCCATGCTCTATGTGGAATGAAGCTGAGCAAACAAAGCAGCATGGCAAAGGAATGATGAATTCACTAAGGAGTACATTGATGCTGCTGGATATTATGGAGTATAACACTATGGTGTTATGTGTTTTTAAATATAATAGCTGAGTAATATTGGGCTATTACATCCTTTTCTGTACTGATATATATGAGAAGTCTTATTGCAGTTTATCCTGTCTCTTTTCACTCTGCCTTTTGCTAAGGGTAGAGATTGCATTTTCAGCTGACTACTGAGTGCCTGGGGTTTCTCACAGTTGCTGCCATGTTCTGCCCAAATGTGAGCAAGTGATTCAAGCTCTCAAATGTACCGCTGGTTTGACACTTGTGACTTGGGCAGTGAGAGTTGCTGAGACTCAGGGGCTCTAGGAGCATCATATTAGACATGGCTTTGGAACCTCTATTTCTTTTAAGATCTGGAAAACATGCAGGTCCAGAAAGAAAAGGAGTTAAACTTAGTTTGATATTTTGATGTCCATCCTCATTTTAGGAGGCTAATTTTTGCAGCAGCTGCAGTGACTTGCTACATCCTGAACAATTCATCAGAACCAGCTGAGCTCAGATCCAACCTGCGAGAACATTTCATCTGGGTGGTTTCCACCTCTGCTGCCACCTCTCATGGAGGCCCTTCAGCTGTGAGTAAGGAAAGGTTTCCAGCAGAATTACATGCTAGGCTAGCCTGCTTATGGATCCCTTTTCCCAGGAGCCCAGTGCCTGTCCCATTGCATGACCAGACATGTGTCCACTATAGCTTGTTTCTGCAGATATCTACTGGGAGATAAAAAAACTCCCAGTCGCACAGACTGGGAAGAGCTCACTATTCATCATTTAATAGGGAACACATGGAACACATACATTCATTTTTGTTCATGTTTAGTGAGCCAGGGGAGCCTATATTTGTTTAGTAGTGTACAGTTCTCGAATGCCTCTATATGTGCCAGCATGATGTGCTGGGATGGAAGGCCTGGCTGTCATGACCCCAAGGTCAGAGAGTGAAGGCCTGGAAGAGTTCTCATCTGGATTGGATTAGCTGGAGTGCAGCCAGAATATCAAAGGCGTGGAAGAGATTATTCCCCTCCATCAGGCAATTTTGAGTTTTGCTTCCCTAGGAAGGAGTACAAGATGGTGGCGGAGGGCAAGGCATACAAGGAAAGGTTGAAGGAGTTAGCCTGCAGAAAACAAGGATAAGTAGGGATATTACTGCTGTCTACAGCAACCTAATGGGAATATGAGAAGAGAGAGACAGGTTCTCCTTGGCAGCAGAGAGGCACAAGTAATATTTAGGGGTCCATGACTATAATTGTGTTTATAAAAGTAACCAGATGTTCATGTAAACTAGATGCGATCAAAACCAGCCTGAGAAAACAATCAAATTCCCCTTTCACTAGCAGACTTTGTAGGAGACTAATATTGCTATTTGTGCTGTCTGAACAGTATATAATTCTTTGCACCACTTAACAACATTTCTCAGACCCTGAAAGCCGTCAGCTCTGTAGAAGCAGCCACAGTGATGTATCATTCTTAGAAAGGTTTATCTTCACACAAGGGTAAAAGCATGCCTTTGGAGACATATGGGTGTTATCACCTTACAATTTCCCATTTATTAAAATAAATGAAAGAGAGGTGAAACCAATACATTTCTGGCCCAGCAGGTTCTGAGCCCATTACACTCTTCTGGCAGTGAGAGGGTTACGCTGAACTCCCAGAGTACTCCCCAGGGGTCCTACAGTTAGTCCAGGACAAAAAAAAAATCATTCCTGGTTCTGCTGCGGACTTTTCCTCCTTACTGAACACACCTCTAAGGCAACATTTGTGGAGAGCTTAGCCACCAGAGTGGCAGTAAGTGCTTACACACCAATGTGCTAGTGGCAATATGTGCACGGACATTTTCCCTGGGGAGAGAGTGTCTTGTCTGGCATGGCCACTACCTGAGCAGGGCTACGCAGCTCAGCACCTGGGCAACTCAGGCTCTGTAAAGTCAAAGTTTCTTCACTGGTCAATCTGCCCAATCTGTTCAAAAGACACCAAGAATACACCTACTGGTATGAGATGTGACAGCCTAACAAAGCTTCAGGTCTCCTCTGTTGCACTCCTAAGGGTTCCATGGGCTGGATGGACTTGGAGCATGGGCAGTGCGGTGCATGTCTGTCCAAAACATACCTTTCACACAAAACCACAACGGCTCAGAATCAGGTGTTGCAATGTCCTTGGTGAATCTAATCCTCTCTCTGCTCCACAGTCCTCAGTCTGCAAAACTGGGAATGTAGTACATCCCTGTTTCACTTGGACATCACAGGGATAAGTACATTCAAGGCTAAGCAGCAGAGGAGAATGCAAAGTCCTCAAGAAAAGTTGTCTGCCATTTATCAGCTATTTAATGATGTAAAAAAGCCACATGAAACAAAAGATGATGCAAAAAAGGTTAAAAACATACTCTACGTGACACTTCTTGTTCCTGCAATTTTTTCTTTTGAAACTTCATAGCTAGAAAAATGTCTCTATCAGTTCCACATACTTCTCTTGATAGTATACTGTACCCCATGGTAGTGACTTTCTATAATGCTTTATAGTTTGTAAAAAAAAAAATTTAAAACCACCAGATGACTTATAACTATGATTCATGTTATTGTTATTGCTCATTATTATCATTTGTCATATGAGACAATGCCTGGGTATGCACTTTTCCTCTTTTGAAAGAGAAATCTGGCTCAGCTCTGAAGGCTCCAGAATAGAATTCTGTTTATTATACTAGCTGAAGCATGTTTATTACACTGTCATGTTTTTATATCCCTCCTGCTACCTTGTGCAAAACATACTTTTGCACTGACCAAACTGCAAGAATTCTGCAAGGCTTTGCCGTCTCTGATCAAGCCACCGATCCACCGAGTTTAGCAGCCTCATGTGGTGGTAGCCTGTATCTGACCCAGCAGTGTCCTCCCCCTCTCAGTACCACACCTAATCCTGAGAGGCTTTTCACGGGGAAGCGCCTTCATGAATTCCAGTCCTAAGACTTCCTGAGTTTTAAGCTCTATTCATTCCTAAAAAAATGTGAATTAGAAAGAGTCATGTACTACCTGCCTGTGTGGTTGTTAGTATAATAGTGTTTGATTGAGAGGAAAAGCTTCGGGAGATATATATGTAATAGCTAAAAATAACAGTGATAAAGCAACAGTAATGAGAACCCTATTTTCATGTTGCAGCTGCAGTGAGTTTCTGCATAACTTTGACCAAGAGGCTTTCCAGGCATTTTGACCAAAGCCTTTTGGACCCCTGAGCTACACTGACTCCACAACTTGATGGAAGGAAGTCTGTCAAGTGACATTCTGAACACAAATAACAGTCAGAGAAAGTCATTTTATGAGAACTCAGTCACTGTTGCTGCCTCCTTGATTTTGTACCACTTCTGAAAGACTAACAAGCTCTACCTGTGGACATCTAGAAATGTGATTGTTTCCTCTTGATTTTTGCAGTTGGATCTAATAAGTTACAGTACCTTCCCCTGAAAAACTTACGTTGTCAGGTTTGTCTGTGACTCAATAACCGAGGGATATTGCTAGAAACACGTGAAAGGTTCATGATTGCATGAAAATCTCCCAAACACTTTGCTTGGCTTTGCAAAGATGTCAATATTTATTGTCACTGTCACAGACCCAGAAAGATTACACAGATACAGCCAGGATCCTGCACTTGCAGTTTGTATAGGGTTACATACAGCACTCTCCCTCTGGCTTTGAATTGAAGAGGTATTGCAGCAGAACTGGTGTCAATGAGATGAATTTTTCATTCAGCTCAAACGCTGTTGGGAGAGGAAGGGAACCAGTGGCTGATGAATCTGGGTTCCTGCTTCTTCCTCCACAGATCCCAGCTGGGTTTGAGCCTCATAGGAGTGATGCTAATTCTGTAGTCCCACAACTCCCTTAAGTCAACATAAGCAAATGCTGATGCTAGAAGAGGCAGTGCCAACTTCTCACTGACCCAATCAGTGTTTTCACTCTCCTTGCTTCCCCAGTAACTGCAAATAGTCGTAAATACATATAGGAGGGAAGAAAAAAAGAGGTTAGTTTTAACCCAGAGTGTTGTCCTGTTCGCACTCACTGTGTGGCTGCATGACCCTCTGGCAGATGGGAGAGAGAGATGCAAATGGCAATAAGCAGGCAGAGGACTGGAAGGTAAGCCAGGACTGGTTATTACAGTTTAAATGAATTCTGGAACTAGCGAGAAAAGTACAGCACTTGAACAGTGTCCCCTCATGGCTAAACAGGAGTGGAGGGAGGGTGTGCAAAAGCACAAGGCAGACATCCCTGGTCCATTACATCTGGATTAGGCAGAGTAGATGAAACAAACTTTCTGACTCAGAAAAAGCCATCAAACCTGTTTAAGCTAGGCTAAATGTACCTAAAGAACCCCTTACTTACAAAGTGCTTCACATTATCTATGATGACATCCAAAGTCAAGTACTGCTAATTTCTAATGAAACATAGCCTAGTCAAGATGCTCTTT
Organism: Rhagologus leucostigma; assembly: GCA_013397725.1. Classification (NCBI taxonomy): domain Eukaryota; kingdom Metazoa; phylum Chordata; class Aves; order Passeriformes; genus Rhagologus; species Rhagologus leucostigma. The sequence goes on along the minus strand of VZTD01006068.1, from coordinate 4,382,002 downwards.
TAAATCAAAACCGTTGTCTCATCTTTTTTTTGAAATGAAAATCACTTGCCTCATAAAAATTTTTTATGTTTCAGAAAATTATATTGAGAATAATGTTTCTTAATAATGACTCTTATAATGGCATTACTTAAAACAATTACATCAATTAGTTCAATAAAATTCGTCAGCTGAACTGCAATATTTTGACACTGTGACTGATTGAGTTTACTGCCTTTGCAATTAATGAAAGATTGGTTCCTTTAGCAATTACACTCTGATTAGTCCACAGCAAGAACATTTTCCATTACTCATCCCCCACTGCTATCAAAGGGCCTTTACTTCTGGCTTTTAGTTCTCTCTTTAATCCTAAATTAACAGAGTTTATCAAAGTACTAGAACTCTTGGAGAAAATTTGATTTTGTATTTTACTCGTGCTAAAACTTCATCAAAATAAGAAAATCCACAAAGTAATTAGACACTAAGGCAAAAGCACCTAATATTTCTGGTTTGATTAAAAAAATAATAGTTGATAGTGGCTGTTCAGGAACAAGTAAGAGTTAATGCCAAAACCTGTGATGAAAAATAACTGTTTATCACAAAACAGCATAAAGAATCTTTTCATAGCCCAAGTAATCAAGCTTCTGTCAAAGTGAGATAATTGTCAATCAAACTTTCAATTCAAACACAGCTGCTAAAAATCAGAGACAAGAAGCCAGACACTTCACTCCACTTTGAGCACTAACACAGAAGTGAGTACAGAGGCTTGGCAGTAGCTGAGACCTTGTAATTCTGTTGTAGAAGCACTCAGAAAAGTTGTCTAAATTGGAGAGTTTTGTCTTTCTGAAGTTGAAAACAAATGTATTTACCATGCTCGTTAGAATGCTACTTAATGAGAAAAATCTGTTAGTTAGTATATTAGCTTTTTATTTTCAATGAAAACCCCAAACTACTAAAGGTGGCTCTTGACTTCCAGTACAGAATTAATATTTCTTTTAGTCAAATCATATTAGTAAAAGCTTTTTCCTGGCTCAAGAGATTGAATGAACATGGCAGGGAAGATTATGAGTGCAGTGCAATGAGCAGGCACCATTCCTGCAAAGACTCATCCTTCTTTACTCTACTCTTGCCTGTAGAGAGTAATCAGAAATTATGTATGCAGGTATTGCTAAAACAAAGCTATATGATATATTTATTTTGTCACCCTTAGTTTCCATTTCTTTTTTCCCCTCAAATGTTAAAAATGTTCAACATGGTATAAGATTTTTTTGCTTACTCTGCTTGACTCTGTAGAGTTTGAAGCAAAATCTGGAAAACTACAATTCTCACAGGAAATCAATGTTCTGCTTATATGTGCTGCATATTCATACACCAGTATTGTTCATTATAGTATTTTGCAAATGTGCACAAATATCAACTAGTAATGTTATAAATCTGAAAACCACAATTCCCAGGTGATGACCTAGAAAAAGCCTAGAGAAAACAACCTCTTCACGAGACATACCTTGCAATAGATGTTTGTTTAACTGGAAATCCGCAAGAGCAGCTGCCCAGTGCAACGGTACATATTTGCTTCTGAATCCTTTCTCAAAGACACTATTTAAATATGTTGATGAACTGAGCTAGATTTTTCCCCACCTCCATTCCAGCAAAATAAGGAGACTTAGGAGACAAAATTTGTTTTGTTATTGCAAGCACTGCTATGTGGTAAGGGCGAAATTTACTTTCTATAGTCCTATGTAATTATGAAGGTGGGAAATGTCAATTTCCTGTACAGATACAATGTCTGTGTGTACTGCTCAGTGATATTTCTATTTGAAAATGAATATACTTTTATTTCTAGAAGTGTTTGTGTATAGCGCTCCTTCTTGTCCATATTTGGCTTGATGTTAAAGATCTGCTCTAGCTTCACCACTTTGGCAAGAGGAAACAAGTATTTCTTGTACTGAGACTGTAACTGCAATTCAAGCCATATGATATGTTTCAGATCTGGTTCTGATTTATGTTAAGCTGTAAACAATGAGAATTATAACATGGGCTTTATGATGTGTGCAGCTGGACTAGCTATCACAAAGTTTCATGCAGCATCCTGAATAGGAACAGTGATAACAGAGATTTTTTGAACGCCCCAGTTCTGTGCTAAGTTTGATGCTTTCACCTAGAGGGGAAAATTTGTGCCTCCTGAGCCAGTCGCACCTTACACTTTCTTCCTGGGCTCTGTTTTAGCCTTTCCTCTGCCGTTGTCTGACTGGGAATCCCTTCACCTTGTGAAAAACTTTGATTGGCAGAAGAAGTTTCTAAAGTGCTCCTTCTCTCTTAGAACTGTTTCTGCAACCATTATAGCTCCAAACCCAAAGGAATTGGAAATGACCATGGCTGAGGTGGTGTCACTCATCTTTTCCTCCACCACTGGCCAATGATGTAAATTGTCAGAAAGGACTTGACTCAATATCCCTTCTACTCCTGTGGGCAGTATTTATGCACGTGACAAACTTCACTCTTGCATGGAGGGAGATCTGATCTAAGGGTACACTAAGTGACACAAAAATAAACATTCTCAGAGTAGGAATGATATTTTCCATAGTAAAATAGAAATAAAAAGGTACAAGATGAGTCATGCTTTTAAGATATGTGAAGTCCTGTGACACCTATTTCAAACAAAACTAAAAATGTCCATCAGCTAGTTACTCTTTTGTTTGCTCTATGTTTTCACTTGCTTGGAATTAGTAGGCAATAAACCATAAAGTAGAAACACGGGCTGAATCCTGAGAAATTTATTCAGACTAAAGTCTTATTACTGGCAAAGATCTCTCTGAGTAGCCTTGTCATCCCCTAATTTTTTACTGTAAAAAGAAAATATATTAAAAAATCATATTCCTGCAGCATCCAGCAATTTTGCTTCTCTCAGTTTCAATAATCAGAACATTACCCACTAACCTGCTTTAAAAGCAGAAGGGTAAAACCATGCTTCCTAAAAAGACTTGTGGTGAGCTTGCGGAATACAGGTTTATTCCTTAGATGTCAATCTTTGGTGTCACTGTGGAATTTTCTGCTTCTGGCTCATTTACCCCATCTTTTCTCATCCCCTGCAATGACTTTAAGACTAATTTCTGAAACACGACTTTTAAATTTTCAGATCTAATTTCTGGTTAAATTAAAGAAAAAAAAAAAGAGAAAACCAGCTGTATTAGGAATCACAGGTACTTTGTAAATTAAGATAATTTTTATGTTTCTAGGAAAGCAAGAAGATGTTATACCTTTTGTTGCAATGTTTTGAAATTTTCTATTTGCTTTGAAGAAAACTTTGCCTTGAAGCAAAATGTTGGTTTAATAGTGTATAGAGAAACTGTCCATGGTGGCTATGAAATCCAAACTGAATCATCGAGACTGGATGGTAATCCTGACTATTACTACTACTATCTGCAAGTCTCATCAGTAGTAGTGATGTGAGACACATTTTGAGACCTAATATTCTGTTCTGATGAGAAGGAGAGTGTGACAATAATTTTCTCCCTGTTTCATAATGATTTTATGAAAATCAGTTAGTGTTCGTAGAATTTTTTGATTGGCTGATATGCTGCATGAGCATTCATCTTCTAATTGGATAGCTGAACTTAATCCAATATTCTTAAACATTCTTTATATGTTTCTTAATCGCGTAACTCTTATATTTTTTATTTCTTCCTTCAAACTCTGAACTCTTTAGCATGATATGATTTAATATCTGTTATTCTACAGAAAGTTGTGCTTTCCATGATGTGAAAGTGAAATTCAAAATATTGCCAAGATGATGAATTTTTCCCTTCTCTGTACTTTACACTTGTGGATGATGATGAAAATCATCGTACTGTGGTTTTGACTTTTTTGGTTTCTGGTGCTAATAGTTCACAGTAGTAGATGAAAATCATGTCAAATTGTGCACCAAGGGTTTCTGTTGCACAGCTTTCAAGGTCTGGAATCTGTGGTTCACTGGTGCTCCATAGGACTTTTGGTAAAGATGTAACACACAAAATGGTGTTTCTAACTTTACCTGAAATTTTCTGTCATAAGAATGAAGAAGCTAACATCAAGAAGTTTGAGCCACCAATGACTGTCACTAAGAAATTCTGGATTTACCACTAAGCAAAAGCAATGAATATGTATTGATAACGTTAAAACAATCTATTGTGACCCAGAAAAGTGATACATACAATAAATGCTATCACGCTAGTACAAATTTTTAACCATGGACCAAGATTTTTTTAATCTCTTCCATGTCTTTTATTCTATACATTTATCATCTCAAGGTTATACTTAGAATATATTCTAAAGGTAATGCCCATAAGGAAACCAGAGTTGTCAACTGTTTCAACATGTGACCGCTCCAACACACTGACCGCCTGCGGGATGGTTGGAGGTGACTCTTAACACGTTGCTCTGGTGAGCCATGCCATTTTCTCTTGCTTTTTTCAAGACAGCTCAGATGCTGTTTTCTGGGATCTATTTATTTGAAACACTCTTTTGTATCTTATCACACATGAGATGGAAAGAGCTACCAGGCTTTACCCTGCTGATATTACATGAGTATTCACCTTTGGGGTCTGAAAATTTTCCAGTAGAGATCCTTAAATGTAGAACTTAGTTCACTCCTTCCAGTCCTCCTTTGCTCCAGTTCTTTTAGGCAGAAGTGAAGGAAAGAGCTAGAGAAAGAAACAACATGCTGACTTCTTGTCTTAGAAGGATTTCTTTGTACGTTGATTAATACAGCTGAAGATAACTGGTATGGAAAATATGCATACAGCATCCTAATAAAAGAAAAAAGATTAATTACTAGTCTTCATAGCGATAATTCTTTTGAAATGTGGGTAGGCTGATGCCTTAGTCATGTTCTACTCATAGGCAGATGTCACAAGACAAGTAAAATTCATTATGTTCTACTATTCCTTTGTTTATGTTATTGGACAGTATTTTCTAAAATTTTTAGTGTTGCTGCTGCTGCTTTTGACCCTAATACTGCAATGCAGATACTGGCTTGTTTTTGGAATGAAGGCCTTACAGCAGAAGATTGAAAGGACATTTCTCAACTTCTAGTGCTGTAGTATTTGATTTTGTAGAGCTTGAGGTCTATCCTGTTCAGGAACTGAGCAACAAGTTGGGCAGTAGCATCCAAATCCTGTAGCACTTAAAACTTAGAGCCACTCCCCAAGACACCATCAACATTATTTCAACGATATCTATGGCTCCGTTTAACATGAAGGGCCCTAATTTAAGCTGTATAGAAGACCCAGCTTCTATAGTTTATGCCAGGGCAACATCTGAAACCTATCACACATCTCTCTTTCTGACTATTGGAATAAATTCTCAAAAAATAGCCTTCCCTTCTCATTACCAGCTAATCATGTACATTTATTATCTGTTTGAGTTTCCCCATGCAACCATGTTCTTCCTGACTTTTGAGGAAGACGTGTTTGTTCAGCCACACTGTTCATCCACTTCAGAAATGACCTTCCACTCTTACTGGCTGACATGAAGCACAGAAGAAATCATTTCACCTTAAAGTATAGTCTTTACAAGGTCAACATGAAAGCACACATGCAATTCTCAGTATAATAATCAGACCTTATGGGCAAGTTGGATAAACTTTTTTGTTTTTTTATGGTAAATTTTGATTTTGCCAGGTCCTTAAAACTTACAGTTTGAGTAAACATGTATGTGTTTAGAAATATTTTTGTAGCACTTTCGCTTCAAAAATATTGTTACCTGTTTTAAGGGATTTTGTCAAATACAGACATTTCCCACAAAAGTTTGTTAAAAAATGCCCGTGAAAGGAAAGCATTTAATCAGGTAAACCTAAAATTGTATACAAGAATGATCCTGACATACGGAGGGTAGCTCATGTAGAAAAATATTCTCAGAAACTTACTCACTCTTTTTCAAAGTAAATGATTAGGACAGTAAATAGGTGCCAAAAAGATAAAAGTATTCAATTAACTCCAACTAAGCACTCATTTCTTAAATGTTATACTGCAAAGTGACTCAAATAATTGCTCAAAAAGAATGCACTGGAGTCTACAAGTTACATTTCTGATGCCATTTAGTTAAATTGAATCATTAAATACAAGAACGAAGGACCTGGTTCTCCTGTATACAGAAGTGTGTTTATGTGACTCTGGCAGTACAGACAGGCTGTAAAACAAGTGCTGCAATTAATGCCTGGCTGAATGACCACTGGTACTGACTGGAACAGTGGCATGAAAACTAACCCCCACATTTTCCTAAAGATTTTTCTAAAGGAGAAATCCCATAACTGTAATCAAAATTACTAACTACTAAAGAATAGAAACAAATGCATTGATTTTTTACTTTGATTTTTATGACTGAAGACTTCAGAAAGGTATTGATGCTGTGCTAAAAATACACTGGAAGAGTACAAAGGGCTTCTGTGGATTTGGTTTAGGAATAGTTTTCTTTGTTTTTTGGCCAAGTCATAACAGGAAAACAAGTATTTTTCATAGAAATGCTGACATAACTTTACTAATAGCACCTTTAACAGAGGTTGTTACAATGTGTATTTACTCAGGTACAGGATTAAATAAGAGGTGTGAACTCACCATAGCAACCCCTACATCACATTGCAGATATGCTGCTTCTAAGATACGGCCAATGTTTCTGAAGAAATACACATGAATATGAGGTAAACATCTATCAATTCCAAATTGTGTTTCAAAAATACTTTGCCATACATTATAACAAAAAGAAGCATAACTTGATGCTCTGTAAATTAATTATTACTGGATGGTATTTTCATTGTGTTACAATTTTTGGCCCAAAATATAAGTTTAGATAACTCCCTAATTCACTATTGCAAAAGTAGTGACAAACACACTATTGAGCTCCTCCCAAATATCACTGTGAATCCTTACACTCCCTAGTAACCCAGGAAACTCACCTGTCCTTTTTGGGCCACCTCCTGCTGATGTTCTGAAATCTTGCAATAATAGTAATGTTCACCATAAGATATTCAGCAGAGTTTTGTGAATACAGTTAAAGTTGGAAGTAGGTTTTCTTCTAAAAAGTCTTTTTTCCCACTTTTAGACATTTTACTGTTTCCTGTTCACTATCCCTCTGCATCTTGAATTTTATCAGCTAATATATGTCCCTTCAATTTATCTTTATTCAGGTTGGTTTTCTTGTTTTTGCATAAAAAACCTGTCTTCGTATTTACAAAGTTACTGCTTGTTTTTGTTTTTTTTTTACTTAAGTGTTTTCACTTTCAACTTCAAACCACTTGGGCAGTGCCTAAGGTGAGATCCTGTTGATATCCAGCAGGTTGCTATACCTCCTGAAATTAAGTTTTTTTTGCTGTATCTTTCTTATACTTTACTCAACAATTCATGTCAGAATTTACTCCTGCAAGGAGAACTAAGTCGTCATATTGCTTTGGGTTTTTTCTTGATATTAAGCAACCATATTGTCTCTTCCCAGATTTCAGTTGTAGAGGAGGAACATCCATTTTCTCACATTGCCTGAGATGACTGATAAAGAAGACAACAAGTATTCTGTTCTGCCACATAAAATTGTCTCCATACATTCTTTCATCACTGTTCAAGGTTTTATCTCTGTGGTACAGAAATGCAAAAACTCCAATAAATTTTGAATATTTTTGGTAGCAGACGCAAAGGTTTAGTTAAAACCTCAAAGCATTTTATTAAGCCCCAAAACTTCATTGTCAATCAGCATGTCTATGTTTTATCAGAAGGAAATGGTTTTTTGTTCTGACAAACTAACAAGTTTGTTCATTGAAGATGTTTAAAAATCTGTTTAAAAATCTAGAGATAAAATGCATCTCCTCATATGCAACTTATTTTTATTACAACACTGTTTCCCCATTGTTTTACTAGATTTTTTCACGAAGGGTTATTTATACTTGGGATAAGGGATGATGTACAGTGACTGAATGGTTGGTCCCTGGTGTTTCTGTGCACCGGGGGCATGCCCTGGTCCCGGGTAACCCTGGCTATGATGGGGTTCAAGGGCACCTTTCCCATGAGTTGGGGTCCAAGTGCTGCTTGGTGGAGCTCCCACCTTGGCTCTGTGTTCTCTGGGATGGTGCCTTGATCCTGGTGGGAGCTCAGGCTGAGTGCCCCAGGGCCTGGGAGAGGTGTTCAACTTAGACTCCCACAAGGACTGGTGGCCTCCTCCTGGACGAGCTGGAGCTATATTTAATCTCTGGTTTTTATTCCCTTGCCATGGCTACCTATTAGTGCAAAATATGCAGCTGCTCAGGTGAGAAGGTGTGATTCAGTTGGCACTGGTGAAACCCTGCCAAAAAATGCCGCCTGAGAAGTTGTGTGACAATTTCCACCTTTGTTATCATTCAAATCTTTCTTTAAGCTGCTCACTGTGCTCAGTTTTGACTGTCCCGTTGCTCATCTTAGGGATAATGTTAATTGTGACTCTGTGGTGGCAGAGATTGTCACAGGGTATTTGAGCTCTGCCGTGGCTTCTTGACATCTCTAGTCCTCCTAGTTTGGTTTTTTTTTTTTGGCTTATTTGTGGTTGTTTGTTTGGTTGGTTTTTTGCCTGGCTGATTGATTCAAGATACATCCACCACAAGTTTACGAGCTCCCGCAATGAGGAATTGCTGCTTGTGGTCCTCAGATGACTGAAATGATAATAATAATATGGCCAAAATATGTTTATTATAAAACAATACATTCTGGATTACTTCTCATGACCCAGGTTTACACACTTACTTCAGTTTAAGTGATGGAAATAGCCTGGTCACCATGGCATTGAGTTTCTTATATTAGCTTGAGACCCTTGTGATTAACTATCGTAGGGATATAACCACACTTTTACTTGCTATTGTAAATCCAGATCACTAAACCCTTCATAAACTTTATCAAAACAAGTCAAATGTCTGCCTACATGCCTCTCCAAACAAGCATGACCAATGTATACGATTTTCTGAAACTAGTGACAGTCAGGGGTGTGATGTGGCCAGCATTACATTCAGCTGCCTTTGAGATCCTGTATTCAACAGAATTTCTATTTATAACTATTTATATTTATTGAAAATGGCCTTTGGCATCAGGACAGACCAGAGCTTGGTCTTTGGTCTCTGGATTCACTGGGGAGAGCCCTGCCTGTCTCCCATACCCTGCCTTTTTTTGCTGTACGAAACAACAGCCACTTACAGAGCCGTGGAAATAGTTCATGACTTCCTGTTATACACATTGCTGTAGATAGTCACTGGGTGAACCCATTCATTAAAAAAAAAATCACATCCCCTCCCTTCATTATCCTTCCCTCACAAGAATGTATTTCATCTTGACTTTTCCCCCACCTGCCTTACTCCTGATGGAAGCAATCTATTGCATATATTGCAGCCTGATGTTAAAATTATTTTTTTATAGTGCTTAATGTTTTATTTTTCTTAAAATTGAATTTCTTAATTTTTTTAATGGGAAGAAGAATCATCAGTTTTGTAAAAATGAAATGTCAACAATACATGGCTCAGAGAAATACCATGAATCTTTTGCTATTGCCATCTCAGATTTCTGGACAACGTGACTTATTTCTTGTATCTGTGTTTTTGCATAGTGTTTACAATTGTAATATTTGAAAAAGAATGTTTCTTTCTCTTTTGCAGTGAACATTTCTGTTTGACATCATATAGTAATTCCTCATCAATGCTGCTTGAAATAAGTAAGCATTAAGGATTGATATAATATTGTGTGGCTCACTGCTGAGTGTACCTTACACCACCCCAGGGAATGGAACACCCTGGGTGCTGAACAGATTTAGAAAGTGACTAAGCCTCTCTTCCAGATTTATTGGCACAAATGGTCCCTTTTTAACATTGAACTCCATAATCAAATCTTCCAATTCACATTTCTTCCCTTAGTTATTTTTCTTTAAAATTTGTTTGTTTTTTGTTGTGTGTGTGTGGTTTTGTTTTTTTTTTTTTTGGCATAGGGTTGGTTTGTTTGTTTGTTTCCAGCTATTTGATTTAAGGGAACAAAGAGATCAAATAATCCTCAGGTATTTTTCTTACTGGAAAAGGTCTGTGTAAGTTCTTTTATTATCCTTTTCCTTGCCACTGCAAGAACATTTCCATAGATTATCATTACAGATATATTTTACAATGAAGTAATGAGTAACACAACACAAACACATCCATTCTCTTAATTGAATGAGCTACAGCTTTTTGGCCGAAACGAACAATAATATTATTTATAACTCAAATTACATTTCACAAACTATGCTCTCATCTATAAAGAGACTATAAATGGCATGGTAGGGTTCCATATTGGCTTTTTTTTCTTTTTTTTTTCTCCAATGACTTTCCTGTTGACCCCTCTTTTAATTTACAAATAAAACCTTGACTTTCTTGACTGCCAGCACTGAAAATCCACCCTGGGATCTGAGATCAAGCTGTGTCCTTTCTGCTTTATGCCAAAATAGACTCCGGTTCCCCTCCTCGGCGCTGAGGTGGCTCTGCAGGGCTGGCAGGAATGTAAAGAAACAACAGTACTTTTGCCAGTAAAAAGATAAAGTGAATGAATTCTCTCAGAAGTAGGAAGATACCAATTTTCAAGTCAGCTTTATAGAAAACAGCTGTTCTTTGAAACAAATGCTCATAGGAGAGTTGGGGTGGGACGTCTCATTTCTTGCTGTTCCTGTACAACCTTTTTCCCCTTGGTCTTTCCAGTTCAGCCTGTAGATCAGTTCAGCTGAGGTGTTTTGTGGCTGTGGCTGCACAGCCTTTTCCCCTGTCAACAGTGATGGACTCAGGTGTTTCTGCCCTCTTTGAGTTGTGCCCTTGTGCTTGTGTTGATGCTGAGATGGTTGTGTTCACTGGGTGGAGGTCCCAAGCTCATCTCCTTCCAGCCAGGTCCCAACACAGCTCTGCAAACAGTTGGGCTGTCTGGGATATATGCTCACCCTTCTGCTTCTGTATTTGTGGGGTATCAGAGGAAATCTAGGAAGTCAGTTTCCTAATTATTTTTTCAGTCCTGGTCAAAGGTGAATACTCAGCCAGTTTTTTGCAATTAGTTGTAAAACCTTCCAAAAATTTTTTAAAGTCTATTTTCCATATCATAGATGGCAAATACATGTTCTCAGTGGAAGTCTGATGGATATAAAATCCTTTTGGACAGAGCACAGAAACTTAACTTTGAGATGTTCAGCTTCCATTGGGAAGTGGGTGTCTCTGTGGAGATCAGGAACCCGCTTACACTCAAACACAGGGATCAAGCCCTCTGCTGCCATGAAGTCATGGGAGAAGGGCTCACTCCTTGCAAGGATAGGAGTTTACACAGGGCAGAGAAATGTGGGCAAAGCAGAGCGGGTGCAAGGCCTGACAGCAGTTAAAAGAGGTGCCAACAGGGACTACTCCAGTGTTTTTTCAGAAGTTGCAGTTATTCCTGCTGTCAGCCAGAAGTCCTGGGGCACATGATAGGTGAGAAATACTCTCAGGAAAATGGTAACAGGTGAGGTCAGGCAAAGACAGAGTTGTATCCCAAGGCACATGTGAAGCCCCCTTCCCTGTCTGCAGTGGTCTAGCACTGTTGGCAGAACACAGGTTCAGCTGCTCAATCCTATAATTCACTGTGTTTTATTTCTCATTTATTAAAGAGTAGAGAGAAGGTAATGATGCATAACAGACTGCTGCCCCTGGAGCTCTTTCAGGCTGTGGACCACAAAACCCCAGATTCCAACTCTGGGAAATAATTGGCTAGAGTACTGTTGGTTCTTAGGGACAAGTAAAGTTCATGGTGACCGGCTGACGTCTGGATTGTCAGCTGCCCAGTACTGTCTGCCTCTCCCAGTGGCTGCCCCCTGCCACCCCATGCCACCAGCTGTGCTGAGAGCACTGAGCTCATCATGCAGTGCTGCATCAACCCTTCTGGAGAGCCTGATGAGCATTGAGAAGCAAAGCTGAAAAATTATTTGTACTTTGTAACAGGACAGATTTAACAGGAGAAGAAACACTGAGCCATGGGGAATGTGCACTGGCATTTACAGTTCCTTCTGCAGATACATCCTGTGTGAAATGTGATTCTCTTCACTGTTTCCTTGGGTTTGATCAAAGAGATATTTGGTGGAACTTTATTTTTTATCTTAAATGTAATTTGGCTCACTGGATATAAACTGACATGTAGACTAAGAGAAAAGGAAGATAATTACAAAAGCTTATTAAAATAGTTTCCACACAAACCAGAGATTTACGCAGAATTTCTTCTAGAAGAAATTATTTTGTGCTTGGTTTGGCTGGTACGATGCACTTAAGTTTTATTTTTATTGTAATTTTTTAGGCTACTTCTGCAAATAGGTAGTTGAGTCCTACTTTTAATAATCACAGCAATCTGAATATTCACTTTTTTCTGCCCAAGGGGTAAAAATCTACATGTGGCAGAAAATGTATCTGTTAACACTGAGCCTCTGTAAATCTTTCCTATCAGTCACCACTGGAAAGGTAATTCTTTTCCAGGAGTAAACCCAAACTTGTGAAACCGAAGACATTCACAGACATTGACTCCTTTTTCTCTTAGCTCAATACAATTTGTTTATGTATTACAGCATCTGCTGCAGGTTATGTAAGACCTGTTGCAAGAACTTGTGATATCTGATGAATAAAGGACAAAGTCTCAGCTTAGTTTTGAATTTTCAGAGTTTAGTGGATTCTTCTATAACCCTGTCTCAGGTCTTACTGCTCTAGATGGTTCAATTGCAAATCATCTCTCTCTCTGATTAATGGAGAAACTTCTGTCACTGCGTGCCTTGAGGTTGCAACACTGAAAGTACAAATGTAATCAAAGGACATTCCTTGGGAAAAAGTGCTAAAATTCACATAGTAGCAGACAAATTTCTTTTTGAATTAGATGAACTACTAGATTGCATTATCAGAAACAACCTTTGCGTTTTATGAGTTGGCAGTCACTTAAATTAAAAGAATGATCCTCTGAATCAAAATTCTATCCTTAGCTCAATTTTTAATATTCAGACTACATGGATGTCCATTTTGACATCACACAAACTAGTTAGCAATCAGAAAGCTTAATCTTGTTCATTTCACTCAAGTGAATATTCTCACTGAGGTTAATGAAGTTCTCATAAGAATAATATGAACATGGTTACTTAATTCTTGCCTAGATAATGTTAAATCATTTGATTAAATAACTTTTTTCCCCTCAAGGCTACTGACAAGAAAAATTAACCAAGACTCACAAATATCCAGTTATGATCCAGTACAAACCACATACATTCCCAAGGAGAAAAGTAAATGGAAGTTTCTTTAAACAGAAGTATGCTTTTAATATGAGAGTGAAGACAGAGTAATACTGCTGGATTACCATAATTACCTAGGCCAACTTTCAAAAAGCCCCAACCTCAAATATGCAGACAAATAGCCTTCAGAAATTAATTGGATTCTGCATAAAAATATTTTGCATTTTACTTGCAAATGTACACTTTTCCTGAGGAGAAATGTGTTTGCTCCTTTAATTAAATAATGCATGCTATTACATCCCAGAGAATATGCAGAACAATGGATTAAAGGGCATATGGACACGCTGATTATGGCACTTCTTGTCTTCTTAGCTCTAGAACTGGCCATTGAAACACTATGCCCACTATGCCCATCACACTATGCCCTCGGAAAGACCAAGGGGAAATGCACTTTGGGAATACAGGCAATATACACTCAATTACTGCTCTTTATTTTATGGATATGAAATTGAGAGGAGATAAGTGTTTTTAATCAGTAGGAATACATATTGCATACAGAAAACTGCATCAAACAAGTGCTGATGTCTCCACAATGAAGAGCGTTTTTAGCAAGGATTGTACCTGAGAGCATGAATGTTTGACAATCCCTACAAACAATCACAGGGTGATGATTAATAGTTAACAAAGACCAGGTAAAGTCCTATGGTATACAACCAGCTCTAAATTTTATACATATTACAATCCATAAAGTCCTACATAATGTTGCCTCAGTAAGAGACTGGCATGTAAGGACACAAAATGTTGACCGGTCCCATGGACAAAGCTGGGCTATTGTTCCAGGCAGTGCAGTGGGAGGGTAAGAGCTGTTCCACGTGGCTTCTGCTTGAACTGTGCAGGCAGCTCAGTAAATATGGGGTAGGGACAGCATCATTTATTTTCACCAAATCACCAATAGCCATGTCTAGAAAAATGAATTAAGGTTATACAACCTTCAGTATTTTCTACCTCTTGATTTCTTAATTGGGTAAATATCTATTATACTTTGCTCATTTGCTTAAATAGTATTTCCAGGTTTACTTTTGTGGTTATTCCTCTCTTTTGAAATAAAATCAAAGAAAAATAAGTCAATAACAAGAGTTTAAGTCTTTTGGCACTTTCAAATTAATTTATTTTTGGAAAAGCATGGCTTCATTATTCTGAGTCTACATAAAAACCACTTTTTTAGCTCAAACCTTCCAGGACATTTCACCTTCAGAGCCAAAAGGGAGATGTTTTGAAAGAGGAAAAACGAGGTTACTGATGTGTGGTAATACAGCAAAAATAGATAAGAAACTGTCACAGTGTTCTAAGCCAATGTATTCCAGCAGCTGCATCATCATTCCTGCACTTGGAAAATCAGCACGCCTTTTTTCCCAGGAGTCTTTTAGCTCCCTCTTTTACTTCCTCAGTCCTTCCTTTCAGCCCACTTGTGTTTTACCCTGCAAAAATATATGTTAGCCACAGGAAAAGCGAGAGAGTAGCATGACTTGGCAGGAAAAGTAAGAGAGATGGATATCTAGAACAAAAATTAAAAATGTGCAATAAGAAAATGGTGGAGCAGACTGTGGAAGACAGGCTGCTTGTAAGTACAGGCTGATACTGGGATGAGACTAAAACAGAGTATTTAATGTATGCCTCTAGTAATTATCGATATTAATATCACTATATAATGGCTGTTAAAAGCACAAAACTAAGAGAATAAAAATTGATAGAATTCATACAAGCCATTATGATAATTTAAATCCTTATTATCAGTGTTTACTTATGTCTTAGGGTAGAATAATGAACCTTTAATTGCAGGCAAGCAATTTTATGTCAGAAAAAATCAGAACTTGAGCACAGTGATAGCATTTATCCAACAATGCCCTTGATTTTGGAACTCATTCAGCATTCTCCATATTAAGTTTTAATGCAAAACATCTGAAGCACACTGTTAATAAAGTTGTTAGGTACAACCTATATAAAATGGAATGTTCCCCATTCTCTTACCTTTTTTCCCCTTTCAACTCACACAGGCCTTATTTTTACAGAACAGCTTCACTTTTTTGATCTCCAAACTAAGGGAAAAATGGAGCCAAACAAAATAAAACACACATGCAACAAGCACAGTTGATTTCTGAGGCTGGAAGGGTGAAATGCAGAATGACTTCTTGTTCCAGGAATGTTATGTTAAGCATGGAGAAATATTGTTTTCTAAAGGAACTACACATATTAAATGGTCTTGAACAGTATCATATCAAAAGACTGATGACTGTATTTTAAAAGCAAGAGATCTTAATATTAGTCTAGAATAGAGTAAGAAGTATGTGTGTTAATTTATTCTAGTTTCAGTGCATATTAAACAAAATGTGACCTGTCCTGAACTTGAGATTCATTGAGAAGTAATAGAAAATGTTATTAAACATGCTAATAGGACAGAAAACGCCCCACCCTTGTGTCAGCACTCAGACTCCTGATTGTCTCAGGCAGCCCTAGCCAAAGGTCCATAGCCAGCAAACTCCCCTTCACACACCACCAGAGGCCTAGCTCAAGCACCCGATGTGGTCTGGGCTGCAGGCTGAGGTGTTTTCTTACCATTTAAAGGCAGATTTTTGGCACTTGCAATGCACTAGTGCGTTCATGGGAGATGTGCTAGCCACTGAGCAAGGTGTTGCTGGGCAGATCCAGGCACCGGGAGCAAGGGTTACTGCAGCTAAGTTAAAATCTCTACCATAATTACTAATATTTGCCTGAGTTAGAAGATGGAAAACCATAAGATAAATAACTAGGTTATTGGTGTTACAAAATCAAGGGAGGAGAATTATAGTGACATTCCAAAAAATCCCAATCTGAAGAGAATGAAGCAGTTCTTACTTTCTGTATGAGCGTGGAAAATAAATAAGAGGAAAATTAGGCAATATTATCTAAAAAATTTCTGATGGCTAATATTTTAAAATGTCCAGAACCACAAACTCAGCCACCAAGCCCCCGTCCCAACATCCTAAAATCTATGCAGACTTTGCAAATAAATTGCAAAGGCTCTGGCAAGAATTTAGTACGAAAGACAGGAACAGGATCTGTCTACTTTTCTCATCTGCCTCAGCTACTTATCTTACCATCTACAATGCCTTATTATGTACATATACAAATACATATATGTACATATACACACAAATGTTATTCCAAACATTCAAATGCCAGTAGTAGAATCACCATAGTTCTTGCTTTACCTTTTATTAAGCTAATTTTATTAGCTCTAATTTAAACAGAGTATTGCAAAATCTCAGCAATAACTAAATTTGAATTTGGATATATTTAGAAATAATGCAGTTCTAAATATTTCAAGTTAGAAGCATTTATTCATAAAGTAAAATGGAGTCTACTCTGGATTTCGTGGTTAAAAGTGAAATTATTTGTCTGGCTTTGCATTTAATTGGACTAATTAGTGGCTGGACTCAGCATAGTTGTTCTGTTTCCTAGGAAAGGACTCAATGTAGCATGTTTTACATGAACTTTATTATCTGGTATATGTTTTATACTAAATTCTGGGGAAAAAGTTGCAAGATGAAGAGAGAATCTTATTTTACACAAGCTGTTTCACAACTTTACACAACCTGTTTCACAAGCCTCTCTGAAACTAAGATGTTTAAATGAGCAGAAAAATCTTGCTTGTTTTGTTCATATAACTTTTATACAATCCATTTAGGGCTGGTATTTATTAAGTTTATGTAGCCTTATATTCCTGATCTCTCTTTAAAGATTATTTTATAACTTAAACTGAAATACACACATCAACATACACACAAAAGTTCTCTTAACAGAATTCTAAGGCTGTGAGTTCAAGCACTCAAAGGATATAGAAATGAAAGAATCGAGAATACCAGTGAATTCTTAGATTATGTCCCTTTTATAAATATGCATAATATTTGATGATGTTCTTCTATTCTCTGTTGCTGTTCCTGTTAAGAATTTTTCCGGAAGTTTTTGTTTGGCTGGCTATGGAAGGTAGTTCCTCCAGCTCAACAAGCCCACTGCTAAAGTTCTAGGTTTTATTGCAAAACTTGAAGAGATTTATTGGCTCATATTTTTTCTTAATATTGATCATTCTTTAGCAGTTGAAACATGGAAGTACTATGTATAGGCATATAAAGTGTTTGTCTTAGCTTGTTATCTGCCATGAAAAAATCTAGCCCAAATAAAACTGGACAAAGTTAAAAGAACTTACATCACAGGTCACTAATGGGAAGTATTGGACAGTCTAATCTTAGTGCAGGCTGGGACTGATTAGTTCTGCCTGAGCTGCAATCCGTAAGGAATATAAGAAAATCAAAAACATAAATTCATTATTGGTTTGGTAGGCTTTTCTCTATTTTTATTTTTTTTCAAAACACAATTTTCAATAGCCTGGAAGGTCCATATTCTTTCTTGTCATAGACAGCTCTGGAAATCTGACACGAAGGATAAAGGACAGGAGAAGAAAAGATTGGATATAGACACCTGAGTGGCATTTAATCTGTTTTCACTTCTCTGAAGTAGCCTATTGCTCTTAAGGAGGTTATAACCCTTTCTGAGCCCACAGACAAATCAGTTTAAGTCCAGCATGGTTAGAATATGCTGTATGAGATGGGCTGAAGACAATCATGGATTGAGGTCCAGTTTGAGCCTAGAAGTACCCAGAAAACTGCAATATTTATTTAGAAAATTTCAAAGGAAAATATTACAACTTTTTATTTTCAACAATGATGTGGTTTCAAAATTGACCCCAATGTTACAGCAATGTCAAGGAAGGGTTAAATAAACTCAGAATGAAATGGTAGAACACAAGTCAAACATCCTGTCTGGCTAAATTGCCACAGACTGCACCATGTGATTATGCAGAAAGCACTAAAATGCTGGAGTCTCCATCTACAACGTAGAGGAAAAAAGGGATTTATCTAGTGATAATTTAGAACTGTTCCTAGTTATGATTTCTCTGAGTTGAGACTAGTACAGTACTTCATTGCAACCAATCTGCCTTGGTTTGCTAGAGAACAAAATGCCACCAGATTCACAAGAAAAGGAGATGACCTCATGAACTTGAATACTTGCCCTACCTTGTGGCTGTCATTAACTCATAGTTGTTGACCAAAGGGATCATAAAACTTTTGTTGCAATTAGTGACTGATAGCAAATTTTAAAATCCAGAGACATAGCTGTTAAATTAATCAGCCACTGTTACCATGTTTATTCAGGCTTTATTTATTGTGAAATATGAGATGACATATTTTACTTGTCACTGTGGAAATATTTGTATCCTGAGTGGAAAGAAAATAAAATATGTAAAACATAGTTAAATCATAATTATTACTAATTATGGACTAAAAGGAACCTTTTGGATTTTGAAGCTGAAAAAGCCGATTCAGACTCTGAGTTTGAAAAGAAAAATTAAAGATTCATTTTTATATGTGGAGTTCACATTTTAGTTTGCAGTTCAAAAATACCTGGGAAAGCATGTAAACATATAAATGATTAACACTTTCTTGGATCATGGGCATGGGACAGTACAAATAATATCTACTTGGAAAATAGAGTAAAGTAGCATTAAGTATATACACTAAAAGTAAAGGAAATTACAAGCTGACATCAAAGGGACTAAGGCTATTTCAAGGAAGCTGCAACTTCCAGTATAGTAAAGCATTACATTATAAGTTGCATACGAAAAGGAAATTATCTAAAACCTGAGTCTACATGTGCAAAATTTTACCCAATGTATATTGATTTCTTTGTGGATCTATTCAAATGCTCTTTTGTTTGCAATGTATTTGGTGAAATTAGTTTATTTGCAGTTTATGAGTTTTCTATAACTTACTATGTTTCTTGTTTAAAACTTATTTTGTCAGCACTGATTTCTGATTTTATCAGTGATTACTTGAAAAACTGCATTTTGATGACATTTAAAGTTGCAGAAAAGTAGATCAATTGAAATAACTTCAGAGATTTCAACTAGGTATAACCAGATTTCTAATTCTTATTAAAGCATTGAAACTGAAAAAGTGTTTCCAGATAAAACAATTCATTTCATTTAATTAAAAATAAAATTATTTTTTATTCTTTAACATAAAAGGTGTCCAAAAATTTCTGCATATAGCTGTTGCTTTGAATAAATCACAGGATCATAGAATTGCAGAATCATAGAATCATAGAGTGGTTTGGGTTGGAAGGTACCTTTAGAGGACCTTAAATTTTAGCCACCTGATCTTGTCGCGAAAGGAAATAACACTGGGTGGGAAAATGCAAGCTATCAATTTCACAGTAGATAAGATAGCATAGACAGCATTTCAAGACCATAAAATATTTTTATGTGCCAGAAAAATACAAATATGAAGGTCTCATGAAAATCAAGATGGAGAGCTGGTAGCCCAGTTCCTCAGGGAATGAATAGCTGTGACTTAACTGCAGAAAATTGTTAGTGCATGGTATAAACCCATTTATTTCAAAATTATATAAAAGAGAAATGTATGTATTTTGGTACCTGAATAATAGATTAGTACTTTCAGGTTTTAAAGTGCCAGGTTTAGGGTTTGAAACCTTTTCTGCTGAGGAAATGTAAAGTGTGTTGTTCTTTTAAAATTTCCCTATATGTTCACTGGCATATACGTGGATGAGCATTAGTTTTCTTTTCTTTCATCCCTTAGACTATTGTGCCTTGATGTAAGGCATGTAGGTATCAGAATGACCACACTAAGAGGAGGAAGGAACTTTAGCAAATGGAGACATGTATTGCCACTGAGGGGTCATGCATTTTCTTGCATTTAAATACTTGAAATTACTTAACATATCAATCCTGCTTTGTAATCAGTTAATGTTTAAAAGACAAATATTATTTTAGTCATCTGTTAAACTCCATCATTCATCCTTAATTTTTATTCAATTCAACGTTAATCTAAGTTTCTTGATGTGTCAAAGAACAAAACAGGGCTGACTTGTTTCTTAGAAGAATTGAGGGCCTTAGAGAGTAAAATAGAAAAGCAAATGCCCAGAAATTCTTTCTTTCGAATTCCACTCCCATGAATCATTTCTCTCTCTCTCTGTCTCTCTCTCTGTATGTATGTGTGATATGTGTATGAGTGGAGAGAGCAAGTGAAAATGCCCATTATTACTTTGACTGCCATCTACTCATGCAATTTGGCAGCACCTTGGAGTCATGAAGTAGAAAGCGTCTAATATGTTTTTAAAGATTCAGGTTTCGTCTGTTTTTAAATTAAAGCAGCTATTTCAAATTTTCTATTTGTATTCCTCAGAAAGACACTTACTTTTTGGTGAAGCTATGTCTCAGTCTTTAGCTACCTAAATCTTTGGTGGCTCAAACATATTCTTAGAATTGCAGAATTTGCAGTGGAGAAGAAAATAAATCAGTAAGTATGTTTAGCCCTCCTTTGTTTATTTAAATGATACATTTTTCAAATTTCTGTATTAGGAAGTCAATAACTCTGCTGTCAGAGCAATATATGAGTGGATGGCTAAATTTTCTTTTTCAGGCAGTTGTCCCCTTGCTCTGCTCATGCCATGAGTCCAGCAGGGGCTGTGTGGCCCAAGCTAATAGACTGTTCAGCTTCACCATGAATTGCACCCACACAGCTTTCATTTTGTTCAAAATATATGAAAAGAAAGCTGAGTCCTGCCTCCAGAAGACCTTGGAAATATAGCTGAGCATATTATCTTGAGTCTATCTGTGTGATAAGTAACTAATTGAACAAATAGTACAGTATTGTGTTGCCACTTACAGACAGTTTTGAAATCCTGTAGTCTCTCTACATAGATGATGAGGGGGAAGGAGCTAGGCTTAGATTACCCTGGAAGATAGCTGCTTTTGCCTTGAAGTCTACTTAGAAAAGTTTAAACTTAATGGCAATTTTTGGAAAACCTCGGCTATCCGTAAGTTTGCAGAAGAAATCAAGTGTAGAGGATCTCTGTGTCATCATATTTGGCTTTTAGATACCATGGGCTGAACACTGAGAGCTTCTCTTTTTCTTGGTCTCTCACTTGTCATCTTGAGTGGAGCCATACTGCTGGTTAGACTCATAGGCTTCCCAGAAAGCAGGGTAGAGAGCAAGGATGCACAGGAGAATGTCCTTGCTGTGGAGGACAGAGAACCTACCTTGACTCAAGCTTCCCTTCCCATGACTTGTTTTTTATTTATTAACTGATTATGGTTTAATGCAGAATGCAGAAATGGTGCTGGAAGTTTGAATAGGAATTCAAAGTCTGCTCCTGTCATAATTAGCTGCTGAACTACACAATTATGTGTCCTTTTGGTCCCTTGTTTGTAATGGTAAATCACAGGTTTAGAGACAGGTATCAGCTCCTCGCATGTCTCTAATGTTTAGCTAAATATCACCTTGCCCCTGCGTCAAGCAGTCCTGTATCACCCAGATACTGAAACATGCATCTATCTTATGCACACATTTAAGAGGATAATTTAACATAATTTTGCAAACAAACACTGGACCAAGAAAAGCTCTTTAATCTTGGGAGGTCAGGTAGAAAATTAATTTCAGATGTGCCTGGTTTAGTCCACAATGGCTTGTTTCCTTGATCTAGGAAGACACTGAACATAGACTTCCGTGCCTTCTCATATGCAGTCTCATCCAGCTTGCTTACACAGGAACAGTTATACTTCCAGAGGTGCAAAATAGACATGTAGTGAAATCAGTTTGTTTAATGAAAGCCTCTGGGCAACCCATGTTAAAAGTGAGTTTGTTGTAAATAGTGTAAGTCAGCCTGGATGTCCAGTGTTCCTACCACGTTTTTATGCTAAAACCATTCCAACACTCCTAGTTTAAACTATCACATAATATTCAGCACTAGGTATTTTTCCTCCAAAATGTGGTTATACTACTCCAACAGTGGAGCAAAAGGTGTTAGTTTAAACAGCTCAAAGGCAGCCAGAAAGAGGACAGGTTCATATTCAGGAGCAGTGGGGAGGTATATTCACCACAGTGGGGAGGCAGCTCCTTGCTGTAGAAGGCAGCTCCCCATCCACGCTGCCCAGCACAGCTCTGGGTTCTGCCTCGCTGGGAGGGTGTGTCTTGGCTCTTTGTAGGTGCAGTCCTACTCTTGCTTGTAATTCCTGCAAGATGCATCTTTTAAAGACCAAGATATTTTGAAACACTTCTGTAACAGCAGTGATATTATCAGAGATAATAGATTCCCTTTTCTTTTTAGACATGTTTACAAACCATTTTAAAAAAAAACTGAAAACATTGGATTGCTAAGACAATTAGAAAATAAGCTATTTTTTTAGATAAAGGAAATATCATATGCAGCCAGCACGGCAGATGGCAGGAAACTTGGACCCTGATGTAAATTTTGAAGTTAAGAAATAGAGTTGCTAGGTGGAGATTCAGTTTCTCCCTTTTAGGGTTCAGCTACAATAGAAGGTTAACATTTTACAAAATAGGAGGATCTCATCTGTGTTATGATGGCCCCACAGGCATCACTTCCTTTGCCCAAATGTGGGGAAGAGGTGGAAACTCTTAAGTGGAATAGAAGCTTTTGTAAAGGATGGGCAGGTGCTGCTGGTGAACAAAATGAAGATGGAGGATGACAGTCAGAGATGTTGCAAAACAAGAGAAAAGGAATCAGGAGTTTCACATTAGAAATAGAGTTCATTTAGCACAAAGACAGCTTTGCATCTGACAAAAACACACTCTGTGTGTTTGATGCAGAAATAGACATGTTTACACTGCTTAATTGAAAAAAGGTTTTGGCATGTTTGTCATGCGAACCGCAGGTCTTGAAAATCTTTGGAATTTGGTACAATTCTAACACATTTTTCCACAGATTTAAGTAGTCGGTTTTAAAGGCAAAACCAATCCTGGCATTCCTTTGCCACTGGCTTTAATGCATGGCCGTGTTGGAGAGGCTGTGCACATGCCATGTAGAGGAACTGCTAGTGCCTGGCAAAAGCAGATTGGCATAGAGAAGTGTGATCTGGCAAAGAGCAGATCCTTTGCTAATGAATCAGCATGAGCAGTTCAGTTTGGACAGAAGCAAATTATAAAATGCCTGCTCAGCAGGAGCACTTCCTCGAATACATCAAAGCTGTTCCTTTCTACATGGCACAGCTGTGTTCTTTCCAAGAATTTCTAGGCCAGTATTCTTGCTTTTCAGAGTTTTTAAAAGCATACAAACCCCACCCTGCCCTGAATGTCCACAAATGAATAAAAAGGGATGTAAAAATTAGAAGCATCAAAATATGAAAATCATCAATCATGCAAAGCATAAGCATAGCTGGTTACAGTCCCCCCTTGCTTATATGATGATTATATTTAAAATAAAAATGTTGCTTTTTTTCTGGAGAAGTAGATGTGTTGAACATTCTTGTTTTCTTTATCTGGGTATTTAAATTTTTTTTTTTCATAATGTTTAATTTCCTCTACAACTAAGCACTAGAGTACTACTTATATTATTGGCATAGAACTAGATTTCAGCTGCATCAGTACCTGTGGGATAGTTTTGCCTATTTCAGCAGGTTGTGATAGAACAATTGGAAGCAATATCAGAAGTAACACAATAGCTGAGTTATCTTACAGCATTTCTGAGGCTATAGACAAATTCTGTAAAGACTAGGAAAACAGCAGGTCAGTGTGTTACTAATTGTAATAGTGTTGTTGTGGTGTTGTGGCTGTCCCAAGGCAGCGAAGCCGCAGGGAGTTGAAACCTGTGAGTCCATCTGCACCTTTGTGAGGGACAGCCGCAGCACACACTCAGGGACATGGGGCACTAAGCATGTGCACCAGCCCCACAGCCTCAGCTGGGTGCTGGGCAGGAGCACGGGAGTGCTCTCAGCCACAGGGTATTCCCAGCTGGGGCAGTAGGTAGTGGAGATCTGGAGGTAACACTGTGCCCATAGGTCTTCCCAGTTTGTTTCATACTGTTAAGAAAAATGGTGGCACTGGCTACCTGTCATGCAAAAGGCAGGGATATTGTGCTGTGATGGAAATACCAGGCTTATGGGAAGGGCTCACAGGCTGCTTGTGTTGGTGCAGAAGTAGGAGATGACAGAGCTGAGCAGCGTTTCTGGCCAAGCCAGGCTGGGTTTCCATCTACATTTCTCAGCAGTTTTGGCCCTGTGTCTTAACTTCAGCAAAATTTAGGTGTACTGGATTAGACTCGGGCATTGTATGGGTTAGTGATCTTTTGCAATGTATAACATTTTTTATAATAACCAGAAGTATGCATTTGTAAGAAGTAGGACGGGAATCTTGTATGTGTCAGCAACTGGGATGAGGCAGATACACCTGATAAGGTAAGCAGTGTACCATGGTTTTCTGGTTTTGCTGTTGATGTGTAACAGTACAAGGAAAACGGTCCCACCAGAGACAGGGGAGAGGGATGCCCATACTCAGGGCCCCTGCAGGGAGCTCAGTGGAAAAGGAGAGGCTCTTTGGCATGTTTCATGAGTGTTCAAGCATCCAAGGCTGCAGCTATTGCTGTAGACTGCCTCTGAGATCTGCTACCAGAGATCTGTGGCTTTGAATTGAATATTACAGAGAACACATCATTCCTGTGTGAAAGAAGAATCTTCTCTTGGGAACAAACCGGCACTTGCTATTTCTGGGTAAGCAAAGCAAGCTGTTTGTGAGATGTGAAGGACTTGTCCTGACGTCACAACTGGATCTGCTGAGACCATCTCTTGCTGTGCCAGAAAGAACCAAAATATGGCCTGGGAGATGTCCTAAAATATATATGAATATATGGAGCGAAACAGAATAGCAGGATGGAAGCTGTGAGAAAGAGAGTTCTGTGAGGTACTGAGAAGAGGACACACAAGGAAAAGAATTTTTTTTAAAGGTATACCATAAAATATGCAGCAGTTGGGCAGAGGTGCAGCTTCAGACTGAATTAGAGGCATTAAAGAACAGAGTATTCACCAGGAAGTGAAGTAAATATTAAGCACATAAACATGCACAGGGTAGAAAGTACATTGAAAATACCCTCTTCCTGGGTATGCCCATGATTTTCTACCAGACTAATTCAGCACCTACATCTTTTTTGAGAGCTTTTAGGGTCCAAAAATGAAGAGACCTTCCATGAAGTAACTTCTCGAACTTACCTCGCTTCCTTCAAATTCAAACAAAACCAAGCTTCCTTCAAATTCAACTAAGTCCAAGAATTGATGGAGATGGTCGTTGGTTTTTTGCTATAATGACTTTACATGAAGTGAGAAGTTCAAATTCAGATCCCTACTTAGCCAGCTCTCTGTTGAGCTGTGGTCAGTTCAAATCTCAATCTCTTCCTGCCCAAAGGCTCTTCTGAAGTTTGGGTATAAATCATAGCAAAAGGAGTGGAAGGCAGGGAGAATCTTGAAGCAAAGGTTGCTTTTTCATGAGTCTGGGAGGAGAAGAATAAGAGGATCACAATGGGACCTGGAGGCTGTATCCCAAGTGTTTGACTTGGAATTATTGCAAAATCACTGTTTAGAGCTGGAGCTGTAACATTCACACCCTAATTTTCTTAAAACAGGCATTTAGAGTGAATCTGATTTCAGTCCTTCAGTGCATTAATTCTCCAAATACAAAGATGGGGACAGTAACAGCTGCCTTCTCACGGCCAGTATGTGCAACTAAATTCTTGAATGTGTATGAGTCTCTCAGATACTATTCTGAATTTTTCCCTATGGTCAGCTGGGATTCAAAGAGTCAATCTCTCTTTAAATAAGGCTTTGAATCAGTGGGCAGCTAGTAAGAAAAATGCAAAATATTAAAGAACCACTCACGGTTTTGCAGCAATCTGTTATTAAAACAAAGTATAAGTGATAATACTGTGACTGATAATAGTGTGAAATTATGAAAGTCTTTACTAGATACAACTCACAACTCTTTTTAGCACTTTATCTCTCTGAATGGATGAATGAGCGAAATTCTACTTTTCTGAGAGGACTGTTTGAAGAATCCTCTGCTAGAATATGTTCCACTGTTGATAACTGAAACAAGTCAAATGTCCTGAAAATCTAAAAATGTCTGTGTTCTTATCCAAAAAGCATGGTTGGCACAATCCTGTCAACCTGATGAACTCCTTTGGGCACTGGAATCATCTGCCCACGGAGGTGGTGGAGTTACTGTCTCTGGAGATGTTTAAAAAAAGACTGGATGTGGCACTCAGTGCCATGGTTTAGTTGATAAGGTGGTGTTAGGTCATAGGTTAGATTTGGTGATCTCTAAGGTCTTTTCCAACCTAGTTAATTCTGTGATGTAAAGTGATAAGCAAGAAATTGTGGTACCCCTGCAAGCAGATGGAGGTTACATCTTTTTCTGTACGAAGTCATGCCTTTATGTGACTACACATGCCTGCATCCTTATACTCACTCACTCTGCCCAGTGGCATATAGTTATGCGACACATAAATATTTAATCTGCTTTATACTGGAGTGGTCACATAAAAGGTAATACTTAAGGACATAGAAGGTCTTGTGACAGATGGGGTCACAGATAAGGAATAAAGGCACACAAAGGAGCTACTGAATGGTCAGAAGTTCCTTTAAAGAAAATGTATGATAGCATTCCTGAGAGAACCACCTACTTCCAATTCACTCAGCATTTCATGAATAGCCTTGTTTATAGAAGTGCTTGAAAAAATTTAACCAGTCTCACTTGTTTGCACACAAATTACAGCTGTACCTTCATAAAATTTCCGCTTTTTGAAAGCTCCCTTTAGCACCCAGTACACTTCTGTATATCAATAATTACTTTTTAGTAGCCCAGAACAATTTCAGGAAGCAAGCTGAAAAAGTTTGCATTCATTACATTAGGTGATTCTCTTGTTCCATTCCACCAGGATGAAGTTTTTGGCATATTTATGTTAATTTATATTCATTCACTGGAAATGGTCGGCAACATCTGATAGACTTTGGGGTCTCTTCATCTGAAGGTCTCTGTGGTCACTGGTGGCCCAGAAATATCTGCCCTCTCCCCCTGGGAGGATTCAGAGGAAGGGACATCAGGAAGAAGTGCTCTGCAGGGTCTAGCTTCTGGCTGCTGCTTGCTCTCACACGAAATGACCGGAGGGGCCAAAATTACTTGGAACATAAAGCCAACACTACTTAGACAATAAGCAACTCTGCCCCTTTTTAAATGCACCCCTCCTCTCTCTCAAATCACAGATAATGCAGTTTATTTGTTCCCCAAGTGCATGAATGAGGTACGTTTCTGATGAGAAAGGTCTGGCTGAGGCCTTGTCCAGGTGGGATAGAAAAGATACTGATGGATGGGGAAAAGAAATTACTTTGGATATCAAGATATTCTGCGAGACAGAACCTTCTACATACCATACATTTGTATTGTTGTCCTCAATGCCTCCCAGATTCCCAGACATTCTTCAGTGGCTAAAATCCTCTTTTCACTTACCTGTTAGAATTTACAGAAGTTTCTGACATAAAGCTCACCTTTATGTATGTGTGGTCAGGTTATTGCATTGCGTTTGGTTTGGAGCTAACCTTGCCTGCCACTGAGGTAAGTGAAAGGTTACCCATCAGCTATTCAATGTATCTTCTGGCTGGCAGGGAATTCAAAGAGTAGAGAATTTTAACTACTTATTTGTCCAACATACTTTAATTCTTATTCTGTCATTGCTGGAGAGGTAATACAGAACAGGCGAAGTTTTTATTAATACTTTTTGTATCAGAAGTCTAGATGTGGGACATTTATGGTAGACAGTGTGTGATTTAACTTTACTTGTGGAGCTGCCAGATTTTCTCCATCTTCACAGTGTAACAGAGCTCATACTATCCCTTGGGGTAATGCATAAGAGCATCTGTTGTGCATAAAGTGCTGAAATTAGTAGAAAATTCAGTCTTCTGTGCTTTGGTTTGGAAAAGAGCCAGTCACCCCTTCAGAGGAGAGAAGACACCTTGAGGAGAGCAGTTCACAGGTGAAGGCAGCAGAGGACTGTAATCCTCCACTGGAGTATCCTGCAAAGAAAAGACAATGCAACTAATTTCAACAGGGAATTTCTTTGTTATTAAAGAAATGGAGATAAAAGCATTGTTAATTCACAGGAGAATTAATTTAATTTTCTATTTTTTCTCTGAATTCATGAAAAGCCTGCAGCCCTTCTCAGCTATCACATTTTCTCTGATTTTGCGTGAAGAATGAAGCATCTAGCCTGACAGAGCATCAACTAGTGGCAGCATAGCAGCTCAGCAGTAGTTCTTTTCTTTTCCCTCTTCTGACAACTGCCTTCCATTTTGTTTGTCTTGTTTTTTCCACTTTCTCCCTCAACAATTTTTCCACCACTTAATTCTGATTTGACATATCTGTGCTGACAGAGAAGTTAAGATTGATGACCTCTTATGTTCTTCTGGTCAGAGAAGATGAATCAAACTAAATTGTTTTACTAGTTAATAAAAACAGCCTACTCTTTTTTTTTTTATTTTTTTTTTTTTAATAACAGAGCAAAGAAGTTCAGGGAGCAAAGAATGACAGGAAAAGGCAGTTGGATGTAACGTGGTGGTGGTTGCTGAAAAATAAAGCAATGGGCAACTTGCCAGTTTGTTCAGACTGAGACTTAGCTCTCGGCTCAGGAGGAACTATCTGAGTTTTTAAAGTTAATAATGTAAACAGCTGTCAATTTGCTTTTGTAACCAGAACTAATATGATTTTAAATAGCCAAGCTATTTTTACTTTTATAATTGATCCAGGGTATATTTCTTGTCCTCTTCCATTCAATGTCAGTAGAGGAACATGTGATCCTTGGAGACCAAGCTATAGTTGTACATAATAAATCCATTAAGCCTGTCATTTTTTGGTTTTGATGGAACACACTTCAGAAAGGTAGGAAAAAAACCACAACAGAATAAACCCACGTATTTCTAAGCATTGATATAAAAATTGCTACTATTTTTGACTAGTATTTTTTCCTATTTTTGAAAGATTTCTGTTAGGAACAGCCTTATCAGGGATGATTTACTGCAGACATCAGATTGCTGCAGGATTTGATCCCACCACAGATATTGGAAAGAGCAGTCCTGGGCTCTATCATAGGTATTGCATAGGTTCTTGTATCTTTAGTGACAGTGGTCAAAACCCTGAAGAGATCGCTGTGCTTCATGCTGGCAGGAAATACCCATGCAATCTCTAACACATTTGAAATGTTCTTTTTCCTTCTTTTTCAAGAGGTGAAAGAGTTTCCAGGGATTGGGAGGCAGTGTGTTAGTGTATGCTGCATGTCCCCCAGAAGGAATCCATCATGCATTGACTTCAAAGCGGTGGTGGCTAGGCAGGGAGGATTCTGTTCTCCTATTACCACATCTTAACGTAGTTCAGCATGCAGGTGCACATGGTTTGTGTGTACTTGCACTGCTAAATTATGCTTTATTTCCAGAAAAGTCATCAGTGGTTTGTAGGTCTTGTTTCACAGATTGAGAGTCTTTACATCTGGCTGCAGAAGCTGTCTTCTTACACCCATTTCACTCACTTATGCCATTCTGTTGTACCCCAAAGCAAGGCTGAACGACAGCCCCCATCCAACTGCACCAAGAGGCTTCTGATTCTCTGTCTTTCACCTTCAGGCCTACTTCTTGCTCATTAGGTGTCTCTTGAACCTTTGTGTTTGCCCTTTACCAAACTATTTCCTCTAAAGCCATTTTTAAAAAAAAAATAAAATTTTATAAAAATTTTATAAAAATTTTTATTTTATAAAAAAAATAATTCCATTTTTAGGGAGATGTATGGAATTAGTGGTCTTTCAGGGCACACTTGAAGCAAAAAAACCTATCCATAGACACATGCTCCCTTGCTAGCTAGAGTACTTCAGTACTCTACTAGAGTATCACTACTTCATGTAGAAGTGACACATAAAATTTATTAAGTTTCTTTAAATATAAATATATTTGTGTTTCCAAGCAGAAGTTTTGATGAGTTGCTCCACATTCTAATCATATGCATTCTGAGAACAGTAAAGTGGGGTCTGATTAAATTCCATGCGTATTCTGTGATTTCAAGCTCTGGATTAGTGCTGACATCTGCTGTTTATTCTTGCTATATACATGTAACACAGGATGGGGAATTGCTGCCTGTGTGCTTTTTGCTGACTCAGTTTCATGTTTTATTTCTTACAAGGTAATATAGATAGAAATCAAAAAGTACGGAAGAACCTCCATGGGTCAATGACTATCTCTATGCAATATTGAGACATAAAATAAGGACCAGACAACAAAGATGAAACTGAATTTTTATCCTTTTAAATTTACGACAATGCTTCTAACTGGGGAAAGGACTCGACACAGGTAGCCTAAGGAATGAAGCTGTCTATGTACAGGGTGGATATTTAGCCTGGAAACTCCTTAGTGCAGGGATCCCTTTGCTGTTACAATTTCTGTTACCACTTTTCTGTTACTCTTTCTACAGGACCCCCTAAAATGCTGGGGTCCTAATCCACAGCTGGTATAGATGGCTGCTACTGTGGGGGGAAGGGGTTATGACAGCAGTGCAAGAACCCCGTGTCCTCATTCTGCTTGTCTGCTCTGAGGTCAGACCCAGCAGCACCAGTTCACGGAGTTCCAGCCTGCCCACAAGAATGGCTATCACTCTAAGACACCTGGACAGGTGTCACCACTCAGTGTCACTGGGACTTCCAAGAAAGAACTGCTGGGAGACACCAGCTGCTTTCATATATATGTTGTTACATGGCTGCCATGCCCATTAGTCATTGCTGGGCTGGGCTGGATCAACAGTACTTTATGTGCTTTGAATTGCCTGGGAGCCTTAACTGTTCCTGCTCCTGCCAGTCACCCTCCCTTCTAACCTCACCCAAAACAATTGTGCGGGACAAAACAGTTTTAGAGATTTGTAATCAGATTTTCTCATTATAAAAGGCATGAGGGTGAATATAAGGATGGGAGGGTCGGTGGACATCCCAGGTTTATCACATTACTGCAACAAAAAACCACTTTATGTTTCTGCTCTCCAATGAAAGAAAATCCTTCACTTAAACAAAAAGACCCCGAGTGCTGCTCCAAATACAGCCACAGTAGCTGTCAGTTGCATTCCCTTTACAAGGCATTGGAATCAAGTACACAAATATTCACAGTTTTAGGATTTGTTCCCTGTAATTAGTATCATTAGTCAGAGGGAAGCAAAATTTTCAGGTTAGTTTTAAAATCAGAAGGGCTTTAAAATAACATTTAAATAATTTTTTATCTGTGCTGTGGTATTTCAGTCCATTATAGTTTCCCTTTTCTAAACATTTTTTTTTCTTGTAAAATGCTTCATTCCCTGTCCCACAAATCCAGGATCTGCGTTTTTCAGAGATTTGCAGTTAAACGGGGAGAACTGGCAAAAGAGTGCTTCCCAAAGGGTAATGCTAACTAATGATGTCATTGCTGAGGGTAAGGTTTCTGGAGTCTCTGGTGTTGATCCTATTAATGGTTTTAAAATAAAAGAGAATAGATTTATATTAGATAAAAGGAAGGAGTTCTTTGCAATGAGGATGATGAGACACTGGAACTGGTTGCCCAGAGATCCTGTAGATGCCCCATTCCTGGAAGTGTTCAAGACAAGGCCAGATGTGGCTTTCAGAAACCTGGTCTAGTGGAAGGTGTCTTTGCCCATGGCTGAGGTTTGGACTAGATTGGACTGGATGATATTCAAAGGTCCCTTGCAACACAAAACATTCCATGATTCTATGATTCTTTAGTAACTTCCAGTGACTCTGGATGAAGTGAGTAGGGTTCCCTCAGGAGAAAGGATAGCCGCAGGGTAGAACATTGAAAAAAAGTCAGGTCACAACTTTAAGATAAAGCCAAAATTTTAATCCCAGGAAAGCTAGTCTAATATGCTTTGTACTATAAGACCGGGATTTGTATTCAGTTTCTCAAGACAGTGAGGCTATTAACTTAGTTTGATAAAAAGACAGTAACATGCCTGACACTGGAAATATTTTTTGTTTTGCATATGAATTAAATAAGAAGTCTCAAATACAGTCTCAGAATTGTTATTATTATGTAAAAATAGTAATAGGGAAATTTAGAGAAGTCACTGAAGTTCTATGAGAGGTGCTTTACATCAGAAATTACAATTAGAAGGAAATAGGTGGCAGGTGATGCTAATTGTTTTGGACTGGAAGAGATCTGGGTCTTTAAATTACAATCCCAGTGAGTACAAAGAGTCTCTCAGAAGTCACTGATGTTTTCATTAACCCAGAGCTGAGGCTGGCACAATGCCTCCTTCCCAGGCCCACACTGGGCTCTGGCCCAGGCTCTCCACACCCCTGAGACCATGTTTCCATCTGCCCATGAGCCCCCTTGAGAGGTTTGTACCCAGTGTGATGTGGGGAATGGAGTTTCCAGCTTTGCTTATGTCACTGAAGGTTTCTCTGGGCATGTAAGAGCCACGGAGCACCCAGGCTCCCTGCCTGGGTCATCTCAGAGGTGGTGTGAGTGTGTGAGTAAGGGAAAGAAGCAGATCCTTGCCTTGCTCTCAGTCCCCGCTCCACCAGCAGCACTCCCTGCGTACAGGAGGGGGTTGCTTCTGTCTGTCAGTACACGAACATACTGTTCTCTCCTGAAAGGAGAATGTCTGTAAGAAAGTTCCTTCATTAAGGCATTTCCATTGCATTTTAATTATGTGCAGCTTCAGCAAGTTGCATGAGTTGCTTCAGTCTTAATGACAGTGTGTAATTCACCTCATAGAACTGAGAAAGCTACTGACAACATGAGGGCATAAAAAATCATACCTAAGTGGTCAGGGATATTTTGTGTCTCTTGTGCTAGAGAGTATTTGCTGTACTAAAAAATGGTGATTTTTTTTTCCCAAATCCTTTTGGTTAAACATTCCCTGTCATATCCTCAAATATTTTTCTCGTTTAGCGCACAAAAAATTTGTATTTTCTGCCTGTTAATTTTTTTGAGGTCAAATTCACCTTTGGCTGGATTTGGTTCTCCCAAGGTTCTTGGATGTGACTACCTTATTTTGACATGGCTGTGGAGTACAGTGCTCTCTAGCTGCTACCTTTGCCATGACTCTGACCCTCAAAAGGGACTTAACATTTGTGGTCCAATAGAGAATTTGGTGAAGACCTGGAGACGATGCAAAGTATTTCAAGAAGAGAGATAGTCAATGACATTAACCTGCTCTGATGCCTCTGCATTATTCAAAGAAGCCAGGGACAGGGAACACAGAGTGAAGGCTTCAGTAGTGCCGTTATCCAATGCAATTGTATTGAAGTGTGAGGTGGTCACAGTACTGAACTGTGAATCAATAATTTATAAAAGAAAATAATTTTCATCACCTCTTTTATACAATACTTTGACTTTAAATCTCATGAGTTTAGCAGGATTTGATTGAAAAAGATATTCCTAAAATTGTTGACTTGCAGTGCTTGTAACTAGTCTGGTCTGCATACATCCCAGAATCACAGAATATTCTGAGTTGTAAGGAACCCTCAGGGATCATTGAGTCCAACTCGCATGTGAATGGCCCGTGGGCATGACCTTGGCATTATTATCACCACGCTCTAACCAGCTGAACTAATCCGTCCATAAGGCTGGGTCTCCTACAAGAAGGGTCTCCTACAATCATGTTCCCAGTGATGAGGCGTACTCAAGGACTGTTTCCTTGTAGGAATGTTGCAAGATCTTCAGTGGAGCAAGGATTATTTTTAGCTCTCCTTTGACATACCCTAGTATGTTGGGCAGATTGCCATTACCCTGATTTAGACAGCTGGTTAGTTCTTCTCTCTTTCTCTGGTCTCCCATTTTTACTGACAGAGCCACACATGCAATCTCCTCACCATTCCATAGATGGAGGAGATGATTCTTATTACTAACGAGAGGTTACTGAGAGGAGCAATGTGCAGAGGCAGTACTGGAGTGAAAAAGGGAACAATCTGTTCTGTTTCCCCTCCTTTAGGGCAAATAGTAATGGGTATGTACTGCTACAATAAAGATTCATGATAGGCATTTGACACAAAACCCCCACTTTAGAAGGGCAGGGACAGAGAAGTGCTGGAACAGACGGCCTTGAGAGATGGTGTCACCTATGGAAGACTGTGAAACCAAGTACTGTCAGGACTGACGTGGACAGTGTTAGTCCTGCTCAGTGACAGGCAAGGGCTTGGAATTTATAGCCTTCCTGGCTCCTCCCCACGTAGATACTACTTTGCCACACTCACCTGGCTTTTAGGTAGAGAAACTGCCATTACTTCTAGACTAAGTTTAATACCTCTGTGTTACTGAGACTGAGTCTGGCAGTCATGAACTCCTCGGTGGGTGTCAACTAACACTTCCTCACCTTCCCTGTCTCTCTATGCAGCCGGTGCAGTGCTGCAGCAGCAGGTTGGCTGTTGGGTGCACCACATTTAGCACTTTGCTTCTCTCTGCAGCAAAGAATCTTTTAATATGTTGCAACAGCATAAAGGCAGGAGGAACTGAACTATAAGTAGGAGGCAGGAAGAATCACTAGTTAGGAAGCCAGTCTGCAGCCTGCGTAATCTTAGTTAAACTGCTGTGTTATTTTAAACATAATGCTTTACAAAATCTCTCTTTTGCTCTCATAAACTCTCTCATTTGTTGTTTCTGCAGTTCCTATTACAATGATTCTCTGCAGTGTCGGTGCAGTCCTGTAGTAACCACGAGTGAAAGGGAGCATCCATAGATATACTACACCTCTGCTCCACCCCACTATAATAAGAAACATTCTAACACTGTGAAGAGCTGCTCCCTCCCTTTTTGTGTTTGCTCAGCTAAGTAGGTGGCTTTTAGCATGTATATCAAACTAAGCAAACAAAAGCACATAGTAAATGTGGTCTATCTATGATATAGTTTCTTCCTGCATTTTTGGGTTTGAAAATTAACTGTGCCCAGCCAGGAAGGAGTACGAATATACAGACAAGAAAGACTTCCACAGAATTATTATGCAAGCTACTTAGCACCTAGTCATTGCATTTTTCATAAGACCTGTTAAAATACTGCAGAAGTAGAAGTGATAGAATACACCCAGAATGGGAGAGGGGCTTCATATGTATCATTTAGCAATGGTGTATAATGGGTATATATTTGTAACAGCTGTTAGGTGCTCTGAAGCTACACTACATTTATGGAATTTTCCATTGAGCTCTAAATATTCAGGTCACATACACAGTTAAATTTCCAG
Organism: Rhagologus leucostigma; assembly: GCA_013397725.1. Lineage (NCBI taxonomy): Eukaryota > Metazoa > Chordata > Aves > Passeriformes > Rhagologus > Rhagologus leucostigma. The sequence goes on along the minus strand of VZTD01006068.1, from coordinate 4,346,663 downwards.
CAGTGGCAGTACAGATAAAAGCACTCCAACCGTATGCCATAATTGTGCTCTATTTAGAGAGTGCAGCAACTCAGGCATTTTCACAGCAGTTGTCTTAGATACGGTATACATTCTGTTTTATAAATGCCAATTCATTAGCGCATATAACATGTAGCATGCTGCTCTTTATTAAAAAAAAAAAAAAGGAGAGCACTATGTTTCAGTGAGGAATAAAAATACAGAAAAAAGCTATTACTTAGAAGAAGGAAAAGGAAAATGGAGAGGAGTGCCAGATTCAGTTTTGTTTTTTATATGAAGATCTGTAGAATATCAAAGTCCATTTTGTAAGAGGTTTCAAATAAGTGGCAGTAATTTGAGTATCCATAAATTAATATTAAAAAGACTTAATTGATAGGAAATTTCCACTTCAGGATATTGAATTCCACCACAGAAAGAGTATATCACTGGCAGGACATGGTTTTAAAACACAGTGAATAAGCATATGTATTTTGCATATTTTTTGTAGTGATGCTACACTAGGTACAATTCCAGACTCCAAGAAAGTCAGCAACATTATTTTAATGCTTCGTGCTGAGGTCTTTTTTTACAATCAGCAAGTACTAAGCCAGCAAGTCTGACCAAAACCAGATAATAAAAACAAAGAAAAATCATTCTATCACTGCAATGAATTAGAATAAAACACTAAGAAGAAAACATTGGGCCTAAAAATCATGTTTTAGCTCACCACTCTGAAGTGGGCAGAATGACAAGTTCACCTGTGGAACTACTGGTTTTGAGACAAGCAGCACAGCTGTGTGAGATCAGGTATTCATGAAAAGTAGGTCAGCACAGTCAATCGGATTTAGTTCCCAGTCTTGCTAGACTTATGAATAAAATATTTTGTACCTTTCTCTACAACTGTGCTCCATCTTGAACAGCAGATATATTAACCTATTTTAAGATTTAATATGATTGCAAAATGTATCCATGACCTAAATATGGACCAGTAAGCTATATTTGGAAGTCACCTTTTTGTGGCCTTTCTTTTTAATTCAGCACGCATCAGAGCAAGGTGGTGAAATATATCCACCTTCCACTTTCTCTGCACTAGAAACCCAAAGAAAACAGTGACCTTTTGCTCTGTTCTTATCCCTTGTTCTGTCCTTTGCCCCATAGCAGCTGGGTGATGTGTCCCACCCGGAAGTTTAGACACACGTCATCTAAGGAAACCTCAAGGAAGGCTGTGCAGAGGTGACACCTGAGATCAAGGGCAGAACTAGAACACACCCACAACCCTTGGCTACTGAATATGTTTTCTGGAAACAAGAAAACTAGTTATAAAACAATATTGATGGCTCTGACAGATGTGGAAAAGGAGCTTTACAATGTTTCTGCACTGTTGCCCATGTTTTTTCTCTTTTCTCGGAGTTTACAGTGCCTTTGACATAGCTGGGAGAAGGGAACACCTGATTCATGTCCTCCATTTCAGCTCACAGCAAGGTCTACAGATACTTGCTTCCTCCAGTCTGCTTGGCTTTGTGTCCAGCCAGCTGGACAGGGAAATGGGAGCTAGTGTGCTAAGTCTGCCTTGCTTTCCTCAATGGCAACCAGGCTGTGTGATGCCTGCAAGCCCTGGCCTGGGTCATGCCAGGACATGGGGCTGGCAGAAAGGGCCAGGACTCTCCAAGGCTCCTGAAGGGAAAACACAGCTGCTGTGTGGGCTCCTTTCCACACCTCCACGTGTCAGGTTGTTGACTGCCACAGTTCATGTTTCTTCTCCTTTCTGCACACACCTGGCTCATCTTTCTGGCAGGGGAATCAGGAAGGAGTATTATGCAGTACCTGAAAAGGGGCAAAGACCAATTATCTAGCAGCTCCCAGGACTTCGGATGTTTCTTCTCTACCCTCAACATTCAGATTTACTGAATTGCCAGACACATTAGAAGGAGGTGTTTTTTCCAGAGAGCCTAATCCCCAAGATAACAGTCTTATGAAGCAATTACAGTAACTTCCTCCTGGTTTCAAGACATAGTGAATGCTTGTCATCCTGACAGGATTTTGATTGTTAAGGGGAACCATCAGGTTTTTTTCACACTGTGGAGAACATGAAACTTTCATGGAATAACATCCAACCCCTGTTGGAGGTCTCCTCCCAGCCACCTGCCCTCAGAAGACCCACAAACAAACATTTATTTCCAGGCTTGTTAAAACTGGCTCAGACTGTTAGAAGAAACGAACAAAATCTTCACCTTAGGAAATATCATAGAACCATGGAATGGTTTGGGTTGGAAGGGACCTTAAAAATCATCTCGTTCCAACACCCCTCCCATGGACAGGGACACCTTCCACCACACCAGGTTGCTCAGAGCTCCACCCATCCTGGCCTTGAACACCTGCAGGGATGGGACATCTGCAGCTTTTCTGCGCAACCTGCTCTGTATCTGGACAGTAAATTCCATGACTAAATGGCTTTACACAGTTTCTGTCCCTAAGCCTTTGACTAAAAACAACTGTACCATGTCAGATATATTTCTGGATGTACTGGACTGATAGCTCTTGTTCTTTGCTTTCATGCATTGCTTTGGGCATGCTATAAAAATGTTTAACCTGGGTGCCACAAGTGCAGGGAAAAACTGTATGCATATAAAGATGCAATCATGGAATAATAGTAAGACATTTTTAATAGGGTTCATGCAATGCCTTATAATAGTGTTGCTGAAAACAGACACAAAAAACGATTTTTTTCATCTGTCTTAACAAAATTCCAGACACATTTGAATTTGCAGAGACTTTTTGATATATGAATGATAAATTTAAAATAGGCATTAGGAGCTGCAAACAGGGCTTGATCATCCATCAAACAGACAAACCTGATGGTCTGAGAAGGCTGCTGATTTCATGAGGGTTGTGTTTGCTTTTCCTAGCTATTTCTTTCTGTGGCCAGTCACTTCTCTTTTCAACGATTTGTGTAATTTCTCTTGTACTTGAAACAGGGAGAGACAATTTCTGCAAAATCAGTGAAAGAAGCCAAAAGTGCAAGGTGTCTTGCACTGACTCCTTTGATTTAATTTTGCCATGTTCCTCTGCCTATGGTCTGCAACATAAAACAAAAAACATTTAAAATTGAGCAGTCTGAGTATGCTGTGGCAGCATGTGGGCCACCTGACCAGTTATCCCTCGGGCCCTGACACCTAAGCTTCTGTGCTAATAAACTTTGGGACTGTGTGTGCATTGATTTCAGCATCCAAAGCTAATGGAAAAAGAAAAATCTTCACCTATTTTTATTAACTTTTTTTTAATTTTGGCACTATTTTTTTTCTGCCAGAAGAAGATTATAGAAAGAGTTCATCACAAAAGTACAGACAAAAATTCAAATACTGTCTGTTAAATACTCCTTTAAGCAGCTGAAAAACTGTATGGAACTAACCCTCATGTCCTTCTAAGCCAAGTCTCTCTAATCTTTCAAATCCAGTTCAATCTTATTATCAACTCACTTGGTAGAATTAATAGACTAAAATGGGCATTTAGCCAAGTTTTTTTTATAACCCTCAGTTTCTATTATGCCAATTCAATTACAAATTGTTTCTTTATAAAAATTAATCATAATTAATTAATTAATAGAAGCAAAAAGACCAATTAAGATACAGTTGACTATGTTACAGCCTAAAGATATAATTAGTCTTATAAACATGAGAAAAGAATATTAAACACCTATATTTATACTGTGACAGATTCAAATCTACATGGCGCACAGGAAATGAGCAACCAAACTCATCCAAGTCTATTGGAAATGAAGGCTGATTCATTTTCACATTAAAATACCAAAAGTAGATGACGCTAAGTGGAAATCTCTTAGTTCTGATTTGGACAAAAAAACATGTAACCTCTTTGCCTGCTCAGCCTGGAATGCCAAATAAGTTACAGCTTTCATAATTAGCATGAACCCAAAAATAAATTGGTTATCTACTGTTAAAACACTGTTATTCTCAGCACAGCTTCTCACAGAATTGCTTGGGCCACAGTGGGAGGGATAACATTTGCAAACTCTTGTGCTGATAAGGTCCTAGTGACCTGAGTTCAGACCAAAGGCGTAAGTATGATTTGTACTTATCTGTTGTCCAGGAACCTGTTTACACCAAAAATACTGTTACCATGCATAGAGATGTAAAGGGAACTCTGATTATTTGTGTGAAGGTAACATGATTTCTGTGGACTTTTCAAAATCTAGTAGACTTAACTCTTCAAACTGGGACATGGCCATTACAAGTTAAACAAAGACAGCATTCTGAAATGCTTCTAATACCATATGAATCAAAAATTCCAGATATATTTACCTAAAAATGCATTAAAACTGAAACATACTGCACTAAGGGACTCATGTTGTTAAAGGATGCAGTAAATCACTGTGCTGAAGAAAGAAGAAACATTTATTGATAAAACCAGTCTTGAGACTTGATGTCATTTATCACAAAAAAAGAAGAAAAATATTATTATTTCACTGGGCAGCTAGTTGTGTACCTGCCCTTCTTGCTCTTTCGTAAAAATGTTATTATTACTAGACTTAGCACAAGCTCCCAGTGATCTCATGAGGAAACTGTCTCATCCAGAGACAAGTTATACTCTGTCAGAAGAGATAAGTCAGACTTCTTGGTTTTTTTTTTTATTGAGGTATCCTCAGTTCCTGCTTGCTGTCTGGTACTTCTTATGAGAGAAACCAAATAGGCTTGTGGTTTCCATTGGATCAGTCCTCCAACGCTTAAAATATAAACTTTTATTATGTACAGATGGGCAGACTTGTAGGACAACTATCATTGCTATGTCCTGTGAAATGGTAATGGTCTGGGATGGTGACCAAGAATTCTGAGGAAACACAGCCTAAGTGGATCTACATTCATTTATTTCCTTTGTAGTTCAGAAACCCTGACATGGGTCTCTATGATGCAACAATCACTTTGCTGAATAATGTGTCTGGTACTTTCATTATCTTTCCTCCTATCAAAAGACACAAAGAAAACAAAAATCCTGAAGATCTGTCATTGCAATTTTAATAAAAGGCTCAACTAGTGATGTTAGACTAAAAAGTCCCAAGTGGTGGGGAAAGAAGGACAGCCTGACCTGTCATGCCCAGAGCTGTACTCAGAGCTGAATGTTTCTGAAACAGTGGAAAGAGGCACCACTCCCTCAGAGATTCTCTGTTCTGAACTTATCTCAGCCACCTGCTTGCTCTTGACCAAAGCCCATTCCTCATCCCTATGCCTTACTCCTGAAAAAGTGGTAATATCCATCTATGTAAAGGGCAAGCTTTGAAGTTTTTATCAATTAAACACTACATCAGGATGTCCCCAGACTGTATGATGCCGACAGGAGCGGGTTTGAATACCAAAACTCTTACGCCTAGCTCTGCTGAGTCCCTTAATGAAGTGCTGTGCCACCTTCCAGACCTGTGCCAGGTGATTAAACTCTTTTGCATGTATGGCACAGCCCTGTGCTGCCTGTGGAGACTGTCAATATCAGGACAACGAGAGGTGCACATGGACTGATGTTGTGGCGGGTGTTGGTAGTAAAAGTGCTGCAACCTTCCCAAAAGCATCTCCGCAGGAAGCCGCTATGATAGGGCTGCTGCGCCCAGTTGGCGAGAGCAGTGCATTTTCCTTGAGTGTCCACGTAGGACCCGGCACTCCCGGAGTCCCTGGTCCCCGACGAGGACGAATGGGGAAAGCCACGAAGGCACTCACACACCCTCTGCCACCGGAGCAGCGGGCACACGCTTATACGCAAGCTGACAAGAAAAGAGTCTGGAAGGGTCTCCGTATGGGGTTCCACAGGAGGGTATTGTGGCCACTCTCATGAAGGACTCCAGGGACAAAGACGAAGAACCATGGAGGGCACAGGCGTTATATGGGGGCGGAGAGGACATCAGGGCCAATGGTCTGAGGGCACAGGGGCGGTACAGAGGCAGGACTAGGGTAAGGGAACCAATAGGGATACCACAAGGGAAGGACTAGGGAACAAGGGCCAGTGGGAGAGCAGGGAAAGAACGTTCTAGGGTACAGACATATAAGGGATAAAGGAGCAGGGAGGCCAATGGATCAGTCAGGGGAACAGAACGGGGGTACATTAACATAACAATGCATCTTAGGAGAAGCCTTTCCTTGTCATTCAAGTCTGGGGAGGATTTCTACCCTTAGGGACGGTCCTTCTAATGGACCTTTCCTGTCCCTTGTCCTATGGGCTTCACAACAACAGGCCCACCAGGCTCCACAGACTGATACATACAGGAACATGCCCAGATCCTCATTGTACTTGGATCTTTTGGACTATCGCTAAGAAAAATCAACTTGTTTTCTTTAAGTAAGTTTGTGGTCTCATGCAAGAGCAGTTGCTGAACTGAAGTCACGATCACTTTCTTTTCATGTGAATGTTTAACAGAAGTACTCTAGAAAATAACAGTGGCAACCGACCATTGGTTCTTCTGATCAGTTCTTCTTGGCTAGCTTCTCATTCTAATTAGCACAATAATTTAATTAGCAAAACTGTTAATGTATTTTTTTGTGTATGCATTTTGCCCACTCACCCTTACTTTTGTCACTGACCTCATCTGGATTGCTGGCAGTACGTACGCATTCCTTTCAGCAGATTTAACCACTATGTGTCATGGTCTGTTGGGAAGAAAATTGTGTCTCATTATTCTCAATATTTAACAAAAACCATTTGGAGTAACAACAAACCATACGAACTGCCAAAACAGAAAAGTCCAGGGCTCAGCACACTGGGAGAAGTTCTGTCTGCAGTCTAGATTGAGATGGAGAACTCTTTAGACTGTGCTCAACTCAGTGCCTGAACTAAAAATTATCTGTTCCGTTCCATAAGTTTGTCTTATAAATTGCTATTTTGTTTATTCCAGGGATACTATAGGTCTTCCAATGCACTGTCAACTCAGAAATACATTAAACAATACAATCTTGAGTGACAAGATGCAAAAAGTGACAGAAATGGCCATTTTGCAGCCTTCTCATTTCTGAAACATGGTTTTCCTTCAGATATACCTTCAGATCCTTATGGTTCACTTGAGGTCCACAGAACAAGCCAAAGCCCATGTCAGAGGTCAGTGGCAGAAGCACCAAATGTCAGCCTGCAGCTTTTTTGAAGACATTTGAGCATGACTTTTCTGATAGGAGGATATCCAGCCAGCACTTGCTGCATGGGGAATGTGAATCTCACGCTTAATGGAAATGCTTAAATTCAGCCCATGTGTACATGGGGAGACACTTGAGCGCTTTCAAGGATCCAGCCCAGATGGGGTATGTTGGGCACTGCCCAGCAGTGCCTCATGCCATAGGCTGTAAGGGTTTTCTGCCACAGGCAGGCCTGGGCACTGGGAATTACCTGGCTGGGGTCATGCCCTCCCTGAGCTGAAACACCAGGGGCTGGGTTGTCCCTGCCCAGAATATTCTTGTGATGCACATCAGCTGTTTGGAGCAGAAAGATAAGGAACTGGTGAAAGTTCACTGATAAATTCATAGGCTGGGAAAATGGGGTTTAGCTGAGCTTCTGCAGGATGTTTATTAGAGCTTGTTGCACGTAAAGCAACCAATTTCCAGATCCAAGCCAGATATGGAAACAAGTAGGTGCTTTTTGCGTGGTGCTGCACTTGTAGGAGCAATTCAGCAGCTTCAGTTTGGTGCTGGGTCTGCTGTGGGTGATGCCCCTCCGGGATCTTTGCTGCCTTTGGAGGAGGTTTCTGCCCTGCTTGGCCATTGCCTGCCCACAGACGCTACTGAGTTGACAACAAACCCCTCTTCCATCCGGACATCTCTCATAATGGCTATTTTCCACCTAGAAAGATACAAGCATGCCAATGTGATGCATCAAAAATAAAAGAAAGCTACCCAGAAGAAATTATACACTCATTGCATTCTTTTCTAATTTTTGATATTATAAACCACAGAGAGTTATTTGCATCATGAAAAAGAGGAAAATATTAGCGATCTTATTGCAAATAAAATAAAATTATGCTTCTCTTTTAAGGAGAAGTTTTATTTTAATTTTACTGCAGACAGGGAGTTTCTATAGTAATGTTATGGGTGAATATCATTTCACATACGGAAAGCATAGTTGAACTGTGGAATTCATTCCAATAGGAAGTTTCAGAAACCATAAATAAAAATGACTTAATAATGACAAATTCATGACTAAAAGGCTCATCAGTGCCTGTTAAAATACCCTGGTACAGATGTAAACTCCTGCTAAGCATGTTCCCAAACTTGTAACTACTAGAATGGGAGGTGCTGTGAAGCAGTTTGTAATTGCTTTGCTTTTAATTAACTCTTAAACTGACGTCTCTGATACCAGACTAGATAAAGGCTCATTCTAAGTGTGTAGAATTTTAAGTATTTGACCTTCCTCTCACATAATACCTTTACTCTTTCCAAATGCAGATCTTGTCATAGAAGACATAATTGCCAGAGATATTCTGTATATGCTTCCAGGGTATGCCAAACAGGATTTGCTGAAGAGAAACCTTGGTCCATGTCACACTTTCAAAGGGATTTTAGTGAGATGTCTTTGGGAACTGACTTTAGTTAGTACCATTCAAAAGTGTGGTCACTGACTTTTTTTCTCATTTGTCCAGAGAAGAGAGACCACTACCCTTAAAAAAGTGGTGTCTGAGACCTTATTGTGCTATGAAGAGCTACAGAGACCGCATCACCTTGGTCTGGAAAAGCATAGCTGGGATATGAGAATATCTTCCATTGGTTAGTAGAAGGCAATGGAAAGCAGACTTCAATTTCTCTAAACCCATACTAAGCTCTTACATGGAAAATAAGACTGCAATGACAAAGTCCTGAAGAATAGCTCTTCCTGCCCCTTCTGAAGCTTTGGGAGGCCAAGGGACTCTTCTGTCACTGATAAATTTGTTAGGTATGACAAAGGTGAAGGTGACACACTTTGGCAAACAACTGTACTGCTTATGTGCTGCTTCAAAGAAGTTGAAGGATGTTATGAAGGTATTTGTATGTACAGAGAAATTAATCGGTGTTTATAGATATAGAAGTAGATTTCTCCTAGTTATTTCTAATAAATATGAAATTATTTTAAGAGATTTATGTTGCTACTCATAATATAAGTGAAAAAGAATGTCAACGTAAAGTGATTTAGACATCCATAGAATAGTTTCATAGAATCATAGAATGGTTTGGGCTGGAAGGGACCTGAAAGACCATCTAGTTCTAACTTCCTTGACATGGGCAGGGACACCTTCCACTGGAGCAGGCTGCTCAAATCCAGGCCTGTCTTTCATGGTTCTGTGGTTCAACCATTTACTGACAGACAGTTACAATGGACACTATACCAAAGCAGGAACATCCATCACTGCCCCTGAGAAGGAGGCCCCACTGCAGCTGCCCAGGCTGGGGTGTGGTCCTGGCTGGGGAGCAGCTCCCTGGGGCTCTGGTGGGCTGCTGAGCGTGGGCAGCCCTGTGCCCTGGCAGCAGGAATGGCCAGTGGCCTCCTGGGCTGCACAGGGTCATAGCCAGTAGACAGAGAGATGGAACCTACCAGACCACATCTGGAATACTGGATCCAGTTCTCCCACTCTGTAACCCAGCATAAGGAGGACCTCAATAAGCTGGAGTAAGTTAGATGGGGGAGTGCAGCTGTGGAGCTGTGGAGTCCATCCATCCCCAGGATGGTTATGGGTTGGCGCATGTGCCCTGTGAGGAAAGGATGACCATGCACAAGTGGAGGAACCTTCAGAGATGAGATGTCCTCACCTCAGCCTGATGTGCATTTGCATTGGGTTAGCCAATGGAGGGAATCACTCTATCCACTCTCTCTGTTGTCATGCCTGTTTGGTCTAATAATGATGGACATTATTTCTGCTTAGCTGAATTATCCACTGGTTTTCCACTGGATATCCAACTGTCAACAAATTGCGAAGGCCGGGGAGAACTACAGGCCTTTCAGCCTGACCTCAGTGCTGGGGAAGGTTATGGAGCAGATCATCTTCAGTGTCATCATGCAGCAAGTACAGAAAAACGAGGGGATCAGGCCCAGCCAGCATGGATTTAGGAAAGACAGGTCCTGCTTGACCAACCTGATCTCCTGTTATGACCAAGTGACCTGCCTAGTGGATCAAGGAAAGCCTGTGGATGTCATCTACCTGGACATCAGTAAAGTCTTTGATACTGTCTCCCACAGCATTCTCCTGGAGAAGCTAGCAGCCCGTGGCTTGGATGTGTGTAGTCTTAGGTGCCTTAAAAATTGGTTGGATGGCTGGACCCAGAGAGTGATGGTGAATGGAGTCAAATCCAGTGAGTGAGTCATCACTAGTGGGGTTCCCTCACATTCAGTATTGGAGCCAGTCCTGTCAGTACTGGTCAACAGCCAGCTGACCATGAACCTGTGTGTGCCTGGGTGGCCAACAAGGCCAATGGCATCGTGGCTTCTATCAGCAATAGTGTGGCCAGCAGGACCAGGGCAGTGATTTTCCCTCTGTACTCAGCACTGGTGAGGCTGCACCTCGAGTGCTGTGTCCAGTTCTGGGCCCTTCACTACAAGAGGACATTGAGGTGCTGGAGTGAGTCCAGAGAAGGGCAACAGAGCTGGTAAAGGGTCTAGAGAGTGAGTCATATGAGAAGCAGTTGAGGTAGCTGGGGTTTTTTAACCTGAAGAAAAGGAGGCTCAGATGAGACCTCATCCTTCTCTACAACTGCCTGAAAGGAGGTTGTGGCAAGGTGGGGGTTGGTCTCTTCTCCCAGGCAACTTGTTCCCAGACAGAACAAGGAGGAAATGGCCTCAAACTGCACCAGGGAAGGTTCAGGCTGGACATCAGGAATAATTTTTTCACTGAAAGAATGGTTAAGCATTGGAATGGGCTGCCCAGGGGAGTGGTGGAGTCACCATTCCTGTAGGTGTTCAAGAAACTGGGTGTGGCACTTAGTGCTATGCTGTAGTTGACATAGTGGTGCTCGCTCAAAGGTTGGACTTGATGATCTTGGAGGTCTTTTCCAACCTTAATGATTCTATGGTTCTGTGATGTTTCATATCTACCATGTTTCATAGAGATTTAGTAAAAATTAAAGAAAGTGAACGACATCTGTAATAATACAAGAAACAAAAAATGACATTGTCAGGGGTTCTCCCTCTTGACATGCTTGTATGTTTTGGTCTACACTGGTGTTTCATAGCATATGTCTTACCAATGGCACAGATGCAGATATTGCAGTAGAGGTATGATGCCATAGTTCTGTGTTCTGTTCCAGAAGAATGGAGTAGTGCCTGACACCATGTGAGCCTTCAAAAAGAAGACAAAAGCCCTAACTAATATAAAAAGTTGTCAGTGTAGTCCTGAATCTGATTTCAAAGCCCTGCTGAATCTGGGATCAACAACTGCTCTGCCTGTGATTTTTACAGGTTCTACTAAGCAAACAAACAAACAGAGAAGTAAATTACAGTTTTGATTCTCTTCCTCTCTTGAATGACATAGCATCAAAGAGTGATCTGGTTCTGTGGCATTGCTCAGATTCCCTTACTTCTTTGTTTTCAGGAGAAATAGGACTTAGTAATAGCAATAGGTATGCAAAAAAGGACGTAAGTGAACAGATGTGCAGAGAAAATCACTGGGTAGAAATCTCCCCCTTGGGCTACTAAACATATTGTATATGAACTCCTCATAAAAGCTCTGCATCCCTTGGCTCTATGATAGCAATTATGATCAACCTGCAACCAAGCAGCTTAAAAGACTGCTCAGCAGCTGCATTTGCTCAGAGTTCCCAGAGGCAGCCATGAGTCAGTGGAAGCAAATTTAGTCTGTGTGACTTTGCACAGCCTTCTGCTCACAATTACAATCAAGATGGATGGGAAGCACTTCTCTGATTTTTTTTCCTCACAAGGGGTCCTCTCTGGAGACCACACATGCACTGCTGCAGTTACAACCCAGCAGGTCAATAGCAGGACAGAGAAGTGTGGTTAACGAATGATCCAAGATTACTGCCAGTCAGTGCAGTGTCATTATAAAAGGATGCAGAACTATGCGTAGAATTGCCTGAAAAATATTGTGAAGGCTCAATTTCTATAGAAATGTCCTATTTTTACCCCTTTCCTCCTCATTTTGGACAAAATCTGTGCTACAAATGTGTACACATCTCCCTGTTTAACCCCAACTCCAGTGAACATAAAAGGAGGTTGACACTAATCTTAACGTTATAATGCCTTTGGATTGCACTAACATTACATCTAAACAGCAGCCACAGGAATGGCACAGTACTCTGGCATAGGTATAATGCTGGTTTGAACCAGACTGAGGGGCAGCAGCAGGCTGGCAGACTATGTTTAGACAGCCTGTGTTGTGTTTTCTTCTGAGTTTTGGGCTTCTGCTGTTGGGCTGGCAGCATAACCAGGAGTTAGGTAGGTAAAAGACAATATGGGTCAAGATTGACAAATCAGCAGTGCTGGTTTAGGGCAAGTGAGTTTCTGGTCCCTAGATCTCATTGTCTTGTCACACTGGTACAAAAAGAAATGAGGATGTGTTTTTCTAAATTAACACAAGAAAAGAATTGGACTCACAATGTCCTTGTCTCATCACACTGTGCTCTTAAAACAAGAGTTCAACAGACAGTTAAGCCAGTTTCCAGTGGAAAACAGGTTCAGCATTATCTGTGATTGCTCCATCCTATCTTTTTTCAAACATTTTTCTGTATTTTTCTGAATAACCAGGACAACAATATAGCAACGGAATGTGTCACCTACAGCAAGTAGCAACATTAGAGCTATATCACATGGAGATCATAGTGTTGCTGGCTTGAAGAGTTCCTATGTTCCCTCTCCCTGACATCCCAAAATCTGGATGCTGGCTTGTAACCCTGGGCCACAGTGCACTGTATTTCTCATTGCATATTTAGAAGCCTTGTTCCATGAGGTTTCCACTGGGACAATTTCCACTGGTTAGGTGGATAAGCTGCCTAACAGCAGTACTGTGTCTAGATGCTAATATTGCCAGAGAAGTGTATTTCAGGCAAGACAATCAACTGCCATGGGGAACTTTGGGAAGACAGTGGGGGACTAAAATTAATAGTCCTTGGTACAGATAGACAGCCCCTGCTGGTAGTAACAATGCTGCTGATCATGCTGCTGAACATGCTGCCTTTCTGTTCAGGCCTGCCTGTGTCCAATATCCTAAATAAGAACAGTATGCAGCTGTTTAGGGATGCTGCTGTTTGGTATCTAAAGCTGTCTACTAGTAAGTCAGCAGGACTGTCTTCTTGGAAAGGCTGTGATTGCAGGGCCTGAAGGCAGACCTGGGACACCTCTTATTTTGCTGCTCCTGGCAAACAGTTGAAATCCTGGATTATAAACTCCAGGCCAGAATGGATATCTTGTGGGACTTCCACACCACAAGACTGGCTAGGAGTGTCATTGCTACTGGCACCAAAATGGATGACAAATATCTGTTTGTGCTGCAGTCACATATCAATCAGACTGCAGAGGAGGTTTACCCTGAATCTGCGTGTGCTCCAGATCTCAAAAGCATCTTTCGTTTCCTGATCTTTTTGGTGTCCAAGTCAGGAGAAATCGGACTGCTTGGACACTAAATTCTTTGAAGCTTGCAAAACAGTACAGTCTTTATAGTGTATCTGCTCATTAAGTAACCTGGTTTATTTGAGAGCTTCAGATATTATACAGCAGCATCCTTGACCAGCTGCCAAAGGGGAAGCTGGTCTCCCAGCCTCCACAGCATGTCTGAAGTCAGCATCCGTCTGGTTTGCCCCGCTGCTGGCTTCCCTGCTCTGGCAGTCTCAGATGGGCAGTGGCCTGCTTTCCACAGCAGGAACAGAGAGACCTCTTCGCCAGTGTAGCCGGGAAAATCCAGTCTGGAAATTCAGACGGATAGATTGGATAAACTGCTGTCCTATTATTACTGCACTGGATAATTACTGCTAATGCATGTCTTCCTATGGCACAGTGACATCTACAGTCCATGTTTAAAACGAGTATAGAATGTTACCAATGTCATAATGTTCTACACTTTAGGTCTGTTCTGCTTGAAAAGAAATGCTGCCATTGCCTTCGATGTCCGAGTTCTGTACTGCAGAATGCTGACAACGCAGTGTGCTCAAGTTCTGGACCAGTAGGACATGAGCCAGCTTCAGCCTAAAAGCTCTGTGACTTGTTATTTTTATCCTGCACTTGCCTTGTGACTATGTTTCCCACAATAAATACACAAGCAGGCCCTTCTTTTCTGTGTGAGTGCAGTGATGCTCAGCTCTTGCTAATGTCTGTAATGTGTCTCAGGCATTTAGCCATCATTTTCATCCCCTGCTCTTTTTTGTTCTGAAGTGCTTACAGGTTGTTGATCAAGGCAGCCTAATTAGATGTGTTTTCCTGGGGTGTTTACCATTCCAAGGAAACTTTTTATTTCCAGCACTCCTGAGACAATTAACCTTTCTTTGCATAACTTCCTATATGAACTTTTCCTTACCTCTTTCATCTGTCTAAACTTAACTTCTTGCCCTGTATATTTAGCATTAACCCATCAGGCTGGGCTTTTCCCCAAGTTGTTCTGAGCCATCTGTCACGCTTTTTGTTATATAAATTCAAAGTCAGATCAAAATGTCATCTATGTAAACTTTAGCACATTGAGCTGCTTAAAGTATAAATACAGAGAAATCTTGTGGTTCAGGTGAAACACCTGGAGCTGAACCAACTCAGACCGTGGTCTGAGACACAAACAGTGATTATGTCGAAACAGCTGGGTATGGGAGATCTTTGCAGACCTTTGGTCTGGGTGCACTTTCCAGCTTTCTTCTTACCTCATATCAAATTGAAGTTGGGAAAGTCAGTATTTTCCTCACCATCTTCCAGAGCTTGGTTTCTCACAGGTCCTAACATCAGGGAAATAGATACAGGGCTCAGGAATTTCCACAGACTGCAGTTGTTTTTTGAGATGCAGACAGTGTCTCCCAAGGGAAGTGCTGAATGAAAACAAGTATGATCTATTACTTTCTCAACTCACCCATTAGACCCATGCTAATGCATCAGGAGTGGATAACCCATGGATGTTGATCATCTGTCCTGGCATTTCTATCTAGTTGAAACCTGAATATGTTTTCTTTTAGTGTATTTGATCAGGCCTAATTCCAGTAATTGACTAAGCAGAATTTAGGTGGTTTTGTCCCAAATGTGTGATGATGATGCTCAGTTGCTCCCTGACTTTTCAGGGTGAGTAATTTCCAAGAGCATCTTACATTTTGTCTGGACAGCCTAGAATAATACCTTTCTGAATCGTTTTCCTGAATGGTCTGAACAATTTGACATCTAAGTTAAATCTCAGCTCACTCAGGAGCCAGAAAGTAGGCACCCTTCTGCCTCTGTTTTTGCCATGCTCTGTCCTGCTGCGGCTCTCAAAATGCAGCAGAAGAAATCATTAAGAATGGGCTTAATGCTTCATGAAATTGTATATGCTTTCTTTTTAAATGGTGGTGGATCTGCCTTTGCCCTGCTATCTAATTAGCCTGGATGTCCATGGAAGATGGGGGAAGATACTGCAGGCATTCAAATATTTGGGCTACCCAAGGCAGCTACCTTAGCTATGAAGCAGAGTACTCAGGGTTCTCATCTTCTTTATTTGTTCAGAGAAAGGATTGCCCTTGGATGTCAGTTCACCTAAGACAGTATAAGTCTCCCTTTATCTTTTTCTCCACTCTGTGATAGGCTAAGGCAAGGATCTCTGCAGCTTGTTTTGTAGCTTCAGGGTAAGGCACATCATCTCGGAGACATAAACAGCCTTTTTGAGATCTATTCTAGTGAGAGTTTTGCTGCCTTCTACAAGACATTATAAATTCTTTCTTAGTTTGGATAGCCCCTTCTTCTTCTTCTCCAGCTCTTGCCTCCAGTGAAAATAAGAAGTTCAGATGCATTCTAAGCCAAGCAGAGTGTGCTATTGCTGTGACATTCCACTGAACCACACTTCTTAAGATCTGAATGTTTCATGTTCTTTCACTGTTAAAATGACTAGTCCTTGTGCTATGCTGCCTTAGACACATTATATAAATACCTGCTCATTTGCTTTCACTGTATTGGCACGTTCTTCTGCTACTTCTGCTTTCAGCTCTTGTTTGTTGGGTTACAGTCTTAGGAAAACTTCATTATTCCTATTGTTTCCATCTTCCTTTCCATGTCCTGCACGGTGAAATGCTATCTGTAATCTCTTAAAAAGCTGTTAATTCATTCAAATTCTTGCATCACCTTCCAACATCTCTTTGTCTTGACTTGCAGAGTTTATGGAAGAACACCTGCTCTTGTGGATTGTGATTTTAAGACTAAGATATTTTTCCTTTTTTTTTTTTTTCCCCTCCTTGGACCTAGTTTTTATTTTCTCTTACTGTCAAGTAAGACATTTTTGAAGTCCAGATGTTGTTTGTTTAGAGTCTGAGGATTTTATTGTTGGGACTTAGTCCCTCTCCAAATGGTAAATTTGGCTCTTTCATCTTGGAGCGTTCTCAAGCTGTGGTTTCAGTTTCTGTTTGAGCTTTACATACATAAATGCTTTGTTCTCTTGTGGGAGACACTGCTTCTCCTGCTGCCTTCTGCCACGGCATTCCCACATATCGTAGCACGGCCCCATTTTTCCTGCTGCCCACAGCCTGCTGGTGCTGTGAGGATTCCACATGGGGACTCTTCTTCACTTCCTGCCCCCTGTCCCTCCTCCGAGAGTGCCTGGGCTGCTGGTGTTGCTGGTGCAGCTGCAGTGAGGCTTCCCCCACTTTTTCACTTCTCTTCTACCTATAAATGTTCTTTTTAGCTGGGCCAGGCCAAATTACCACACTAACGATTTTGGACAGTGCCAGCATTTTCACTATGCTCTTATCCTACTTTAAGAAATTAATCACTGAGAAAAAGTGTAGAATATGTTAAGAAGCTTTTAGAGACTTGATATTTGAGGAGTTTCATTACCTTCTGGAGCAAAGGAGGTAAAGAACTTGGTGGAGGAGGAGGGAGCAGAGCCTTTTTTAACTTTTCTTTAAAGGTTTTTGTTCTGCTGTATCATCTGAAACAACCATGCACTGTTGATCATATCGTAAACCAACACGGTAAAATTTTCCTTATGGTTGTTCAGGAAAGCATTGAGAATACCTTCAGCATGACTTAAGGGATGTGCAATACTTAGTGTAAAAATTTTAAACAATTATACTTACACTTCAGGTAGAGATGTTCAATAATAATGATAATAAGCACAAAATATTGTGGGCAGGGAAACATGAAATTTAATCACAAGAAATATTCCCTGAACTGTGTCACTGGACTGCTTCTGCAAGATTCTTTTAAAGTGCAGTGGATTTTAAATATTTCCAAAAAATCACTTTGTCCTCTCTTTCTCATTATCTGAGTAGTTAAGACTCTAGAGTGAGATGTCTTGAGGACAGTCATTCATAAAAATCAATGCATTGCAGAAATTTCAGAGTTCTGAAAAGATTCCTTAAATGCTGTGACTGTTGCAATTTTTTTGTTTAATTACAAAGCATACAACAGTCAGAGACATGATAAAATAAAGAAAAATGAAGGAAAGTTTTGCTTCATCTCCTGTAAAGGAGATTAAAGATTAATGTCAAAAAGACAGATGCCTTCTTAAGCAAGGTAAATATGGTTTTTAACCCCTAAGCAGGGTAAAAATGTTTTTTTGGGATCAAGTATCAAGTTTGAATCCTGAAAATCCTGGAGGTTATAATTTAGCTCTCCATATTCATTTTTATGAATGTTTACCAAATATAGGATTGGATATGATTTGAAATTAGGAGGATAAAATTATAAAAGTTGTGGAGGCCACAGGCCCCTAAAGAGTGGAGGCGTCATCTATGGCACAGGTATTAAAAATTTAGTAGGACAGCCTGCAGAGTCCTATCTCTTGTCTTAGCTGTGCAAAACCTTACTAATGTTAATGTGTGCCATTTGCCTTAGAAGTTCTCTCACAATCTGTGTGAGTTTTTGCACTTCTGTTTAAGGATTCGACAGGAGGAAGTCTTACACTATTTCTAGACAGTGCTATAGGAAAGTTAGTCTCTTACTGGCGATTCCATCAGAATGAAATTTGTATTTTTGTAGTTTCCCCAGCTGAAGCTAGTGGCTTATGTTCTGGCCTTTATTAATTTGTACCAGGAAAGATAATTTCTCTTGGGTCCCCAGTGAAATTTTATAATGAAAGACAGCAACTAAAATGACAATCACAACTTGCTCTTCCTAGGAATCTGCTCAGAGATGAAAGTGACAAAGAAGCAGAGAAAAGCCAAGGGTCCGCAAGCTTGAGTTTGAAATTGTGTCTTCGTGTCTACTGACAGTAGACAATGAATTTTGCAAATTAAGAAATACATGGGAGAATATTACAGAGAAGGGCTTTGTTCCTAGGACTCTTAGATTTGGAGATTTTCTTATATGAGTTTATGTGTGGTAGGCCAGGGAGTGAAGGAATATAGTTGTTCCTATTCCAAAGACCTTGTTAGACGAGGAGGAGACTACAGAGGTTAAGAAACCTGACCTAAGAAAGAGTTAATTAGGAAATGTTCAAATTCTGCATGCAAAAATTGTTAATGCAAGGGTTTCAAGGCCATCAGATGTCGAGGTAAAGCTTAATAAAGGACTGCATACACTTCAATCACTTCAGAAGAACTTCCTCAGAAAATAACTTTTGAACACTATGGATACTTTCTTTTTCCGAAGATAGATTTTAACTTCATATTAACTCAAACTTTGAAACACTTCAACGTAGAAATCATTATAAACTGTACAATAATATTAAATGTATTTTTCATCCCTAGATTCAATATGACATATTATTTTAATGTAGGTAAGATTAATGTTCTTGTGGAACAGCTAATCTGGCAGATGGGAAGAAGGTGGAGCAGGTCAGGCTGACAGGAGAGGTCAGAAGTCGCTGGTTTTATCCAAATGAGATATGGTGCCCTGATGATGTTGTACAAAACATTCCATTATAAAACAGCAGCTTTCATTGTTGGTTTTCTCTCCATTTGCTTTATGACTGTTCCACACCGGGCAGAGAAACAGAAGGTTGGCTTATGTTTGCTTATGATAAGTCTTTGGGGTATCTAGGTTTTTGACCGTTTTTCCTGCTGTCCCTTAAGTTCATGAACTTGTCTGTTTAAAGACTCTCAACGGAATGATAAAAAACTTGATCATTTTCTTTGGGGAGATGTTTTCTAATATACAGTTTAACCATTAAGTTTTCCTCTGTAGATGACAATTTACTCTTGGAAGAAGACCTACTAACTTTGCATTCCAACAAGCCAGTATGAGGAAGAAATGAATTATTTCTTTTCTGAAATAATTATTTAGGACTACAAAGTGGTTTTTTTATTTGTGTTTCTATTTGTTCTTACTGTCCCTTTAAAATGCATGTTTTTCTGAGACATAATTTCTCCTCTGGAGTTAGGGAATCTCAAAAGTTCTGATAGCCGAAAATTAATCTGCAGTTGTTATTTTTTTCCTTTGTCCTGCTTTTAAAACAAAGTTTTAATTTCTTTTGTATTAGAGTGTTTCAAAAGATCCCTGAAAGTAGAAATTAGGTATCTGAAAGGAATAAGCTGAATTTCAGAAAGAAAACTTTTTATAAACTTTATAAAGTCTTTTGGTTTCTGTTTTTCATAAATAATTCTTAAGTTGAATAGAAATAACTGAACAAGTGCTGAGTTTTTTATATGCCTCATTTCAAAAGTTCCAAAAATACAACCAAATTGTTAGCCAGTTCTTAATTAAGTCTAGTTCTGCAGTTTGTTTTTGCCTTAGCTGAAATGTTGGTGCCCCTGATAATGCAGCATTGCCAACCTAATCTGCACAGTTGTGACAGTTTCCAGATGAAGGACATCCACATTTATAAATAATTTTAAATTAAGAAACCAAATTAGCTGCCTCTCATGGTTACTTAAGGGTAGGATGGGACATGTTGTCGTATTACATTTCACACTTCGCTTTTGCCCTGAGACAAATTTCTAATTTTGAAGAAATAACTTTTAAGAAGCAAGTAATCAAGCTTTTTCTATGTCGTGGCAGTTGCAAGGAAGGATAAATTAGCAAGAAATTCAAGACATCAGGAAAACATGACTGATCACTAGTTAATGAGTACTTTAGAAAATAATTTATTAATAAAGATGATGTATGAAGACTGTAAAGCAGAACACTGTCATATCGGTAGGAAGTGAGAAGTGGAGCGGAAGTCGCACAACACAAAGCTAAGAAAATTTTCACAGTGATTTTCTGACACAATCTGTGATTTCTTTCTCTCTTTGCCATCATGCAAGTGGTATGGATTTTCTTTGTCCTCTTCAGTGAACATGACTTGTGACAGCAGTGTTGTTTTCCAACTTTAGCCTTCCCAAGAATGCTAAGACAATCTGGCTTCTTTTCGTTCTGAGGTGTCGTTAAAGTTTGACCTCTTCAGAACTAGACACTATCTATAAAATTTATAAATATGCCTAAAAAGTGCTTAACATTTTGTAGTTTTAGTTCTGATAATCCAATAATTTTAGTTTCCTCATTCATTAAAATTGCAAATATAAGGTTTCCGTTAGCAGAGTAACGGGAAAGATTTTGGCAGGTCAAAGGAAGCAGCTGTTGAACCATATGCAGTCAACTGGCTGATCTTTTATTAGTCCTACAACCCAGTAAAACTTTAAGGATTTACCTACTGCGTAAGAGATTTTATGTACCATTTTTGAAAGTGTGTAAGTATTTTTTCTAAGCTAATATTTCACCCACTGATTGAAGTGTTTTCTTTCTCTCATCTGACATTGATGTGCACCAAACAAATTTAGCCAGAATATTCTGCCAAAGAATTATTTACATTGAATCATGATGCTGAAAATTTTACTTCAGAGTATCAGTACAGACTTGTGAATATTATGGTGCTGTAATACTGTGACTCTCCAGCTTTTCACTTTCATGAGACTACAGGATTGTTCACCAGCCTGGGTTATTGCCCACGACTCACACAGTTCTATAGGCAAAAATGCAACACTGAGATCGAGCAGATATCACTTCTAACAATCCATTTGGTACCAGCTGTGAAAACTGTCTCGACTTTGATTTTCTCCTGATCAACTTAGAGAAAAAAAGGTAATGCAGAACTAAAATTGTAGGGCAGTTTTAGAACCATAGACACAAACTGAACACTTTCAAAATTTCCCTATCTGAACAAAAAATCTAAACATCTTGAGAAATTGATTAGGCATAGAAGGAATGAAGAAGCTTTATAACTGGAAAGAGAAAACCCTCCCAAAAATAGTTTAGTACAAGGAATGAAGTTTTACATAAATTTGGCCAAATACTTAAAATTCTTTTTACCAGCAAAAGTGAATGATGATGAATTTTTTCTAATAATGGTTTGGAAGACTGAAACTGGACAGTATGAAAGACTCCGGATGAATTTCTCTGCTAAGATTGTGCACTCCATCAGTGAATTCAAGATATCCCTTGAAAAATGTTGAGTGGTAGAAATGCACTTTGTTCTTGGGAGTCCAGTAGAAATTTTAGTGTTAAGAGACATGTGTTTGGGCATAAATCCTGGGATTAAAACAGAGAAGGCTTGTGGCCATAGGCTTGGGGTAACTATTGGTTCAACATATAGTAAGATATTTTTCCATAGACATAGCCAACATGACATAGCCAAGTACAGATATAGCCAACATGACAAAAATGAACTTGTTATTGAAACATATGTAAAAATATAGTACTAACACCTAACTTTCCCATCCCTTTCAGTCCAAGAAGAGGTTTACAGTGCACCTGCTAAAGATACGTAGACAGTTAGTTTCTTGTATTTGAAATGTCAAGGGTCCTTTCTAGATCATGAATATGACCCTTTCTTATGTTTCACAGCTTGTTTTTTTAAAAATTTTGACCAACAATTTTAAATAGTATGTTTTCCCTAATTCTGTGCTTTTTAGACATAGTCTTTAGCATCTTCAACATTCATACTGAAAATAAGTGCCATCTTGCTTTGTATCTGTGGAATTCGTTTTGAGCTGGAGTTTAAAGGGTAAGTATGACACAACTAGAAAATATCTGTGAAAACAGACATGAATTGACAGTCTTGTTGGTACATGATGAGATACGGCCTAATGACTTGGTTTCACGCAAGAATTTTTCATGCATGGCCAGTTTTAGAAACCTTAGCTGACACAGAGCTTCCTTCTTGAAGGTTCACTTGAAATAGGTATGATTACTTAAGGCCATTCAGTGTGAATAAAGGTTTCAAAGTTTAAGCTCTGAGTTGTGAAAATGGGGAGTGTGGAAGGACAAAATAGATCTGTTGGAGGAAACTGTATTTGGCTGAGTTAGGGTGGTCAAAACAAGAAGGCTTTTTTCTGTTAGGGTTTTCAAGAGCAGCACTGCTAAAGAAAATATAGTTGAAGATCCCTTCGCTCTTCATTATTTTTGACTTATGTGTAAATAGGTATAGGCAATTTAGCCATCAAACTTGCTTTTCCATTCAAATTTGAAGAAGAACCCTTTCCATCTACTATTTTCGACTGCTCTTCCTCTCCTTCCCTTCCAAACAGCTATTTTTTGTACTGGTGTGTCAAAGAGAGAAGTAGAAAAGAACTCAACTCTGAATATTGTAAAAAAGCATTACTCTTATGAGCTGAAAATTAGCATTTGGATTTTATTCCTCCTCACACGGCTGGTGAAAGTGAGGAGAGTAAATAACAGTCATTAAGGTTAAGCATGTTTTCTGTCACTTTAATGCAGCTATTCCTCAAATCTGAATAATGAGTTGGTCTATCGCTGCTTGTCTACTCTCATTTGACCCAATTGGAGCGTGAGATGACTCAGAAGCAGCACTGGTTTCAGAGTATTCATATAACTTGAGTACAAGGAGGTAGAACTGAATTCACGCAGTTGGGCAAGAAAGGTGTTTCTGCACTGGTTGTAGCAAAGACATGAGGTATAAGATTATATAGGTGTATCCTGTAGCCTGATGGCCTGACTTGCTGTATCCTTGGTTTTACTGGAATTGTCATCACACAATATTTTGATGAGGAAATGGCTGCAGCTGCTCACTGAGAGCTGCTGCTCTGCTATGTTTCTTCAGGCACCCCTGAATCAATGAGAAGAGACTATCTGAGACCATTTGGCCCTGCCTCGTCCTCTACCTGGTTCCCAGGTTGGAGGAGTGCAAGACTGAGGACCACACAAGAGTTTAGTACACATGTGGCCCTTACACTGAGCATCACAATGCCAGAGCACCTGGAGTCACTGGGAAATGCTGAACCACATTCTAACTAAACTCGTTCATCAGGGCTGCTACCCTACTACCCTGTTTTAAGGTATAGAAACACTGATCTCTGCTGTCTTAACTTCCTCATAGCCTAAATGTCTTACTATTAGTGTTAACCAGTCCTTCTACGTTGGGGCACAACCCCTTGAATAGCGGTTTTTATACCTGATTTGTGCAATATTCTTTTCTTCCCACACAAATTCTGTGCTGGTTTTCAAGCTTAAAATATTTTATCCTTTTACCATGCACAGCTTTGATTTCCCCATGCGTAAAGCTACAGACTTTGTGTAAAAAAAAATGTGGTGATTTTTGGGAACATACTTCATACCTTTCAAGTAATGTGAATCCTCCTTAATGTCATCCAGAGTACTTCAAAAGTTGTCATCCAGAAAATTTCTCTCTAAGTCTTGATCATTATAGGTGAGTTTTCAGTTCCTGGATTCTTACTGAGCACCCTGGAAGCCTGGACAATGCCACATTGTCCGTGGCATGGTGTTGTAACTGATGCTGAAACTGGACATTATTTTGCTGTATTCCTGGATTTTTGTTGAGCTTACGATTTTGGTTCTCTGCAACCTGTAAAGTTCGTCCTTTTGTGGTAGTTGTGGGAGACAGGGGAGGCCAAAGTTGGGGTTTGGGTCTCTGGTGGTTCTTGTGACTGTAACCGTGTGTGGAGCTTTGTCCGAATTTTCAGATGAAGCAATCATCTGAACAAAAGGGAACTTGTTGCAGATCAGCAGTTAATATGCACATTACAAAAATTGTAAGACCTGAACTCAGTGGTGAGACTCCGTATGATCCAGGTAAGATTCTTTTCTCTTTTGTTTGTTAAGATTGCTGTCAAAGCCATTTCTCCTGTGCTGACAGTAGAATCACAGAATTGTTTAGGATGGAAAAGACTCTTAAGATCGAGTCAAACTCTTAATGCATGTTCACCACTAAATCAGGTTCTGAAATGCCACATATACATATCTTTCAAATACTTCCAGGTCTGGTGATTCTACCACTTCCCTGGGAAGCCTGTTCCAATGCTTGACAACTGTTTTGGTGAAGAAATTTTTGCTAACACCCAATCTAAACCTCCCCTGGTGCAACTTGAGTCCGTTTCATCTTGTCTATTACTTATTCCTTGGTAGCAGAGACAGACAGACAGACTCCCCCCTTGCTAGAGCCTCATGTCAGGTAGCTGTAGAGAGCAGTAAGGTTTCCCCTGAGACTCATTTTTTCCCAGACTGTTTAACCCAGTTCCCTCAGCACCTCCTCATAAGACTTGTGCTCCAAACCCTTCACCATTTTCCTTCTGTGGACACACTCCAGCACTTTAGTGTCCTTCCAGAAGTGAGGGGCCCAAAACTGAGCACAGTATTTGAGGTGCTGCCTCACCAGTGCCAAGTACAGGGGGAGAATACTGATGAGATAGACTGAAGAAGTAAGATTTTAAATAGCCACAGTGAAAATTCCTTGATAAGCAAGTCAAGCAATGAAAAAGCATTATTCATGTCCCAGGAGAAAGTCAGCAAAAAAAATTCAAGATGCTGTAGCATTTAGTTCTAGAAAATGAGGAAATGCTTAAATTGCCAATCAGAAATACAAAACGAGAAGAAATGAGACATACCATTCTTGTTCCTGTTTTAATGAGCTTTTCGTGGTTTATATTTTATTATATATTTTATATTTTATTTTTAAATTCAATTTATTAGGAATCAGCATATAATTGAAATATGCTCTGATTCACTACATAATGAAGATTATTTTCCTGTTTTTAATAGTGACCTTTTAAGTTTACCATTTAGGGACAAACAATGGGTGCTGGGCTTGTTTGAGGATTTTTGGGGGTTGGGGTGGTAGGGCTTGGTGCCTGGATTGCATATCCACAGTACCTACTCTTTCTTCTGTTATCTTTTGCTCTTTGCATTGTGGTGTCAGTGGTGTGGTATTGTAGCACTGTATGAAGCAGAAAGCTCTTCAAGAGTACCCATGGTAACAAAAAGGGGTGTATTTTCTGTCTGGTTTGAATCAGCATTTTCTGTAGGAAATCCTGTTTGCCTGCTGCATCCTGGAAAGCTTTTAAAGAGATGATGAAAAACTAAGAGCAGAACCTTGTCCTCATATGATAACCATATTCCAGCTCTTCTCCCTCAAATCTTTTTCAGGTTATATGGTAAAGCTACGAGTGAAGATTTGTTATTCTGACCTAGGAGACACTCATGGCTTTTTAGAAGATCTAACCGGGTAAACAGTGTTGTTATCTGGGACTGTGATCTTGAGCCTAAAATCCCATGCAGGAGTCACAAGATTTCCAAAATAATAATGGTGCTTCTTTTGAAATGATGGATCACACCACTGAAATAGAGTGGGAAGGAATAAATGAATAAATTCTCATTCATATTTATTTAACCTAGAGTTTTTCCTGATCAAATTTTGATCCATATCTTCTGGCAAAGATATGATGCTTTATCCTAGGCTTAGAATTAAAAGCCAAACACAGTTAGAGGGAAAAAGGGTTTTACCTCAGTATTTATTCAAGGATCCTCTGGTGCAGCACATCCAGGCAGAAAGCCCTCCCGAATGCATACCGAAAGTGCACACCCGAAAGATGCACCCCCCCCCAAGATGCACACCCAAGATGCACACACACGATAATTTGCGTATACAGTTATAGACCTTGCAAATTAGCATATCTATCAAAGATTCCCCAATCAGAGTCTCAAGAGAAGCCCCTGTCCTGAGGAATGTTCCCCCTGAATGGGCCTATCTTGGTTTACAGAATGTGTTCTGGAGAGGACCTTGGTGTTTGGGGCTTTCTGACCCAACTTCGAGGTTTTCAAGATGTTTGGTCTCCTGGCTTAACGGAACTTTGGGTCTAAGCCAGTTATCAGACTTGGGGAATTACAAGTATGTGGGCTAAAAGCACTAAGGACACATGCAAAGCTGTGTAAAAGTGTATGTGGAAGGGTATATGAGAGGGGTATATGAAAAAGCAAAAAATCATCATGGCATCAGATATATCAACTTCCTCCTTCTGTGGCACTGCTGATCTCATCCTGGGTGATGTATAGCAGCTCTACTTCTTGTTTCTCCATGACTGAAATATAAAACTTTACATTGAAAATCTGTGCCTTGTAATAGCTGCATTCAATGCTTTACCAAACTGTCAGCAGGAAACACAAATGTTAACACTGTAGTTATCAAAGTACTGCAATGCATTGACTACAGTATGTATTTTCAGTGTGATCACATTTTTTTGCCATTTTCTGAGTGGGGTTTCCTGAATACCATAGAAGAATCTCCAGGTCTAAAATGAATAGAAAAAAAATGGGAACAGGGACAATTTCTCTCTTCAAACTAATTTCAATGCATTAAACACACTTTCACTATGAAAGGGACTATTATACAGCCCTAAGTTCAAACAACTGAGTTCTTTCATTCAAATGATGCTCTGTATCATGCTGAAATCATTACAGAGCTTGGTCCCTGCAAGTCACATCCTTAATAGGTGGCAAGAATAACCACATTAAACAGGGATATTTTGTCTAGACTTATTTATCTCTTTCCAGACTTCCTAACTTCTTAAAAATCTTATTAAACACTAGATTTAATGTACTTAGCCTAATTGCTGTCTCCAAAACATTAAAGAATGTCTGTTACAGATAAAAGAGAACATTCTTTTTTCCCGTTTCTTTTTCTACTACGATTTTTTCTAGCTTCTTAATTGAAAGAAATCCCTTATTTTGAATTCTGTTGCAATTTTTAAGAAAAGCATCTGAAATATATATAATTTCATTCCACATGATACACAACTCTACCATCTTAAAAATTTCAAAACTTAATCACCCTTTCTATTTTAATATGAAAGCAAGTAATGTATTAGCATGATTGTCTATCATGTCTTGAAGAATCCCTTATTCTTAATCCTGTATCTGAATTAGCTTTGATATCTGATCTTCTTTAATAATTAAACAATATTGAATATTTTTTGCAATTAGTTGCTGCAGCTGGGCATAGGGCATCCTGGAAATTGTGGTGTGCTTTTTTAGTAAAATGTATTTGTGCTAGTCTGCCTGGCAGGGAGTGGAAAAGGTCTGTGGCTCTGGTCTGTTTTGTGATGCAGGTGAGAGCTTTTCCAAGGTTCACCAACCTGCAGCTTGGGAGCCTGGAGATCTCCTGCTGCAGAGCCAGGAGTGAGAAAATCCTTGGTGGCCAGGGGGTGAGCACTTCAGTGAGATGTAATTCAGCAGAGGTAAGCCTAGTAGACGACAGAGGCCTAATTAAGACGAGTGCCTGTAAACTGGAGACAGGGAAATTAATGTTGGGATTATAGTATCATAAGATCACAGGATAATTCAGACTGGAAGGGTGCTCAGGAGGTCACCAGTCCAACCTCCTACTGAAAGCAGTGTCACCTCTGATCTTGGACCAGGTTGCTCAGGGTTTTATCCAGTCAGGTCTTAAAAACCTGCATGGATGCAAAGCACAACTTCCCTTGGGAACTTGTTTCAATTCTGATCTCATAGGGAAAAAGTTGCTTCTTGTATCCAGTAAGGACCTTTAATGACAGAGACACATTTATATTGTTTATGACTATTGGGATAGATCTGCCACAGGAAGTGGGGAATTCCACATTTCTTGTTACCTTCATGACTGGATAATTTTCTGGGAAACTTGTCTTTTATCAAAAATAAGGTGATGTTTTCTGTATATACAGCTATTCCTTGTGACTTTAATTTAAAAAATACATGAAGACATATCCTATCACCTAGATGAAGCAGCTGAATGAGGTACTTTTGACAATAATGGAATTGCTGTTTTTTTAAAATAAAAATTTTCAATCTCTTTTAATTTAAATTACTAAAAATATAGTAAAGGAATTTGTAGGAACTGAAAACTTGGTTTAAGGAACTGTTGCCTTTCTAATCTTCCTATGGCTTTTGAACTTCAATACTTCTGAGGCATTCCTATGGTGCCGCGGCGCTATCTGTCCAGCTAGCGGGTGACCACAAGCGCCGGGCACCCGCCCGCACAGGAGGGGAAGATGGAGGCAGCTTGCAGGGCGCGGGAGAGTTGGTGCAGCTCCAGCACGGGTTCGCATAACCCACCGGTGATAAGGGCGCGCGGAGGAGGTAGGAATGAGGCGGAGGGACTTCTTCCTGGAAAAACAGGAGAGGGTTTATGCAACGAGGGAAGCGTGCGAAGAAGCCAAGAGAAGCCATTAACAGGGTGTTTTTATGGCCTTACAGGATGGGAGGGGAAAATATGAAACAACCAATGATGCACGGACATGGGGGTTGTACTGAGGCGGGAAAAGGGGTGCAGAACCAATGGGGAGTAACGTGGGAGGGGGGAAATAACATGGGCCAACGAGGGATCGAGGAACATAGAACTTTCTAGGGGGAGAACCAAATATAGGGGGGAAGGGGAGGAGACAGCAGTGGCCAGTTCTGGGGACATGATCCGCATACCCTGCACAGCTTGCTGGCTGTGACACCGACCATGGCACACTGCAACACTATGGCATTTAATTATTTAGAAGTGACTTGGAAAAGAACAAGAATATTCGCAGAAACGTGAATTAACCTGGTTTGTACTTGTGCAAAGCCATTAGAAAACCTGTTGATTTAAAACAATAAAACAAAAAAAAGCAGCAGACTGCTATCTTTCATGCGATAGCAAGACACAGCATATATGGTTTTCTGTCTGAACCCACATCCCCCACCCCCACCCCCTAATGCTTCAAAAGCTTTATTTGCTGAGTGATACAATTCACTGATACACTGATTACCAGGCTAATAGGTACATGCTGAACAGAGGTAGTTTGAGGCTCTTCTGATATTTTCCTTTGCTGTTGCTGTCATAATAACATGCAGTAGGTGACTGCGTGGTCAGAGGAAGAGCCTATTCCTGGGAGACATCATTGTTATAATGATGCATTTAGGCCTCTTTGTACCACTTCTTATGCTCAGATGTCTGAGAGGTTACATCTTGAATGAGAAAATGCAGCAAGATCAAATTCAATGCAGATTCTATGAATCCATTCTGTACCAACCCCCAAACTAGGAATGCAATGATGGACTGAACTCAGTTTCATACTATACATTTAGTGGTGGGCTATTAAAGCATGCAAACTTTGGATTATCCAAATTGGAAATGGTTAATCTCTGTTTACCTTCTTTACCTTTGGACTGTACAACTTACTCAGCAGATGTATGCCAACATTGTTTATTTATCTAAAGCTATTTATCTAATTCAGCTGGCATATACATTCAAGACCTAGGGCATAATTGTGGTCTGATTCTCCAATAGTGATGGTAGCATCCTGTTCTCACTTATGTGTGCTAGGGAGTTACACTCTCACAGTCTGCCTGAAGTGCAGATGCTGCCTAATTATACAGTACAAAGAGATTTGACTGCAATGAAAATATAGAAAAAGAAGGCATCTTGTGTAATGCCTGCACATGTATAAAAAGGCTTTGTCTGCAGAGAAAAAAAAAAAAGAGAAGCTTGAATCTGAATCCTATCCAAGGATTTTCTTTGTAAAAGAGCTGAATGAGTCCTAGCATGGAGATAAAAATACAGATAAAGGGGAAAAATTTGTTTGTGGTACAATGGAGAGATAAGGTTCCATTTAGCATGAGCTTGTGTGGGCGCCTACAACTTGGCAGCTGTGCTGGTGGTGTTTCCAACACTGGGAGTCTGCACAGCCCTTCTTCCCATGGCTGTGCTCCTTGCTCTGATGCCTCTGAGGTCCCAACCACTTCTTCCCACTTCTGCTGTCCAGCAGGAGTTGTGCAATATTTGCCATGTGGTGTGTCAAATATGACCAGACACATAAAAATGTGACTGGGAGCAAAAGTGGACAAAACTGTGAGAAATTTGTGTTTCTGAGCAAGGGCTTTGCAGTAAATAAGTTTCGATATGAGACATGAAAATTGCTGTTTTAACTAATTTCTTAGTTAGTGGTATCTAAGGACCTTTGAAGTTGATGCCTACTCAGTTTTTTATATGGCTTCTGGGTTTCCATTGTTCCTTTTATGAAAATCACCATAATTATGATTTTATTCTGTTAAAAAAGTAGTTTTCTTTCTTAAAACTGTGAAAAAATCTTCAAAAATATATATTAAAAAATTAATAATCTTTTTTCACTAGCACTTTCAGTAGTAAATCTTGCCTTTGTTAAAAATTTATGCCATTGAAAGAGACTAACCTAACTAGGCACACCAAAATTTAATCTTTATTTTTTAGTAAACATCAAAGATAATAATGCTAAATTAGAAGCATCCTGGGGGGGAAAAATAAATCACTCAAGTTTTGCTTTTTACAGCTAGTTTTTCATACATGTGTTTTCCATATGAAATTCTCATTAGAAGCCGTGCTACAGGTGACACTATAGCTACACTGCAGCAGCTGTGAGCCGACACAGTTCTGGTTTGGCTCACCTGTGCTCCAAGGCAGCTGGGAAGCCTTGGCACTGAAACTGCAATGTGCTTCAAGACCAAGCTGAGGCCCGAGGCTTTGGAACTGAACAAGGATATGACAAAGAGCTGTCTGAGTAAACTCCTGTTCAAAGAGTCATGTGTGTTTGTACATGGGCAACATAACACCAAACAAAAAGTTAGAGAGCCACCACAAGTATATGATGGTTGTATGACGTCTTAAAGAGGATATCTATGTTTAAAAATCTACTGACAATCAAATAAATGTTTCTTTCCATAAGTAGTAAGACTTCCCATAATCAATTTCTATTTTAGCAGTGAAGTTCAGTATTCTGGCAATACAAGATAATTTACCTCCTAATGCTAATCTCTTAGAAGGTTTGGAAAAATTTAAAAGAATACTTTTATTGTGTCTTTTGTAGTCATAACAGATGGTGATTAGGTTTTAAAAATTTGCCAGAGGCAGTAGTGATATTGGATTTTAAATAAGGCTGTAAAATTTTAGTGCTCCCTGACATGGCTTGGACAATTAGGACCTATAGAAAAAAGTTTTTAATCTTTTTGACCGGAAGTAAAATGTATCACTGGAGATGAAGTTTGTATCCCTATGACTATTAAGTGGAATAATGACATTTATTTTATGATCTGGATGAAAATTTCCTGAGTAATAAACTGACTGAAAAGTTTTTTTATATTTAAAAAATTATGTGAAGCTGTGGTGCTCTGGGGCACCTTATATGCTATTTTGAAGTTAAAAGAAAAACAAAAATTGAGAACAAAATGAAAATAGGCATTTATGTTAGAACTTCATTTACTCCAGGAAGTGGTAGGGGTTAGAACATAATATTTTCTTACTTCTAGAAAAGATGAAGGGAAAGACAGAAGACCTCACAGGAGCCTTATGTGAAGATTTATTGTTATCAGCCAGATCTATCTGAAATGATTTCCTGTTGCTCTGTCAGGCCCAAATTTATCCCATGGATGCCCTTTTCTAGCTGTGCTGTTATTTATGCATGGTGTTATATATAAACCATGAAGTCTGATGCCCTTTACAGTCACAATAAAACTTTTGTAGAGATGGGAAATGAGGGATATCAGAACACCACGTCTCCAGCCTTGCAAATGTTGTTGATCTAACAGTGTATATCCTGTGAATATACACAGTGTATATTTTACTTCATTGAAGCTCTGCAAACATCTGATCTTCTGGTGGCTTTCTGTGCTGTTGCTTTGGGTGAAGATTTGCCATTCATATAAAGATAGAAACTAAATATAAGCTTCTCTACCAAATTCTTGAAGAACATTAAATAGGTAATTAGTGGCACCACAGATTAATTTGTATCTGCTTTTGAAATTCCAGATTTTAATCTGAGTGCTGTGGATTTAAGTTGTTTCTTATGAGAAAGCATTTGTGAAAAATTTAGGTACTTTATCTAGCTATCTTATCTAATCTTCAGCTGATTTGGTGTCTTTTAACTATGAAAAATGATCTGATTAAATACACTGGTGGGAAAGACACAACACTGATGAAAACCCTTCTAAAATGGTTCAGACTTCTGCAAATGGAAGAAGAGGTTCACCATATGAGGACCATTTCTCCAGTGATGGAAGATTTAGGTGACAAGTTACTGCTCATTCTGGTTCTGCTCACAGCTGTTGATGACAGCTCACTCTTGCTCTTTTGCCCTAGACAACAGCTGAGATGAGGGGTACAGAAGTCTGGGGCTCTGGTTTGGAAGACACAACGCTGATAAATTAAACACAGACTACTCCTGTTTCAAAGACCTTTTTCCACAGAGATGAAAAACCACCTTCAGCCTCAGGAAGCTAATCTCCTCACCCTTTATCCAGAGTCTGGGAAAGACCAAGTTAGGGCCTCAGAAGAGACTGTTATTTAGACATTCTGACTTGGTGTCCGTAGAAGTCTACTTCCTCCTCTTGCCTCTGGAAGGGGTTTGGTCCGGAACTAAAACTTGGAGAACACCCTTCTACATAACCAGGCTGGTGGAGAAAACAGTCAGTTTGCGGAAAGGTAGGATATAAGATGTGCTCCAGATGGAAGCTGTCATCCCGTGACCCAGGTATACCACAGCATGGGAACCCCCCATAGTTTTCTACTCCTGTACTGTGTATTCATAATAGCACAGAACAGCCTTTTTTGTCTCGGACAGTAAAGCAGTAGGAGATCCTCTCCATCTCAAGGTGTGTGACTACACAGCAGGAAGAACTACCATACTGCAGCTTTCAAGTGTTGAGCTCATCAGAAGTTTGAAGCAGAAGACTAGGAGTTTGTGGCTTGTTAATAAGAAAAATATTTGGAAAAGCTGCTGGAGAATCTGAGATTTTTGTATTGCATTGTAAGTCTTCCTACATTCTGGTAGTAGGTGGGTTCCTGAAATTTCTGGAACTTAGGATATTCAGCATGGGATTCATGTTAGTCAGTTCTAGATGTCCACAATGAAGACTGTAAGCTACTCATCCAGAATCCTTTTATAGTCATTAAAATGTGAATAAGTATTTCTAGGATGCAATTCATCTAGTATTAGTGTAGATGTTCAGTATGGCAGAGCTGAGTTATCCTCCAGAAGTGCTCAGTTCTCTCCAGTAAACATCACTTTAGAAACCTGACTTCAGGGTCTGCTATTAGGTGGTATAATTTCCACTCATAAATTATCATGTTTTCTTCAGCCCACCATGTTATGGGAGGTAGAGATGCTACTCCCTTCATTACCATATTTCTGTCAGAAAGATGCTAAGCACTAAATGGAGAAAACAGGAGTTATTTATAATTAATTTTGAAGGCATCCAGGAAGACCTCAAGTTACAGGTTAAAAAATAGATAAAGAATATTAATAAAAAAGGGAAATATAACTAAAGCATCCGTTCAGTTGAAGAAAAAGTACATGGAATGCCAAAGAATGAACCACTGGGGAAACAAAAGTTAGTAGAGAAGAAATACTATCACTACTGGAATCCATTCATAAAAGTGGTGTTTTTATTCATGGACTAAGTGGCTGTGTGACAAAAGTCCTTTGGCTATGCTGAGAAATGAAGTAGGTACGTGACCAGGTGCATCACTTTGCACAGTTCTTGTATCCTAGTTTTCAGAGGAACCCCCAATTTGGTGTGCAACTGCCCATCTTTCCATCCCCTGTCAGCATCTGAACCTCTATATTCAGCTCTAGGTGCTGGGAATGGGCCACCTGGGCTTGAAGAAGGAACATGTTACACACTTAGAATGGGAGACTTCCAAAATACATGCATTTATAAAACAAAGATAAAACAGTGACAGAATGATGCTGGTATGAACATTATGGAGAATCCCCCTTTTTATTTTGACACAGCTATCACGGGGTTATGCTGGCACATGGAAGTTCTGCCGAGAACCCAACCCAGAGGTCTACAGCTAACTAACCTGCAGCCCCAAGAACATTTTGGTCTGAACACAAAAGTAGGCTGGGGGAAAGGAAGACATATGTACATTTATCTGGTAGGGAACTGAGGCCAAGATAAATCAGAGAAGGTCCCCAAAGCTTGGTGATCTGAATCACCAAGGATTGCTTCTACTCTCAGCAGCTTACAGGACTATTTCTGTTGATATTCCTTTCTCTTACTCAGAGATCTGCATCAGGATTATAATTTTAATAATTCTGAAAGAAAACCACACAAAATTATGAAAAGGTTTATATCTTCTAATTTTATTTTCAATAAAAATAACTTTTCTCCTACTTTGATCACTCAGCTTATTCTGAGATAGTATTCTGTTTTCATAAGTGCACTCATGACATTTTAAGTAGTACCTGGACTAAGCTAAGTTAAAGTGGTATTTTACTGCACCATAGACTACAGTTATATGGAATGAACTTAATCAGATTAAATGAGCAAAGGAAGACTCTGTAGTGCCAGACCACCTCTCATGAACTTTTGTGTATTTGTGCAGCTAATCTCTTAATTGGATTTTTATGAGGAATGTTTGCATATTTATCCAGCTTAGTTGTTTTCTGCTGTAGTCATGGCCCCCGTTTTCTCTGAATGTCTAGAGTTCTATTGAACACTTTATGCAGTTCTGTACTTGGAAAACACAGAGGCAAACAAACAGTATGGGAAATAACAATATACAGAACATATCGTGTGACAAACTGCTACATTAGTACCCAGGTCATTACTATCAGACAAAGCTGCTTCTGTGAGTAGCTGCATTTTTCATTCTTCATTCATTGCACAAGGAAAGAATGACTGAAAATGCTACTATCAGGGCTGGATTCCCTCCAGCCAGCGAGGTCATTGTTTGTAAAACCTCACAGGCACAGCGCAGGGTGGCACTCAACCAAAGCAAGGCCCTTCTAGGATATATGCAAGGATGTGGAATTTTCCATTGACCAAGACAGGTTCACAATCCTACAGAGGCATACTTTGGTAGGGGACCATAAAAATAACACTGTGATGGGTTGAGTAACATTCAACTAAAGGTTAATGTAATTACCAGGAAAAACCCTCTGCTAATTACAGACTGTCCTGTCTTTTAAAGCTGATATAATCACATTGTTTTCAGAGCTGCAGCTGAAGCTCGGTTAATGCAGTCTGCTATTTGTGTGTATGTGACAATTTGAGTCAGCTGCAGTGGTCTCTCAAAAATGCATTAAACGGTGATTTTACTGCCTCAGGGGTGATGAACAGGAGCCTGGCAGGGCCTAAGGTGCTTCTTTTGATGAAAAAAAAAGGGACAGGAGCAAAACAGAGGGCTGAGAACAGGTGCAAAGTAGAGAGAGCAAAGATTACCGGAACAATTGCTTCTGCTGCCTGCAGGCAGACGTGGACTGCGTTGTTTTTTCTCTAACCTCTGGCTGTTGTCCAATGTGCCATATCCCATGTGCCCCCCAGTCTTTGCAGCCTTCCCCTTCCAGAGCTCAAGCTTAGGTGAAATAGGCAGTGGGAGCTGCCCACAACAACCTTTGGCATCTGGTGAATTCAACTCTTCAGGTACTTATTCTACACAATAGAGCACCAAGTTCATGATAAAAACATTTATTCTAGAGTTTGAGACTTAATCTCAACGATTTAAGACTTAAATACACAGGCTAAGCATAAAAAATGCATTACAAGCAAGTGTTGTGACTTCTAAGCAGTTTTCTTTCACTCCAGTTACTGTTATAGATCAAAAAATAAAATTATGTACCCAAAAACTTGTATATATATCTATTGCTTCCCCCTAGATCCTCCAAATGTGAATAAAAAGAAATTAGAAATAAGTACTTCCAAAACTAATAATAATTTTATCAACAAATATGATAATACAGTATAATTTAATTTGCTGTTATGAAAAGAGTCACAGCAACTTCTGAAGGCTGGGGGCAGGATTCTTGCCCGAGACAAACAAACCCTGCTCGAACCCTGTCCTGGAAAAGGAGGTCTTAATCACTGTCTGTTTGAT
Source organism: Rhagologus leucostigma (assembly GCA_013397725.1). Taxonomy (NCBI): domain Eukaryota; kingdom Metazoa; phylum Chordata; class Aves; order Passeriformes; genus Rhagologus; species Rhagologus leucostigma. The sequence continues at coordinate 4,310,539 of VZTD01006068.1, read as the reverse complement.
GACAGCTAAAATGAAGGAAATCAGTCCCTAAAAACAACACTTTACAAAAGCCTGGACAGATGCTGGGACACATAGGCACTGGGGTTAGTGCAGGAGTTTGTAATTAGAATAAAAATTGGGGATTAACTGCTGTTTCTGTCAACTGTCATCAGGCAGGAACCCAAAAGGGATTTGTTCGCAGCTATGGCCCTGAGAGAGCTCAGAAAGTCTTTGGGTCTGCTGGTTATGGAAAAAGCAGGCTGGGAGCTATGACAAGAGGAGTGCTCTCTGTGTTTTGGCTCTCTGGTGCACAGGAAAGCAAAACTTCTCTGTCCATAGTTTGCAGATCCTCAGTTGTGTTCAAGGAAATACCTGATTCCATAATCATCTTCTTATATAAACCAAATGCAGGGGACTAAATATGTCGAAGCAAGTCAAATGACTTGCATGTCTCCAATCATACACTTCTGTTTGGTCCTTGAGTCATTACGTGGTTGCATTTTGGCTTGAGTGAGCACATTCTCTCTTACCAATTTTCCACACATCTTAGTAGCATTACAGAGCATTTTGCATTTTCAGTGCTTATTCTGTAACTTAAGAGATTTTCTGAGCTGGAAAACCAACTGTTAGCAACTACATCCTTAGGTGACTTCATTTTAGCATTGGGGAAATGACTGGGAGCTCTTGGGGGAATTTTTGTTGCCATTCCCCTCCCTTCAATGTACTTTTCTGAATTTGCTCTGCCCCTACAGACCTCTGTAGGAAGGCAAACAGAGCAGCAGCAGCAATTTCAATGGCAGAAACCTGCAAAACCTGTCATGCTTCTTCCCATAGCTGTTCCTGATCCCAAAGGCACATGGGGCAGCACCCCCTCCAGCTCTGTGGCCAGAGATACAGAAAAGACGTCCTCCCGGATTTACTGTAAAAAATTCTTTGAAGGGCTCAAAAGGCCAATTTATATGATTCTCCAGCAGTTTTGATCACAAGTGCTTGCTGGTGTATGGTGGAGAGGAAATGAAATGTTAAATAATGTTTTTCTTCCTTGCAGGTGCTCCTGGGTCTGTTAGATTTGAAATAAATGTTTGTACATTCATAATGTTATCTAAATAATGAAATTTTACTCTGATTAAGCGCTGGCTGCTAGAAGAGCTTTGTGCTTATACTGATACCTCTACAAAATGTGTGCACTGGAAAGAGTCTGACTGCGCTCCTGAAGCACTTCCACAGGCCTCAGTCTGGTGGAACAGCCCCTTTCCTAGAGCCTTGTGATAGTCTTGTTCCAGACTTATTTCCATATGAAGCCACTGCAGTGTTGTCTGACACTCCCCTGTGCTTAGTCCCAGCTTTGGGACATGAAAAGGAAAGGCCATGTGAACCCTTTGCCCTAGAAATCTTTAATGATTCCAATAGGATCCATGTTGTCCAAACTTAAAACATTATGAATAACATGGAAGTTGAAGTATTCTTTGTTCTATGTCATCAAGCCTCTGTTAACTTGCATGAAGACAGCCTGCGTTTTTCGCAATATGCCTGATCGGAGATGTCTGATAGGCAGTCTGGTGTGTATCACACTGCCAGTTTGCCATCTAGTGGTATAGCATAAAGCTAATTTTACATCCTATTTCATAATTTCAGTAGAAAGATGCCCCCAGAACACAAACACAAGATGGTTTTAGCAATCTGTAGCAGAAGACAGGCCATACCAATGATCCTTAATTCCTAGACCTTGCACTTTGTCCTCCAGCAGCAGAGACTGGCTCAAGGTCTGGACAGTTTTTTTGACTCCACAGGAGGATGGCTGTATAGATCCAGTTGCTGTTTAACACCTTAGGCCTTATTGTTTTCAGTGTTACCCTGGTCTTTTTGGCTCTATTTTTATATAAGTATCAGGGAATCCCAAAAAGCAGAATGTGAATGGCACTTTGGAGAGCGCTGTGTGTATGACAATGGGTCTTCAGTGAGCGCCCACGTCAAGAGAGGATCAGCGTAACCTTAAGAACTCCAACAGATGCTTGTTCAGTCTGTTCCACAAAACTTTCTGGTTCTCATGATTTCACAAACCTCTTTGGGTAGCACAGGTGTGCTGCCAGGGTCGTGGCAGTTGTCCTGTAATGCACCGATCCAGACTGCTGGAGGCAACATTGCAAAGGGAAAATACTGCTTCCCTGCGAAGCCTGTGAGTGCTGCTGAGGGATAGATCATCACTTCCTCACTGGGCTGCCGTGGGATGGGAACCTCATCCCAAGGGGTTCAGCTGGTCACTCTGAGGAAGGTTAAAATATCCTGGGAGGAAGTCTGGCATAACCAACCAGCAGCTACAGGAGTTGAGAAAGTGATGAAAAAACATGTCAGGGCATAGGAGACACTTGCACAGCATGTCTAGGTTTTGTTTCACTCTATCATGAGAGTACAGCTAAAAATGTTTTTCCTCTCTGTATAAACTCCCATGCCCTTTATTCCTTTATATCTGATAGGCGCATAGACTGTTGCTATATTAGTAATCACTTGAGTACTATTTACTGTTTTTTGGGAAGAGACAAACTACGGTTGCATGGAGACCAGAGTGCCAGTGCAGTCAGACAGTCACAGTCTGAAATCTTTGTCATCAGTTAATTTAACCTCCTCAGAGTTTCAATAGCTATTCTGGCAGCATGTTCAGCCCCAGAGGCCCCTAAGGACTTCAAGCAATTTTGATAAGCCATTCATTTCTGATTTAAATAAGGAAATTTAAAGAAGGAATTTAAGAAGGAAGTGATGACAAGAGAGTAAAAAAAACTCACTTTGGGAAAATATGGCTTTGAGAAAAGTCTCAGATGTGAAACTCCACAGGGAAAGGAAAACTGGGGAGAAACACTTATTTTATCTCTTTGCACCCAAAAGAGCAAATAACCATTTCCATCAGCTGCAGAACTTAATTTTCTCACTCTGACTGCAGCAGCAGCTGGAACAGAAGACTGGCTTCCCAAATAGTACAACTGAGCCTGTGAATGCAAAGAAATGCTAAATACCTATGAACTCTTCCATATTACTACTTCTATCACGTACTTGCCAAGGAGCAGGATGGGAAAGACACAAGCTGGAAGAGCCATTTTGGAAAAGAGGCACTGTAACTTGATGGGAAAAATTTCAGTTCTGTAGCAAACCCATTTCATATGGGCAGTTCATTTACTCTGCATGTTTTGATGTGAAACTGGTGGCCTCAGTAGTTTTAGTGTGCTTTTGAAAGGGGCAGTAATCTTTCAGAAGTATTGCTGACAGTTAAACATTTTTTAATAATGATATAGGCCCATTAGATACAATTTTGGCTGACTACAGTACATTTGGTTGCTGAGCTGATAGCACTGGCTCGCAGACCTTGCACTAACAGAAAAGTAGCTGTGATGTGCTCCCTCTGGTAGTTTTGAAGTCCAAATATTTTCATGTACACTGGGAACTTCCTGTGGGGAAAAAAGCCAGAACAAGTACACTGCATAAAATATTGTATAGTGAAGAAAAAAAAGTTTCAATATGGGCATGACTTCTTCCTGAAAGGTATAGAAGTATCATGGTTATGGATGGAAAATATAGTCTTTTCTTTTGACGCTGAAGAAATATCTTAACTTGCAAAAGACAGTGCTAATAAGACAGTTAGCTGAGTTAAAATCTAAGATAGAACCCTTTGGTAAGATCCTGACAAGGCACAGCTAGAAAAGCTAGTGACAGCAAGAAGCGGTAGCAAATGCAGCTCTTGTTACTGCATAAATATCTCATGCAATAATCAGTATATTGGCGTCCTCATACAGTAAATATGTAGAAACGTACATGCAATGATATTTGAGGAAGTCAGTGAGTCCGTTATTAAAATGAGAATGGGACAACAGTATTCTTTTTGTTTCCTTCAGAGATGTGCAGTCTTGTGTGGCTCAGTCTTGGAGCTGGGATGTGGAAATCTGTCCTTCCAGCTCTTCTCTGAAAGCTTCATTTGGCAAGGTATTTACCTGAGCTTAGATACAGCAGCGGGCTGATACAATGTGACTGGGTACCCCCTTATCAAACTCAGAAAATGTGTCAATAGTCCTTCTTTGTGGACTGACTTCATCCTGCTCTCTTGAATTTGTTTTAATTTCAAGTCAATGGAGAGGAAGAATCAGAGGTTTCCTCAGAAATTCGACCAATCATGTTTAATTTTTGCATTGAACTGTTAATAATGGCCTGCTATACTGTTTGTAAAATGCTTCTGATATTTGAAAATCGTAAGACAGTCATGGCAGATAGACACTGAAAGGCAACAAGTCTGGCCTTTGTAAATTCTGTTTGCATTGTATTCCACCTGCTAAAAAATAGTTGTATGGAAATTATAATTAAAAAAAATTCCTTTGAGATATAGAATTTGTCTTTGTACATTTTTAGATTATTGTTTAGAGTGAGGTTTATTAAATTTTAAAGATATTTCCAGTATGTGACTAAGCTGACCTATTAATACGGACACTTCAAAATCAGTCATATTGAAAAAGCTACCAACCAAGTATATTAATTATTTTCAAGCACTTTTTAAAAAAAATAATACCGATAATGGCAATATATTAAATAAACAAGGCATATTTATTTTAACTAAAAAAACAATTGTAAACCAGAAAGCCTCCAGAGTAAATGCTCTCCAGGGAAACATTTACTGGCTTTTAACATGGGTCTGATTAATGGCAAATTCCTGTGAATAAACCTATCTTAATGCCTCTTCCATCCTGTTGCGATTGCTGTGAAAACCATTTGTCCTGTCCTGACAATAGAATCATAGAATTGTTTAGGATGGGAAAGAATTTAAGATCATCAAGTCAAACAGTTAACCTAGCACCACTGTGTTCACCACTGAACCACACCCCTAAGCATGACATCTACATGTCTTGTAGGTATCTCCAGGATGGTGATTCTGTCACTTCCCTGGGCAGCTGGTTCCAATGCTTGATAACCTTTTCAGAGAAGAAGTCTTTCCTAATACACAATCTAAACCTCCCCTGGTGCAACCTGAGGCCATTTCATTTCATCCCATAAATTGTTACTTGGAAGAAGAGACCAACATCCACCCCACTACAACCTCCTACAACCTTTTCCTTCATTGATTTAGGCCAAAACAAATATGTGTTCTTCATTCTGCTATCATCTAGTTTCTTTCAGAGATCATAGTAAGATCTTAAGAGTTCAAATACTTTTACAGAACTCTGCACTGAAGCTCATTTTCAAACTGTAACTGCTGTATCACTGAAATTAGAGGAAGTAGTAACTTATTATATAATTTATTTCTTAGTTTCATGACAAATTACTCTCCAGAGCTGATGTTTCCATTTCCTCCAATGAGAAATTATTTGATAATCAACAAAGAGTTAATTACCAGGAAGTTCTCCGTGACATTTGGCCAACTAAGTATTTGTGAGTTTTTTGCATCTTAATGTAATCATATCAGCTTGAGTGCCCTAAAATCACCCTGCAATATTAATAGGAAAACCCTGAGTCAGGGAACAGTGGTTTAAAAGAGATTTTTAAAAGCAAGAGTAGATTAGACCGTCTTATTAAGTACAAGGAGTGAACTGGTGATTAAGGTACTTGTTTTGCCAAAGCTTAGGCACCTGTGAGAAAGCAACAGAAGTATTTATATGATTCAGATGCCTTTTTTAAAATGTATTTCCTCTAAAACCATCTGATTACTGACACGAAAGATACTGCCTGCTTTGTTATAGTTACACTTAAATTTGGGAATTGCACGGCTTAGTTTTTTCCCCAAATATTAGTTGTAATGCAGAGTAGTCTCCATCTGTTCTGAAATAAGCAACGTGGATTCTAATACCCTCCCATCTGTATGTATATTTTTAGTCACACATTCGAGTTTGTAATCCCTCTGCTCTAGTCTACATTCCTGGCGTAAAACATGAAGCTTGTTATTCAAAAATTTTGAATTATGTCGTGTGTGCATGTGTCTGTATTTTAAGTTCTTTTCTTAACTCTGGGGAAATGGTTTAAAATACATGTCTGCAATGAGACATTTCCTATTTCTCTTAAATCTTCAAAAGTTTCTATTCTTGAATTGTGAGTCATATAGTTTCTAGATAGCTATCAAGAAAACACCATAAAGTGGAGAAATTAGAGGACAGAGAAACCTGAGCTGAAACGCCATGGGGAAGGTTATACTGGAAAGTACCTTTTAAACATGGATTTCCACTTTATAATGCTGAGTTCTTATTTATAAGGATTTGAAGGACAAGCTGAAGTCTTAGACGGATTGACAGATGACCAAAGGATGAAAAATGATATCCGACGTGGAGTTCTCAGTCTTGTTTTTGTGTAAGCAGTGCAGAATAAGGGAACAGTAAACCCAATTACTTAACTAGACATGGAGGGAAAGAAAACATGTATTTTCAGTAACTGAAGAAAATGTAACCACAAGGGAAAAAAGGCTTGTATACAGAGTTCTTAAGTATTTGCATTGCCCCTAGCTTGTTTTGGTGAAACTATTTGCATGCTGAGAACAACCACCTATTTAAGGAACAGTGAGAAACAGATATTCCAGCAAGAGATATCACTGTAGCAGTTGAGAAAGACAGGACACATTCCTACTCCAGGACTGTGTTAAGGAAGCTGGAAGGCCTTTGTTCCCTGTATTTCAAATTCACAATGTAAATCCAGTGTGAGCTGTGTTGTTAAGTGTGCAGATAACTCCATGTTGCAAGAGATAGAGACCTGTTTCTCAAAGATGTGACTGGGCTTCCCAGTTCCTAAGTGCAGGTGTGCTTGCTGGGCTTACCTGGTGGCAGAGAGAGGGAAAATGGATGCAAGGACAACGAATTGATACAGATGTTCTCAGTCTGGATGATGAGGGGAGTCTGAGGCCTCCTGTGGAACACACTGACATTCAGATTAGCTGCAGCTACTGCCTCTGTTCAGTGCAATGTACACATGAATCCGATGGCTGGGCTCTGAGGACCTGAGCTAAACAACAGCCTTTCAGCACTCTGCAGAAGGTATTTTGATGGTTTTGAGCAAGTCACTCAGTCTTCGTGCTTCAGATTCCCATCTCTTTGTTTTAGAGAGGTGATGTAAAGATACACATGCAGAAGTTTACCTTGCACTTGTGTGAGGACCTCAGTCCCTGATGGTGTAGGGGTCCCAGTGCAGCCATCTGTAGGGATCCTGTTCGAAGATCCCAGTGCAGCCATCTCCACGAGAATTCTGGCCCTGCAGCCAGCTCATGGCACATCCTTTAGAGGAAGGAGCATGACACTGGTCAATAAAGAAAAATCTTCCCATTAAGATAGATGTTCTTTCCATACAAATTAGTGTTGCTTTAGTGTTCCTAAGACGTAAACCCTTCTGTTGCTTTATTAACAACCTTTCACAAATATCTTCTCCACCAGAACCGTTAGCTAATCCTTTCCCTGCTACCCCACCCCAAATTTCTAAGACAACTATGAGAAATTCCAGCTGAATGGTAGAATTTCAAATGGACAAAGAGAAATTTGTTTATTTATTTATTTATTATTGTTTAGTGATAGAACTCTTTCCCGAAGTCTTTATATTTAAGAGCAAACAGGAAAGTTTGGTTCAATTTTTGTCTGACTCCTGCTTATTTTTAATGCCTCTGTTAAATTCTTTCTAAAAAAAGCTTTCACAGTTGCTACATATACTCTCCTGCAGAGGTCTTTTTCATCTTTGATTCTTCTTAAATTCTTTTTCACTCTTCATGTGTAATCAGCAACTTCCTACAGAGGTGAGGTTGACAGATGCTGGCCCAGTGTTGTAAATACGTTAGTCCAATGAATGATAGTGGCACATAAATGTATTTTAGAGTTATTTTCCATTATGTTCCCTTAACATTCTTTTATTTCCGTTGTGACTGGACTATGGACTAAGGTTTACAGCAGAGCAGTGTAGATGTGCTGAAGCTTGGAAACCACTAGAAAACCATGTCTGAGGAAGTTATGTAGGGAGCTTAGCAGAATACAAATTATTTAACTTCTAAAAACAAAGGAACCTTTAGAAACACACAACCACTGACTAGTTATGTTCTGCTGCCAAAGGCTATTACTAGATATTTTGGACAAGGATTCTTAGAGAAGAGAAAAGAAACAGAAAGTCAAAGGGAGAACTTTCATTTACTTCAATGGTTTCTGAACCAGAAATTCAAATACAGACTGGACATTATTAAAAAAATATATCAAATAGCTAATAATAATTTCTCCTCCTTGCTAGGTTTTCCCTTTGCTTTTATTTAGCACTTGAATAGTTTTAGTTTTAAATGCCATGATCAGCTTTGAGAAGTGCAAAATAAAACTGTGGCATTTGTAGGTCTTCAATTAGAGTAATTACTGCACCATCTTTTTGTGAAACTAAGGAAATTAGGATCTTAGAAAAAATTATGGAACAGTACAGAATAAGATCATAAGCAGGTGGAATAATACTCTGGATGAAGTACTTGAAGCACTGTGACAGTTACAATACATTAGCACATGTACTGAGCAGGCACGTTGTGATTTAATGGGTGACTTCTAAAGAAAATTCCACAGTCAGGTAGAAGTGTCAATTAGTGCAACACTTCCTAACATCCCGCTGACTCATTTCTTCACCCGTGAATGTCAGAGAAATTGAAAATGTTGCACATTTAAACGGCTCTCCACCAATTTGATTCTTTTGGGCTCCTCATGGTACATTTTATTCCATTTTGGTCATTTAGAAACAATGTTGTACCAGAACACAAAGGAAAATGGATTCACAGATGAGCTATTATTTCAGTATGACAGCATGTGGGAGGAAAAGTGCATTCAGGTTGCAGACCAAATATAAGGTATGTAAGGTTACGTCTCCTGCTTTGTTCAGGTTTTTCTCAGGAAAGAAGTGTGGAGAACAGCTGCCACTGTTGGTGCTGAAGGCACCAGGGAAGCGAAGCCAATATTTCAGGCATTTTCAGTGATCTGGCCACTGCCCAAATTTTTTTCCCCCGCCATCTCTCATTCATGAAAGGAATCTGGGGCACTTGAAAAGTCCTTTCCTGACTGCCCACTAGAGGTAGGCTGAGCTGGTTTAACCATGATCTTAGGATCACAAATCCCATGAGAGATTTGAGGATTGCTCTCTGTAGCCTATAATAGCAGTGGGCTTGTCTATGTAGGAAATTATTCAGAAATGGCTACTGAGGTAGTGCAAATTCACACTCTGCATGAATCTGATTTAACTTGCAAGACTGCACAAGCCTTTATACTTCATTGTCTAAGTAAAGGTGATAACTGGTGTGAAATCAGCAAAGTAAAAACTCCCCAGCCAACAAGACCAAAAGGAAACTAGGCTTTGAACAGGAGATACATTTAAAGAAATAGCTCCTTTTTCCCAGTGGGATATCTGAGCTGCTGGTTCACACTAGAGGTGTGAGGACCAGCATGATGCCGGTAAGTGTTACCAGAGGCAGTACTGATGTCCTACTGCAGCACTGGCCTTCTCTTGATGACTTAACACAATAAAACATTGTTCTCAGGCAGCTAGACTGTGTCCAGGGGTGAGATACCTTTGCTTGACATGTTGTCGTGCTGTACATTTGTACTGTCTGCTGTCACCTGCAGCTTGCTAGAGTCAGCATCCTCTCTGCAGCATTGCCAGGTCATGAAACCAGGCTTCCATGAGAGAGGAGAGAAGGCACCAGCTTTGAACTGGGTCATGTCTACCAAATCTTGGGTCTCAAGTCTGTAATGATTACTGACAGTCACAGCACTGGTCAGCTGAAGATATTTAGTTCATAACTAACCCTTGCCCTTTGCACTGACCACAGTAGGTCTTTTGGGGGCTCCTATCACACTTGCTGAAAGCAGTCCATGAACTAAGCTGCAGCACGAACATGACCTTTCTTCTATCTCTTAGCCTATATGTGCTCTAAAATCTCTTCTGAAACTGGACAAAAATGTGGCATGAAATTTTCCTTGATTAAAAATAGACCTGTGAACATCTGCAGAAGATGTATATGAGTAAGACAGCAGCAGTAAATTGTTCTGCTGCCAATTGTGATTTTATTGTGAGTCCTCCCTAGAAGCTGCTTTTCTCTGGAGCTCTAAGAGAGAAATCTCCAATTTTACATAAAAGTAGGTTTCTAGCTGGAATCTAAAGAAAGTTTTATACATAAAATGCTATACAGGAGGTTGAAGACCAGAAATTAGGCAAAAAGAAACCCATAATACCTTTAATATACCATCAAGATTTTAATAAAAATCTAATGATTATATAGTGGAAGATCTTTATCCCAAATTTCAAACTTTCTGGATTAACAACACTGAAATTGCCTCTATGGTAACTATTTCAAGATTACTGAGTACCTTCAAGTCTTCCTCCTACTGTTTTAAAACAGTTTCAGGTGTTTAAAAACATTTTAGGAATCTTTAGTCTGGCTTCCAAAATTTTTCGATGAAGAGTCAGCTGTCCAAATTTCATAGAATTCAGGTTGGAAGGGGGCCTCAGGGATCATTTCATTCAACCTTTCTTGGCAAAAGCATATTCTAGACAGTATGTCCCAGCACCCTCTTTCTGAAGTGTCCAACACTTGGGAATCCAACACTTTCCTGGGGAAATTGCTCCAATGACTGATTTCTCTCATTCTGAAAACATTTTCTCTTGTGTCTAATCAGAATCTCCCCAGGATGAACTTGTACCCATTATCCTTCATCTTTTCCATGTGACTCCTTGCAAAAAGGGCGTCTCCATCTTCTTTATAGCCACTCATGTCTTGCAAAACATCACAGTACTTTTAAGAGAACACACTTGAATGACCCCTTACTTTACTGCTGAATATGGTGTTGTGCTTCAACTGAAGTCCTTTTTGCAAAGCCTGGGACAGACTTCAGGTCATGCGACATTTGAGGGGACACAGTGCTGTCCTGCTGCAGCATCCCTCCAGGACTTAGGCAATGAAGAGTGCTGTTGCTCTGGCTTTACAGCTTAATTCACATGCTGGGCCACCATCATACATGAAAGTAACAGGTTCAGAGTGCCCACTGACCTGTTTTCCAGGTTTCGGAATTACAGAGTAAGATAGGACTAGAAAAGCTGTGCTATGAATGTATACCCTGCAAAAAGGTCACTGCACTTAAGCAGAATAAGATGAAAGCCAATTTTATATCCCACTGTTGTTGCATGAGCATTGAGAGGTCATAGAACTTATAGACCTGCCACATCTGTGACAGACCTTTCCTCTTGATGAGAGGAGTTGAGGCTATCTTTTGGGACCACAATCAGCCTTTGGCTCTACAAGGTTGATGGCAAAGAGCAACACCCCGTTTAGTCCTACTTCACTGAAAAAAGTTGATGGAAAAGCAAAGTAGAAACACAGCCTAATGAAGACTTTTAATTCTACTGGAAGTGGCGGAGGAACTCAAATTACAGTTTGTATTTTGGTTTGAAAGTGGTAGGGCTGAGTTTTGGAAAAATGTCATTCCTCTTCCCCAATGTCTCTTCAAAGCCACTAGAGGGCCCCAAAGTCCACCTTAACAAATTGGCATTTTTGAAAAGACCATAGATAGAAGTGAACGTGTTTTCCAGAATTCTTGTGCTTTCTCATTTTGCTGTTATCAGAGGAATGTGTAGGGTGAACACAACCACAAGAAAATAAGGATTTGGGGAAGAAAATACCTTTAAGAGTAGCATCACCAGTAACTTCTATCCACTAAGGATTTGCATGTCTTTCTGGAGTTTGGTGGGAGTGGTATCTCCTCAGCAGCACCAGGATTTCACCTATGTCTTTTTATTTTATGAGACAGATGTATATGAAGTGGATTCTCTTAGAGTGCACAGGAGGCTTTTGGTTTTGTACTATCCCCTATGAAGATGTTTGCCATATGTTAAACCTCACTTTAAGTCTTACTTCCAAGCTTGTCTTTTGCTTGCGGAGGAGTGAAGCAGCCGGGTTATGCTTGCTGTTGAGTGTGAGCTATAAACAGGGTGAGTTCTTTAGAAAACAAGAAAAGGCTCCTTTTGAACAATGTTTCTTTCTCCTTTTAGAGTTCAGTGTGGAGGGCAGCAATGCTGTTCTGCTCTGCATTTGTGGATGTATCTGAGCAAAGAACTTCTGGGCTTTTAGTCATCCTGAAGAAGAAAACTTCTTGTGCTCTGTCTCCTTGCAGTCCAGAGTAACAACCAGATCTTTCAAGGTGTTCAGACACATGCAAAGTTTGAAAATAACTCCAGAAATTTTTCCTTTTTGTTCCTTTTCCCATTTGCTTTTCCCATTCCCATAAATTAGCCTGACACCTCACATGCCATGGTCTTGATTTGAGACATTTAGATAAATATGGGTAAAATTATATTAAATTTTTGGCAGCCCTCTCAGAACTGAAACTGAAGCTAGATCATATGAAGGGACAATATGTCACTGGGACCAACCATTCACTCACTTCTGTCCTGGGAGAGTTTGAAATGTTGGGCACTGAAATACAAAAATGTCATAATAAATTCTATGGCTTTTGCTGAAACAATTATTATTTGATGGATGATAGCTAGAGCAACTGACTCCACAATCCAGAGAGGACAAAAAGGGTTCCAATAACAAAATGCTAGAATTGCCAGAAACCTTCCTAAAATACTTTGCTGTGACATATAAGGAAGCATAGTGCAATGTGGGCTGGATCTACTGGCATTTGTTTTAAATGACCTGCATCATATCAACGGCCCTTCCATCCCAGACTAAAGAGTAGCTGTTCAGAATGACCTCTGTTATCCACTTAATACACTGTGCCTACACTGCCCTGTCTTTTCAAGGGCTGTCAATGGATACAAATTAGGCATAAACTATGTGTTTTCCTTTAGAGATAATTTTGCCTTTCCAGAAATGAATTAGACATTTGCATAATAAGTAGCATTTGAGACAAATGTGTGGCTGCTGGGCTAGTGAATTCCAGAAACATATTTTACTAAATCTAAAGGTAGATGACTAAAATATATTATGCAGGTCATGTCTGAGAAGTATTCCTTTATCTCCCTTAATAACAAAAGAAGTCTAGATGACTTCATGGGTTGTATATTATATATATCTACTTTTTGACAAGATGAATCCCACCTGTACTGTCAGTGTCATCATGCAAATCTTCTATTCGTTTGTTCTAAATTACCAAGTACAGTCTCTGTGCTACATATGTGGCACTTGGGAAGAGAAAAACTTACCCTGCAGGCAGCTTTCAACTCATACAGAGCCTTGAGAGACACTGCAGTTCCCAGGAATGATCAGGTAGAGTTCAGGTATTTCAAAGGAGGTCCCATTCTCAGCCTGGGACTCTGGAGATGCAGCTGCGGGATCTCTTGAGGCACTGTGTGAACAGACGTAGCCAAGCTTCTGCTTGAGGAAAGCCTCACTAAAGGGCTTTGGCTCAAGGGTAACACACTTCTGTGTCCTGAGCACGTTTATGGGTTGCATGTTGGGGCCCTTCTCAACCCCACCTGCCAGCAACTCTCCAGGAGTGAAGAGCGTGCTTTGTGCAGTGGCCTTACTTGCGATATGGCGTGTGAGGAGCGTGACATCCAGTGGAAGGATGGAGAAAAAGGGCTCTGGTAAATACACCATCATTCTTCAGGGTGTAGATTAACACACTCTCTGCTTTCTTTTTTGGTCTCCTACTGCAGATGTTTCACTTGTGTTATGAACCAATGTTCTATTCTTAAAATAATAAAGCTTTCTATTAAGAAGTAGTTTGAATTAGTAGTAATTCAAATTTTATTTTTTATTTTATTTAAGAGGGCATAAGTGGAATTATAAAATTCTTTATAGCATTTTCTTCCTTTCATAAGCATTTTTTGGGTCTTGAGGGATGTTCATAACAAACATGAGTTAGTTCCAAGTACCTTTCTTCTTAAAACTCTTGTGTTTTGGGACACAGCCAGATAGGATGACAGAATATATATTATTTTTATAGCTTATGTGTTGGGTTGACAGAATGAAGAATGTTTTATCCTTGTGAGAAAATTAAATATTCCTGCCTAATTTACAAAAGGGATTGTCTAAGGGAATTGCTGTAAGCCTTTATATGCTTTCAGGATCCTCCTCCTGTTCATTAGGAACTGTTCTGTATTCTTTTGCAATCAGCTCTCATCATTTATTGTGTCATTTCAATTGTAAGTGGTTTAAAAATGCCAAAAAAAGCTCTGTGGACATCTAGCGTGTTAATTGGATGGGGAAGAAGAAGATGTTCTTGTAATGAGGTATTATACAGATTATAAAATATCTCTGGGCAAGATATTGCCGTTTAGTGGCTGATTGTATGGTTCATTCAATACTGAATGGGGAGCAAGAATTCCTTTCAAGCAACGGTCATCTGTTGAGTTGTTCTTGTTTTTAATAATGCTGCTGGGAAGCTTAGGAAAAAGTAGGAAGTTATTTTAATTAAAAAAAAAGAGAGAAGACTTGCATTCTCAGAAAAAAGAAAATTTTCTGAAATAGAATTTATCTCACCCTCCTTTAGGCTAATGTTTCTTCTGACAAAAGGTAACTTTAGAAATATGATATCATCACAGCTAAATCTTGTTGATTGATCCTATGCAGTTAGCAAGACACTCGTGACAGCCTCATATAAATTACCCTCTCCCTGAATTTCAGATCCACTTTATGTTTCTTTTTATTATTTCTCTCATTTTCACTATCTCCAGCACTGGTGAGAAACACCTGGAGTACTGGGTCCAGTGCTGGGATCTCAAGTAAAAGAGAAACAGGGACATACAGGAACCAAGTCTAGCGAAGGAGTATGAAGGGATGGGATCATCTGACACGGGAGTGTCGGAGACAGCTGAGATTGTTAAACCTAAAGATAAGATGGCTCCAGAGGGATCTCATCAATGTGTGTAAATATCTGATGAACAAGAGTAAGGAAGAGGGGTTCTGGCTAATCTCAGAGGTTCTCAGTAACAGGACCAGAGGCAGTGGGCACAAACTGAAATACAGGAGACTCCCTTAGAACACAGCACCTTTCTACAGGGAGGGTGGCTGAACTCTGGCACAGGTTGCCCAGAGAGGTTGCGGAGCGTCCATTCTTTATTAGCCTGGAGAAAGGAGGCTCAGGTGTGACCTTACACTCTCTACAACTCCCTGAAAGGAGGATGTAGCCAGCTGGGGGTTGGCCTCTTCTCCCAGGTCTCCCAGATCTCAGAGATCTCTTCCAGCCTAATTGATTCTATGATATTCCAAATCCATCTGAACATGGTCCTGGACAGCCTTCTCAAGATGACCCTACCTGAGCAGAGAGGTTGCACTAGACCAGCTCAAGCCTCAGCTCTTCTGTGCTTCTGCCACTGTTTCTGCAGTTTGACAAGAGCCAGGACAGGCTGTGGCTGAGTGGCCTCAGTGCTACTTAGTTTATATGCAGGCTTGAGCTTCTGGAAAAGGCTTTATGTCGAATTACAGACTGAGAGAGAGATTTCTTCATTTCCGCAGTGAAAGAGAGCCAAAGACCAGAATGGACAAAACATACATCCAGACTGAAGCCCTGTACATTAAAAGCCATAATGCCTAATCTAAATGAATTAATAGTAAAATAGGACCTTCAGAGGCTGTGTAGTCTGTCTCTTTGTCCCTAGGAGGAGTTAAATGTACCTAAATCATTACTGGCAATGTTTCCAGTCATTAATGATCCTTACTATTAGAAGGAGCTCCTTGATATCTAAGTGAAACTTCAGCAACTGTTGGCCCTAGAATCCCATTAATGTGTCTTTTTGCCCCACTGATCATTGAGCAGAGTTTGCAAGACTGCTGAAATTCCGTCCTCAGCCTTTTCTTCTCCAGGCTGAACAAACCCTTCAATTCTGTCCACCTTTTCTCACTAAAGACACAGGAAAAAGTCACAGGGAACTTTGAATCCAAAGAGTGGCACATGCCTGTAGGTTATCTGCCTAGTCTAAGTGCTGCCAAATGAATTACCTGGCACTCTCAGACTGACCCTTGAAAACAGCCCTGATGTGATGTGTGGCACGTACTGAACAAAATGATCTTGCAAATGCACTTAGAGGCTTTTGGAGCATTTTATCAAGACTAAAAGCAGTGTTTAGGTCAATCTGTATGTACCTAAATGAAACCAGTGCTCCCCACGAGCAAAGATGGACACAGGGAGTCTAGTCTCTGGTGTCACTGGGCTTCCTGCCTTGTCAGGCAGTGCCTGAGCTTTGGGACAGCAGTTCACTGCAGGTTTACAACTGAGATTCTTTGACAATATCCTGTGTGGAGGAGCTCATCTCCCTCCCTGGTAGCACTGGGAGAGCTCCCTCCTACTCCAGGTACTCAGCTGCATTCCCAGAGCTCAGGAAAGCTCTTGTCCCTGGGGGCATCATTTGCACCTGCAGCATTGCTGAAACGCGCTCACCCAGAGGATACACTGAGGTTAACCAAGTTCACAGAGCACTGTAATGCCCCAAAGTCATGCCCTTCTCAGCCCTGATGAGAGCAGAGACTGCACTAGCAAGCACTTGAGGCATTTTCTTTGCTACCTCAGAGCACCAGGTAAACCTTTGCCTCCAACCACCATGATCTGCCTGAAGAAAGCAGTAGAAAGCAAATGGATAAATACTAATTAAAATAGGAAAGAGAGTAGGTGAAAAATTACTCCACATCATGCCCTCTCCTCCTAGCCTGGTCAGGCAGTAAAGACCTTGAAAGTTGGATTTTACTTCTGTGTTTGTTACAACACAAAGCTGAAGGAGTTATGGATACACTAAATTCAACACAAGCAATTCAGCTGTCCCCCAGGAACAGCACTATTTGCCCGGAGACAACTTAAAAAATAAGAAGAGGTAAGCCTTATATGCTGAGTTAATGAAATCTGTAGCTTCTATAAACATAATAGGGCTAGAAACAATAAACGAAGAAAACTGGTAAGAATTTGTAATCACAGAAAAAGTTGCTGCTATGGGGAATAACAAGGAACAAGAGTCTGCTCTTATAAAAGTCTCTGCAAAATTTTTTCTCACTTATTTCACTTTGAAAACACCTTGAGAAATAATGTAAGGTATATTCTGACGTTAAAATTCTGCAAAATGAATAGAAATTCACAATACTTTTCAGTGCCACCTAATCTCTATTTTTATTCAAGTGAACTCACTGAATAAAAACAGACAAAAGAGGAATCAGGCCTAAAGTACTGAAGTGGATAAAATAATTTAAATGCAAAGTGTAGTCTGTTAAAAGTAGAGTGCACATTTATATGTTCAGAAATGTACTGATGCTTTCAATCTCTCTCACATATTACTGAAGTGTGAATTATTTTACTCAAAATGTTGTAGTCTAATTCTTTTGTCAAACTTCATTGATTTTAATAAGATATCACTGTTGTAACAAGGTGCAGAATTAGAAATTAAAATGTTCTAATGCAGGCATTTGCTTTTACAGATCTGTTTCAGATGTCCTTGATTATGTTTTGCTGTGGTCTTTGAAATCACCCTCCAAGTTGTCTTGGGGTGACTTTATGATGTTGTATCCCCTATCACCGCTCTATGCCTAGGTATGATCCTGAGCCTTTCTGTGCCTTTAAGACTGGGTGCAAGAGAGAGAGAAAAAACTGAGTGAACTTTTCAAAACAGTTTGTGCTTCAAGGACACAGAGATTAGTGTGCTGTTGCAGCAGCGAGAGGGGAAGAAGCCCCTTCTTGCTTTTCAGCCAGCTTTTCAGCTCCTTTTCTCTGGAGAGAGAGAGACGGAGAGTTGAACCTTGTTTTTGGAACTTTGTTTTTTTTTTTCCTTCTTCTCTTCTGGACTGTTTCAACATCAGAACACATCGGGAGAGTTCTCCCTCGAGGCCCGGAGGTGGGCCCACCTCGACCCAGCTCCGAAGAGGAGAGAGACCACACCTACAGAAGGACTCGAAAATCTTCCCAGGTTTCTCTCCAGAGCGAGAGGTTTTATTATTCAGCATTATTATCCTTTTCCTGTGTGTTTGTTAAATAAATAGGTTTTTTCCCTTCACTTTCCTCCGAGGAAAATCTTTTTTTTCCCCTGAACCTGGTGCGGGAGGGGTGGCTGTAATCTGCTTCCCTTTGAGGAGACATTCCTTTTGGATGTTTCCCTGAATTTGGCCCAAACCGGCACACTTCTGTGGAGTCCATTCTGTGGAGACTACAGTGTTATTCCCAACCTCTTTGGGAAATGCTGTTTCTAGGAATTGGCGAGGACCCTAAGGCAGTTTGTAAAGTTTGCATTTCTCAATGTACCAAGCACCTGGGCTGCACCTGTGGCTGTTTGTGGATATGAAAACAGTACCAGCTTCTGGCAGAAGGACTAAGTTTTAAGTAGAACTTCTTATTGTCTGCTTTGACCCACTGTTATGAGCCCCAACAACAAAGGTGCAAGATCACCTATGAATGAAAAAGACAAATAGACTTGATAGCTCAAGAGAGTGAAAATTATTTGAGAAAGGTTAGGGGTTTGAGCTATATTTAAGATGTATGGGTTTAAAGTTCTCTCTGGCAGAATGTCAATTGTAATACATCTATAACTTGAGAAAAAAAAGCATTATCTCATTTTTCAGCAGTTTGACAAATGAGACGTTGGGGAAAAATGTTTACCCTAGAACAGAAAAAGCCCAGGAAACTTCTGTCACAGACCATGGGCTTTTCAAATCATGATACCTCACTTGCAGTAGCTGATTAAGCCATATTTGGGACTATCATCAGCTTAATTTTGATTTCCTTTATCACTGTTTTACAAAGACCAGAGCTGGGAGAAGGTTAGAAAACAGATTTAATTAATTTTTTTGGATAAAGTTATTAAGCCTGTGCTTTTTATAAGCTTTCATATCTACTCTCTGTTTCCCTCAATAGCCAGAGGGTAAAAGAGATCAGCAACAAGTAGATCTAAAAGAATATGGATTTGTATGAACAAGAATACAGAAACAGAATTATAGGGCATGTTTTGAGGGAAAAATGTAGAAAAATGGCTTGGGAAAAAAAGTGAAAGTAAAAAGATACTGAGATATTTTGTGAGACTTTTGTTATCTTGCAAATTTGAAACAATATCAAAACCATTTGTCACAATGGTTAATTTCAACAGTTTTCGAAGTAAAATGCTTCACTTTCCAAACTGAAATTATTTGCTCTCCTTTGACTTCATAAAATCATTACATTTTTTACATGGACAGCACCAAAAGCACATTGACTTATGATATTTCTGTGATAAAAAATCTTGTTCAGCTGCAAATATTTCTACGCCTTGATTTTGCAATATTTTCAAAATGTTTCAGTTTTCAGTCTGGCCAGGCAATACTACATTTTGTAATTGCTAGTGAGTTAAAAAAGTAAAATAGACTATTTTCTTAGCTGATCATATTAGGTGGTAGCACTCCATATCATCACGAAGACCAAAAGATGCTACACTCAGCCTAACAATTGAGAAGGGAAAAAGGCACAGAAAATTTCATCACAAATCCCTGCAAGTATTCAAGTATTTGGTAGAAGAACAATTGCAACGATTTTGAAGGTGACATAATCAAAGATGAAGTAGTAATGATTCACTGATAGAGCTGTAGCATAAACAGTCCTGGTTTTTCTGAGGGGGAAAAGAGAAGTGGTTTGCTAACTTTCATCGATAAGGTGACTAAAAATTTTACCTCGAAGTTTTAGCTTAATTTGCTTCATTTGTTTTAGTAGTGGTAAAAAAAGAAAATAAAAAAAGAAAATGCCCTGATATAAGGAAAACATCAGTGATAGAGGAAGGACAGAGTCAGTCGTCTTTTCCAGCTTTTACAGGATTTGGGGTAGCAATGGGAGGGAAAACTGCACCCAAATTTTATGGAAGAAAATCAATTTAATGAAAAGTCTTGCTGAAAGATATGTATGTTTTCTCATCACTTTTATTCCATCTAGAGCATCATTCTGGTTTGGGGAATTAAACTTGTACCTTTTGATGCAGTGGTGACTTGCAGGCACTCCTGCTCTTTTTTTAACTGGAGTAGAAACTCAACCAGCAGAGACCCTGTTTCAGTGGCATTGGCTCTGCTCTGATGTCCTTCAAGCTGAGTCCTCAAAACAAATGGTAGCTGCACGGCATAGTATGTAGTTTGAAGCTGGTCTGGGTATCTATATTACCTGAATAAATTTTAATGAAAAAATGATGGTAAGAATGCAGTGCTTCGTGGCTTTGTGAGAAATAAGCAGTTTTCTGTCAATTTTTTTTTTTTACTTTTCACAATATGGATCTTGTCTATTTTTGTACACCTAATTATCTGCCTTGCATTCTCATTCCTTGTTTTATCATTAACTTTTTTGTCATTGACATATGATCATACCATTTGTCACAAATTTCTGCCGTAATTGTTTTTGCCATACGTCCTCATCTTGCCCCACCCCTTTTCCATGGTGGGCAGGGGGCTGGAGCTAGAAGTGGGTTATTATGTTCACTGCCACAGCCTAGGGCTGATAAGCATCCCCATGGGGGATGACACTGCACAGATGTCAGATGGCCATGGTGCAAGGAAGGTCTCTCCAAATCTTGTTGTGTTCTCACAAAAATATAAGTCAGTGGAGTAACTAGGGTATTTGGATGGGATTTCCCCACCACAAAGCTAGAGCGGGTGACAAAGAGAGAAATGAAGAAGCAATACTCCTAGATCTTGTAATGTGCTTTTTCTTTCCTCAGTGCTGGAAGCTGGAGTTACAGGAAGAAAAGCTGCTCGAAGAGATCTTGATCATATCTAGAAATTTATTTGGCAGATGCAATTAAAACCGAAAATGAAGGTAGTAGATTCTGAAAAGAGTAGGACTGATCTAGTTTAATGAAGATATTTGACAAAATTATATAACGTGGTACAAAAATAGCACTTCTATTCATCTCCATAATAGAAGAACAAGGCAACTTACTGTAAAATTGAATAAAAACCATTTTAAAGCTGATAAAAGAAAATATGTTTTTACACAGCATGCTGTTAGCCTAGAACTCCTTACAATTGCTATCACAGGCAACTTTTGGCTGTGACCATTACTTGTGGGAACATTGAGACAGCTGATATTAAAATGCTGGTATAAACTCGGCACTTAAATATGCATGGGCACACACATGAATATTAGATCATATATTCTTGTCTTTCATGAAGCCCTTATAACAGACGTAAGTGGCTTTTGTTTTCAACTAAATATAAAAGAAATAAATAAAAGATACTAATTTTCAATGGAACTAGTCTCTCTTTGTGTGAGATACTTGCAAAAATAGTTATTTTTCCATTCTGCTCCAGTTTCAGGCCTCTTGCTTAAAATACATGTCCAAACAACATGACTCTAAAACTCATCCCTAGTGTTTAAGATGACAATAATTATCTCTTACAATAACTCTAAAACTCTACAACAAGATATAATAACAATAACAACAACAACAACAACAACAATAATAATAATAATAATGATAATGATAATGATAATAATATCAATAATAATATTTTTTCTACTATTCCTTTTTCTGTGCAGGAGGCGTATTATGTTATACTTTTACTTCATGTTTCTAGACTACTATATTCAAATTTTTTACTTAAGTAAAAAGTATATTTTGTATGTAAAATAGACTTAAACAAAATTTTTAGGGTGGAGGAAACACAAAGGGGTAAATCTGCAATTACCTTGACTTTCCCATGGTTAAAGGAGTCTGTAACAGTGGTGAATTCATAACATTGCTAATTTCCACCAATTTCTGTTTTATGCTTGTGTCTCTCTGCCGTTCCCTTTTTATCTGAAGTGTCTGAGCAAGACTCACTGGCAACCATCTGCCACGGATTTTATTTTCATTGCGCTGCGCTAATAGCAAAGTTGTTTATCTCTGAGTGCCTCACTCAAAAAAAAAAATTGTCTAGCATTGATTGCATATGGGGTGGCTCTCTCTGCTGCTGAGAAGAGTTCATAGAAAGAACATGGGTTTCTTTCCCTCCAGTGTAATGAAATTAAAAGGCATGTCCAGTTGATTCATGTGCCGTGTGTGGTAGCTGTGTGTTTGTTGGCTGAGTGTGGGCCATAAGGACAAATGACTCTTCTGTCACCAGCTGGCAGTGGGATGAAACTTAAATGAGAGCCACAGCTGAGGTCCATGCCTAGTGCTCGCCACCACTCCTGTGCACGCAGCTGAAGGTGCTGGGGCAGCAACGTGAGAGATTGCTGGGAGAGAAGGACAGAAGATCACCTCCAGTTCAGCTGGCTTCTGCTCAGCCTCTGGGTTTGGAGGATGCTGGAAATAATCCTCAGAGAATAAAAGACTTTTCCTTCCAGCCTCGCAAGCATCATGCTGTAGGGAATAAATCAACAGCTAATTTGAAAAATATTCTCATTGGCAAAATACTATATTTGTCTATTGTACACTGTTGCTTGCTGGCATTTAAACGAATTCTATACACATGTGTTTCTCTGCCTCCTTGTTTTATTGGTGATGTTCTTTAATTATGCAGGTGGGTCTGATTTTTTGTCTATTTCTATAACTTCCTGTGATTCAGTGCAACCATTCTAGTTTTTTTTATGTATACTATTATACAATACATACCTAGATAATTTATTTAATTCTGTCTACCTTAAAATGGAAATCAGTTCACAATTACGCATATAGAGCTTAACTTTCACAAAGGTGCACAGACACTTAGCTCAGTAGAAAAGGGGACTGAGAGGCATTAAATAGACCAGAAGGTATCAGCAGCTTTCAAATGCATTTTCTCTTGCTAAGTATTTCCAGTAAAACAAATATGAAAGAGTGCTCTCAGAAACAGAAGACCTTACTAGATGTTACCTTTTCCCACTCAGGACTTTTGACAGTCTCTCCCATCAGATAAGAGCTGTGTCACTTGGTGATGCAGATGCCTGACTTGCTCATTCCCACCAGCAGTGGAGTTTGCGTGGGTGTTTCTTGCCCTGCTTCACTGAGCTTCAGCATTTCTAAAGGGTGCTTTGACTTGGCCTGACAGACCTCTCCTGGAGCAAAGATACAGATTAAGATGCATGGAATGAGAACTGAACTCTTTAAAAGGTATGGAACTTAGCTCTTAAAGGTACGGTATTTTCTTAACAGCAAAGTGAAATTTCCTGGAACCCACCAATTACAATACTCTTTGGAAAATATTTTAAATTTATTTTGATTTTATCACTTTGTTATTTATAGGTTAATGTGCAATGCTATGGCTATTCCCCCATGTCTGAAAAAATGTGATTTATGGCCATCAATGAGTTGGATCTCAATCCTGAAGTAGTTACCTATGAGTTTATAATTTTTATTCTTAAACTCATGCCATAAGGGGTTTAATCTGAGCCATGATTAACTGCAGACCATGAAGTAAAGTACAATAAGTGTAAACGCCCTATCTTTCCATATGTGTATGAGCATTTTTGTATTTCAGAGCCTTGGTGAATGTAGGTAGTATACACATTTTGAATAATAAAAAAAGAATAAATACTTAAAACCAGAAAAGCATTAAGAAAGATAGACTGCCTATGTCCGTAATGTACTTGTGGACCCAATGTGACCCAGCTGTGCTATCTGCCTCCTCTCTGGCTGTACGGGCAGGGGACACCTCTTGGAGCACTGCCTCTAGCAGAGAGCCACTAGTGAAGTGCAATGACCCTTCATCCTACCCTCTCTGCACACAGGGAGGATGGGGAGACGTTTGGCCAGAGGGACTTAGTGTGCATTTTCCAGAGGGAGAAATGGTGTGGACCATGCTAAAGATCATTGTTATTTGCATCTCTTGTGACCTTTCAGAGTAAGACCCACTGCACACATGGTTGACCTTTCCATGGTCCAGCTGCTGCAGAGTTTGCAAAGAACATGTTTAACTTTGCTATTTGCAACAGGAATTGTATATTTATAGTGCGAGGTAAGGTCTTGCACAAAGACCAGAGGACCTAATCACCTCATATCCTCTAGACCCAGGATAGTCTTAATCTGTTTTTACTACTATGTCCCTTCAAGTAATGAAATGACGATATTTTAAAAACGATTGCTTTCATGTCCAGTTTGAGCCAAGATAGGTGTAAAGTTGTCCTGGATAGAACTATGGAGGAATGCAAAATTCCTGTTGAATGTACTGCGTCCACAGGACATCTATGTGTTTTGCTTGACTTGCTGTTGATCTTCTCCCCTTAGCTGCCTGGAGTGAAGACTGGGGCTGGACTGGACACCCCTTTATGTTGAAGGGTTAATACAAGATGGATCCAGCAGGGATCCTGCATAGCTACAACTACTCTGTGTTCTACTCAGTAATGAAACTGGAAGCACTAGACAAGAGAAAACAAACCCTTGTAATAAAGGGACTCTGGAAATAAATATACTGTGAAAACATTTCTTGCATAATTGTCTTCTGAAGTCTTGTGATTGGTGAGAAGAGCTGAATGAGAGAGAATGGGGAGTTTGGCTGATGGTGGTCACCTTTGGAATAATTTTTCTGAACAGGTGTTTACCCTTTATTTTCGCTTGGCCTTCCTGTGCAAAATTGGTTAATGCACATTTTTGCTGTATCTATCTTATAATCACATTGTTCTTCATTTCCATTGTTTCACTAAAGCGGCACAGCTCTGAAACACCAAGTCTGATATATGAATTAACCAAGCAACCCATGGCTTAAAATAAATAGTTTTAGAAGGAAATCAGGAAGAACTCACATTACATATGCTAATTATAATAGGTCACTGAATGTAAGACTAAAAGGCAATTTAATATGGAATCTGTCTTGCCTAACTCTAGCTGTCAAAGCTAAATTAGGAACACACAGGGGAACTAGACTATCAAAGACAGTAATTTAATGTCTTTCATACAAGGGGAGAGAAACAGACACCATCACAGAGCAAGTTTCTCAAAGATATTTAGGTATGTATTTTAGATATTCTTCACTGGTTATGGAAAATCCTAACTGATTAGCTTAGACTGAGTGATGAACATGTAAATTAGATGAGACAAATCTTTGTCTTGGTACTGTAGCAAAGAAGATCATGAGATAAGGCAAGAGCAAGTTATTAACAGCCATGGCTAACAGTAATGACATTTGAATCATTGAGATAAAAATATTTAAAAATGAAGAAATCATTCTTGAAGAATCACAGAAATGTGTCATTAACTGACCTGCTTACAGTCTCCCACATTCACAAAGTCTATACTGTCCCTCGCACAGGGATGGTTGTTTGCCCTTCTTGTGTGGTCAATAGGATATAAGGGACACTGGGTTGAGGTGTGTGGGGATTAGGTTATATAGATCTGTCCATGCTGTCTGAATTGACAGACTTGTAGCTGAATCACATTTAATGTGAAAAGAAGCAATCACCATCAATGAAAAGGTAGGAGCTTTTGTTTGGAACCGAGGAATGGTCATTTAGCAGTGGCTGGAGGAAACATGAAAATGCTGATGTAGAACCCAAGAAGTCATTCAAATATTTGCTGTTTTCCTGCTTTAGATTTCAGTTCTGAATTTAAGGTTGCTGCAAACGAGGCATGGTAGTCAAAACATATTACTTGCCATAACAGTGGCTGACATCGATAGCTGCAGTGAAATTAGAAATGCTTGTTTAAAAACCTCCTCTCAACATTAACTCTAGTACTACATAGGCAAAATACAAATATTCTTGTTTCACAATCTAATAGCTTGATTGAGCGAATATTTGTGATAGGAGTTATTTGGGAGCTACTAAAAAATGACACAGAAAATTCTGGTGTACCAGCGGGGTTGCTCAGCTGCTAGGAAACAACATCTCACCAGCACTAGATCAGCAATAGGCTCTGTGCATCAAGAGGGTTCATTGCTGGTTACTTCTGATTAGTGACTGTTCTTTTGGTGGAGAGTTGGAAAGAGAATTAATGAACTCATAGTGTTCCTTGCTGTCTTTGTACCTGGACAAACAGGATGTGCTGAGACTATGAGAAGGGTGACAATTCAATTACTTTAGTTTAAGGCATGGGGAGGTTGAAAATCTTTGCTTTGAGAATGGGAAGGCTATTTAAAAGCTGTTTAAATGCGGTGTAGCTGGAGTATTAAACAGACATTGGAGAGTACTGAGGGGAAAAGACAGAAATGACAGGAAATTCTCGTGGTGTGATTGTAACTTGCCTGTGGGTAAGAGGTGTCATTGAATTAGCTGTGAATCATATGAACTTGGCACCGCACTGTGATTTTTGGCCTTTATCAAATTTCAGTGAGTGCCTGTGCATTTGGTGGCTATATTTTTATGTTCCCTCTAATCAGTTCTTGTATGTCAGTCATTTTGTAATTCTATTAAAGGCTAAGCTTTAAGAGCAAGCTGTATGAAAATCCTGTGACATTGCTGACTTCCTATCTGTGCTAGAAAAAAATGACAACACAAGTGCAACGAATGGGGTGACCCTGCCTACTGACAGTATTGCAGAGCCAGAAAACATTTCTGTAGTGGCCATGAAAAGTGTGAGAAGCAGAAATAACCAGAAAAGAAACTAACTGTATCCCCAGAATAAACACAGAGTAGAAATCAGTGTTTCCTCCAAATGTTAACCTGTAGCAATTCTAAAATCCAGATTTGTGTCCATCTGGATGGCAACCCCAACCACTGTTAAGAGAGTATCCTGGAGTGCACGAGAGGAAGCTGCTGGGCAGCTCAGCATGCCATGGGCTGTTCTCCCAGCTGCTCTTCTGCCAATCTTTGAGGGTTCTGGAGATGCACCTGCTGTTTCCTCCAGAGCTATAAATGAGGAAAAAAGGGCTGACCGCTTCCCTGCAGCAACTAGGAGTGTTTCTCCCGCAATCAGAGGGATCGGCAGTACCTCAAAAAGGGAGGTGCACTGACTTTCTTCAGTGGGATTTCTGGGCCCTCCATCCTCCTTTGCTGCGGTCCACTGAGAATGGTGGTCTTGCAGGTAATGTTGAACCCTGCAGCATTTCCCACATTTCTGCTGCTGAACACCCAGAAGCTGGGTTCTAGGAACTATGCATTTCTAAAAATGGATTGCAGGCTGTCCTGGTTCCAGCCAAGGACAGGGTTAATTTTCCCAGTAGCCGTGAGAGGATAGTTTGGAGCCATGTGGGAGTGGCAAATACATCCTGTCACCCCATACTATCTTACATCATGTCTGGGAGTGACCCTCACACTTCTGAGAAGAAGGGGCACCATTTCCAGTCACGGGAAAACATGGTGGATGTTGGGCCCATCTACCACTGTTCATTGTCTCAGCTTGGTGAGCATTCTGCTTGTAAATCGCCCTCTCTTTGTACACTGCTGTGATTAGTATTGTTGCTGTTACTCTTCTTTTTCTTATCTCATTGCTGTTTCCAGTAAATTGTTCTTATCTCAGCCCATAATCTCTGCCTTTTTTGTCTCCCACTGGAGGGGGAGGGAAGCAAGTAATCTGCATCTGATTTGGGAGAGTCTTCTTGTAGAGGGGCACTGAACTAGGGAGTGCTGTTCCTAAACCAAAACACAGCCCAAGATCCCCCCTGCAAGTAGATGGGACCTGTGACTACTCAGAGTGGCAGACTTCCAGCACCTGCTCACTTCATCCCTTGCCTATTCTAATTCCCTGACAAATTCAGTGCTGGTAGAGAGTGCATTCATGACGTGTTACGCAAAGCTGAGCCAGGGCTATAGTACATGTCATAGTAATGTAGCCAATATCAATAGTTTATAGTGCAGTGAGTCTTCTATTATTTGAAGCTAGGATAAAGGATAGAAATCAAATTAAAATCAAGATTATTGGTCCACTAAGCTGAAAATAATTTGTCTAATGTGTGAATTTCACTTAAAAACATGAAATCATTTTCTGATTGTTACTTTCCTTGAAAGAAAGGCATCACGAATTTTATAGTACTTGTTTAAGAGCAAGTTTCATATTACTCATGGATAAGACTTCTTGAGCCAATAACACTTTATTCCTCCTCATTTGATTCTGTTCTTCTGGAGAATTGTTTCAGATATATTTGGCTTTGAGATAACCCAAACTTGGGATTTTGTGCTTCAAAGAAGTTTGTCCCCTTCTGGTCTTGCTCTTGATAGATTAATTCTTTTTCACACACACACAATAATATAATGTTATTGTTGTAATTTAGAGAACAGTAAACCAGTTCCACATGCATGTATTTCCCCAGACTCTCACAGCAACTGAAAGGAACTGACATTTTTGCCAGCTGCCTGCTTTGTGCAAAAAGAACACAAAGAAAACAGGAAGAAATGTCAAGTTTAGGTAAATGTGGAGGCTTCACAGGTTATACAATTTAGAATATTCTCTACCATGAGAACTTTCCTTCAGTGGCTCTGAGATACCTAAGCTTTTCTGCAATTTAGAGACTTTGTATATTTTTGTAATATATTGTGGTTGATGAAACCATATTTTGTGATGAACATCCGTGGTTTTTATTGTAAGCACTTCCCTCTAGCACTGTATGATTATGACTGAATGTACCCCCATAAGAGTTCACTGCCAAAGTCTGATCCTGTGCACAAGCCTCAAATATACCTCAGAGGGAGGTACGTCTGTTGAGCAGGATTAAACCTTCTCTTTCATCTGTGAAGAGGCCACACAGCGTGCTTCAGCCACAATTGTGCACACAGAACAGAAGATGGGCCTGATGCTGCTATCACAGGTAATTTTGTGCCCCAGTGGCTTTGCACTGTCAGACAATTTTTCTGGAATAGGTTTCACAGGAGTCTATGCCTGAGCTAGTCGTAGGGGTGCGCTTCACAGTCAGCAGAGCCATGAAGGGCATGTAACTCATATTGGACAAATGCTTCTGTTCACCAGATATCAAGGAAGTCTAGATAACCAGTTCAGATGTAAACACCAGCTAAAGAGTTGGCTGGGGTTTTCTGCTGAATTTCACTGTAGGTGTGCTCCTCTTCTCTATTGCTTAGCTTCTGCATTTTGGAACCTGCCAGTGCCCCCATCAGGAAATAGGGCCAGCAGAGTCAATTTACATGGCCTTGTTGCTGCAAGTTGTTCCGCAGACCACAAGCATCCTATGGCCTCAAAAACATGGTGCCTTCAACTCGTGTGTTGATATGCTCACAAATTTGCTTATCACTGATTTTCTCAGGGTACATTTGACCATGTTCTTCCCATATTAAGGGTTTCTTGTCTCAATTGGTGGATAGATGTTATAATTTGTCACACAAGATTTTGTGAAGGGGGATTTTTCTAAGGTTTATGTCCAGGCTCAGTACAGATGGAAGCATATCTGATCTGCTTGTCTGGCTGATTTGTTGAAACATATTCCACCACTAATCTGGAAAAGCCAAGGCTTTTCTTTTGAAAAACTGGCATGCAGAAGCAAATCTGGTCCCAGCACTGCAGATGCATAAAGCACTTTAGCAGAGGGATAAATGTGGTTCTTCTGCACAGACTGTGCTGCTTCTCTCTGCAAAACACAATCCTTCTCTCAGAAGATCTCTGCAGGAATGACAGAGTGGTGCTGATCCTGGAGGATAGTTTGCAGCTTTTCACCGTCACCTTTGCAACTGATTCAATGCATGAACTCAAAGCCTGCAAGAAAGAGAACTCTGAAACCACTTTTGCATTTAATGAAGGGCGGTTTGGAGACTTCAGAAAATTTCATATTCTTATCAGTCAAGAGTCAGAAGAAACATCTGCTATCAGTGCCTTTTTTTTGTACAAGATGGCATTTTGAGGTTGTTTTGTGCATCTAAAAATGTCTGTGAAACATACATGGAGAGTGGAGAGGGAAATTTTGTCTAAATGGATTAAGGTGAGATATAACCACGCAGTGGCATTTTAGATTCCCTCTAAAAAAAGGGCTGAACAGTAGAGGACAAGGCCTAGGATAGGAAGGGCATTGTTTCCACATGTCTTTCTTCTAAAATTATTCAGGATAGAAGTGGAACAAATACTTTTCTAATGGTTGGCTGGGAATATATAATCATTATTTTCCCCTTATGCTATTATGACCTGATGATTCTTCAAATGATCTCCTGCAGCTGAGAATGCATTAATAAAAATGTCCTGCTTATCCTGCTTTACTAGACTTTCTAGAGTAGAAAACCGGGAATAGCTTATTTTTTTCTATTTTCCATAAGGAAACTGGAAATAAGTTAATCTCGCTTAGAATGGGCATTGGAATTAAATCGATGAATAAAATATTGCTGTTCCCACATGGTCATGTAACTGAACAGAATTGTATTTTAATAGTCAACATATAAATATAAGAGCATTGAAAGACAATTATATGTGGAGGGGAAATTGAGGGAATTCTGTTTTATGACAAGATCTGCATGAGTGAGAAGAAATATGTACAAACTGTGACTGGATGTGAAAGCACTGCCCATCACTTTGGTCAGAGTTTCATTAGCTGTCAGACCAGGAGAAACCATCCAGTATGAAAATCATCTCATTTAGAAATTCAATGTCCTGTATCAATGTTAATTGCCCAGTGCACACTTTAGAAACAATGGAAAGAAACAGGTGCCTCTGGTAAACAATTTCTCTGCCCTGTTTTTAGGATTGAACACAGTACTCTTTGAAGGTGCTTACTATTTTTAAGGAAAGCACCTCAGCCTGAGGTGCCGATTTGAGCTGTGAATGAATTACGTTTAGATCCCTAACTCCGGGCAGTTGAATCTCACTACTAAACTAATGAGAGACTTATATGAAGTTAAATTTTTGAGCTAAAGCATTTTATGGAAAAAACCCAACAAATCTTGTGTTTAAAATGATCAATCATGAAGGATCTGTTGCATTTTCCAGTAAATCAATACAGTTGATATTTGTGTTTACACTGTTTTTAAAGCCCTTTGCTTTATTTATAGCTTGAATTAGTCTACCTTCAACTTTTAGCTGATAGATCTCATTAAACCCTGGCCTGCTCCAGTAAGCTACTGCATAGCTTTGCTCCTATGCAGTGTATGTGGGGATTTATCTCATTTTAATTCACATGTCTCAGTATCAGGTGTCTAGTCTGAATAAATCATTTACTTTCCCCTTGTAGCCCACAGAGACAGATAATGTTTTGTCTGGGTTGTTTGGGACATTTGTTTTCTGCTGGAAGAAAAGCGTCCTGGGGTGATGACACTTTCCTTCAGTTACACAGGAGGCCTGGAAGAGGTGACTTACACTAGGTGACACTAGATCAGCCAAGACCAGGTGGAATAAATTCTTCTCTGAGATGTGCTCATGACCGTCCTAACCTTGCTTTCATTAAATTAAGCACACTAAGCTGCTGGAAACAGCCTTTAAAGATTTTCTTAAATGATTTTCCCCTCTTTCTTCCCTCTCTTCTATAGTCTGTTGTGTTCTCAATTGAATTCTTCTGAGTTTCTTAACACTCCTGTCAGTGAGTGGACAGATGTGGATGAGCGATCAGAAGTGGACACTCTTGCCTCAAAGGAACATACTCTCCTGCTCCTACTTGGGATTCCCATTTGAATTTGTAAGAATTATGACAGAACAGTGCTTTGAACAATGCCCAGTCACTCATGCCTCAGTATGATTGATTTTCTCCCATGAACCTCAAATCCTTTCTAAATAACCACATCCCAAAACATGGTTCCCCATCCTGTGCACATGACTTACACTCTTCCAAAGGATAAATGTTTTGAGGCACTAAGATAAGCCAATTTATTTTTAAATTCCAGATCCCAAGACACATAAGGCAGACACTTTGTAGAAGGGTAATACTTAATCTGTAAAATTTGACCTTAGCTGAAATTACAGTGATATGGCTCAGAGGAGACAGTATTTTGTAAACCATATGTTCTCCACTCATGGAATCACAGTGTAGCCACAGAAAGTAGTCATAAATTAACTGTTTGAATGCCTGACAATCTGTGATGCAGAGGAGTCCTGCAGGAATTCTGCCTCATGCTCACACATCCCTCATGTGTGCAGTGGCAGGTCTTTGGAAGGAGACCTGCATCTTCTGTGCACATAAATGTCAGTTTGGCTGGAACCTGTTCTCAGCTGAACCAGCCTGAATCTAAAGGAACATCACTGACTCTGCTGCTGTCACTCTAGGTTTACACACTTGTAACTCAGCCTGTTCTGAAATCTCAGTCACTCTGCATCTTCATGGACTGAGTGTATAATTTACTGAAAGTTTGTCTGCAAGAGAGAAAATAAGACAAAGGATACACAGAAAATTTTTTCCATTTCACAGATACCCTCAGAATCTTAGGAAAATGTCAGGTTCTTTTAAAGAAAGGATACAGAGACGAATTTGGTGTACTTTATCCCGGATTGTAATACTAAAGACGCATGGATGATGCTGGGGAATGCCTATGTACAGACAGATGTAACCTTGTGGCTCTTCAGCTCCAGGCCAGAAGTTATTCGCCCATTGCTGTTGCTTGTGCTCAAAATACCAGGTCTTGACAAATATTTTTATTTTCTGTGATGGAGTATAAAATTAGCCCATGGTGAGAGGAAAAGATTGGAATATTTTAACCCCATACATTTTTAAGGAGGTCTCAAGTGCTGCAATGTCACAGGTACAAGCATTGCCATGGAAATATATAGCCAACATCAGTCCTTAAAACTAAACTGTGTTATGCTTGAAGTTGCATATAAAAACTGTGGCCACCTGCTCCTATTTCTGTTCCATACCATACAAGTGCTCCTGGAAATGTTTTCTCTTTGTGTCCTGTTTTTATTTTATTTACTAAAGTCTTCTGATTATAATAAAGAAATATATTCACGTAATTCAATATGGTAATTAAAAGACTTGCTTTATACAAAATAATTGCCCTACATTTTTTCCTCTGGTTTATTTATTCACCTTCCCTCCACTTCTTCCCACACATGGGTCTTTTACTCAGCTTTTTTTCTCCCTGAGGAGTTAGAGACGAAATCATCATCATTAAACATTTAATTTTATTCCATATCCCTCACAGCTTCAGATTTACTCCTCTGAGAATGTGTTTTATTTTAGCCATAATGGTTTGATGGTGGTTACCAGAGGCTAACTTTAATAAAGGTGACTGAAGGATTTTCTAGAGAATAATTTTCTTTTGGAAATACTCCAAAGAACAGATCTTTACCAAGAATGTATCAAAAAGTGAATAAATTGCAACAGGAAAAAACTGCAACAATAAAACTGCCATGATAGTACCAAAAATATTTTATGCTGGCTATGCAGAAATACAGATTTTTGATTTTATTTATTTTCATTTCAATTTGCTGTATGCTTAAATGTAGCATGAAATATGTATTTCCTTCTATGTAGTGTTACACATTTTCAAATTACACAGTAAAATGATCTTAAATCAAAATAGCTTATAACAACTATATAAATTCTTGCACAGTGCATCCAAACAACACAAGACTGGCTCCTTTAGGAGCTGGTGCAGCAAAACAACACCCAAGCTCCAGCATGCTTTCAGGCACCTCAACCAGCTTCCCTGGAGTTTCCTGTGCCCTGGAGATGGCTTAGCTCACACCTGAGGAATGCCCTCTCTACCTTTTTTGCTCTCATTCCTTTCCACATTCCTACCTCTTGCCCCCAGCCTATTTCTCTCTCCCTCCTCCCAGCCCCTCCTCTGTGTCCCCTTGATGGCTGGTGGGAGAGTGATGTGCCCCATCCCCTTCTGGGCACTGAAGAGCTGTGGGCTGCCCTGTTTCTTGCACAGGAAGCTGGCAATCACATCTTCCAGCTCACAGCAAAAGCTCTGACAGCCACTGAACAGAGCAGAGCATTGGGACTGGCTCTGAAATACATTTCTTATTATATAAGGATTCGGGCTTGAGGAAATATAGTGACAGCAGGTGGCTTTAATGAAAATTGTTTTGGCATGATAGGACTCAAAAGCCCTAGCTCTAGCCACCATTTGCCCCTTAATATGCTAGTACACACACCAGGAAGATTCAAGTCAATTAGCAAGCCTCAGTCACAACTGACTTGGGGAGGAACAGCCTATCCACTTGAGACTCCTCAGATGTGTAACTAATATCAAGTTGTCAGCTTACATCAATTTTTACACATCTTGGCTACATCAGAGATATACAGGCAAAATCTAGTGTTCAGAGGAATGACATGGAGTTGAGGACTCCACAGGGAGCTTAATCAGTGCACACATTATATTGATCACAAGCAGTTTTTTCATTGTGATGAGATTTCTCTCCTTGTGTAACTCTTTTAGGATAATGTGTAGGAGAAAATATAATAGAATGGAAATTGCATCTGCAAAATACAAGAGGCAGTTGGAATATTTTGTGTAATGCTGCTCAGTGAAGCAAAACATCTCTCACAGTACGAGTTCTCTGTCTGAAAGATGCATCTAATATGCATAAATGTAGGTGACTTTCAGCCTAGGGAACATGGACTGTCATATAATCATAAAATCATTGAATGGCCTGAGTTAGAAGGGACCTTAAAGATCATCTAGTTCCAACCCCTCCACCACAGGCAGTAAAACCTTTTACTAGACCAGGTAGTGCAGAGCCCCACCCAGCCCGGCCTTGAACACTTTCAGGGATGGGGCACCCACAGCTTCTCTGGGCAACTTGTTCCAGTGGCTAACTGCCCTCACAGTAAAGAAATTTCTCTCTAATATCTAATTCAAACCTACTCTCCGTTTGAAGCTATTCCCCCTTGTCCTGTCACTCCATGCTCTTGTGAAAGGTCTCTCTCCATCCTTCTCACAGGCTCTCTCTGGGTACTGGAAGGCCACAATTAGGATTATTTATGAAGGGCTGAGTCTGATCCCAGTTAAACCTGCATGATCTGGAATGAATTGATTTGACTTTACTGATGCAAATGAGATCCAAAACTGGCATCGTGTTTAACCCAAGGAAACTGTTGCCCTTCTCTGCAATAGCACCATATTATCAAAATAAATCATTAAAACTGATTATTTTTAAAAAAATTCTTTACAGAATGTACAGAAAATGGAAAGTTTATTTAGAGCCGAATCTCCCAGACATCTACCTGACACCAGGAATCAGCTATTCCAGATCTCTGTTTTTACACCTGGGATAAGAAGATATGCAGCAGGGGCCACGCACAGAAAACACTGAGACAAAGTCCCATTTTATCTGTGGAACATCAAGGCATAGACGAACTCAGTAACTTTGCCTGAAGACACATAGATAATCTCAAGATACAGGATACTCTGTATAAAGGCTCATTCCTTGCTTAAAATACAGAGTTAGTTCCAGTATGAGTCAAAAGAGAAGCCTAGACCAAAGTACTGTCCACTTAGTTGGCACCATTTTGTGCTCTCCAGAGTTGACTTTATCATCTACAATTCTCCCACACAGCTCCCTGCAAAGGTATCTGAGAGTCTCACAAGTGCCAAGTATCCATAACCTAAAGGATGGGAAACATCATGTTACATAAAAATTGTTCAGCTCAAAACTGTTAAAACTTATTTATTTATTTATTTTTATTCCATCAAGTACATCAAATAAATTCTTTAGGAGCTCAGTCTTATGCTTCTGATGGCTGAATGTATCCAGATTACTGCAGTTTAATAGGAAACAAATAATGTGGGAAATTCAAAATTTCTCAGTCAGATTTCATACTTGGGCTAAAAATTAAGAAGGATGTTACTAGTTGTGCAAAGTTCCATCTTGTTGTTGCTTTGCTGTTGGGATCTCAAGAGGCTACTTGACTATATTAAGGGCCCTAATGCTGCTCTCAATCTAGTTTATTGTAATTTTATTAAGTTTAATAGTTTATTCTGATGCTCTGATGCAATGATGAAAGAGCACAATCAAGCCTAAATCTGCATGAGGCTAACATATACCTTGCATTCTTTAAGAGCTCTGGCTTTAAAAAGTAACGTGCCAATTAATTGTTAATAAAATCTCATTATTTTAATAAAACAACAGTTTTTTAGATGTGTTTAACATCACAAGCTTGTTCAGACTAATTCTGGTTTTCTTAAGATATAATCAGCAAAATATACTTTCACTAGGTCTGAATACTTATATATTCCACTTACTAATGATATTTTAGTATCTTCTATTTTGTCACGAAGAGGTTGTGTCATAAAAAAGACCAAGCAGTAAAAGTAGGAAGGAGATGCTGTAGTGGAATGACTCTGCCTTGCTCACTCAACAGATTAATGTTTCCTTTTAGAGGATGTGCTACTGGAAATGTGTAAGGATTGCCTACCATTTGGGGATGAATTATTTTACTACCTGAAATATTGCTTACCTGTTACACCATTAAATAATAGACAGTCAAATGAGATGTATAAGACACAGTGAAGGCAACCCTAACTTTGAAAAGATAATATGGTCTTTCAAAACTTGTTACACTCTCACAAATTCAGGGAAGTGGGGAGGAGTAATTTAGTTCCATTTTGGGGCACTCTGCAGTGACAGGCCCACATCTGGAGATGGGAAACAGACTTCTCTCATTTTCAGAAGTCCAACCCAGACTGTACAGTTTCCTCCTGCTGAGTCATAGTAAATCCTGCCAGCAATCCTTATTTCCACGTCTCTCTTTCACTCTTTCATGCTGGACTGTGTTTACTGCAAAGCAAACTTTAGCCTACAAGCTCCCAAGAATGTATCTCTGTACTCCAAGGCGAAGTTAAACCTGCCTGCACTGATAGAAACTGTGAAACAGAAAGACTCATCTTGAATGATCAGCATTTACAGCTAAGGCAATATTGTGGTCCAGTGACCTGGAAATATTTGAAAAGTGAGCCCAAATGACACTCTGGAGCTGCTTCAAAAGCAATAGCATGGCCCAAGATTTTCCCAA
The DNA here is from genome assembly GCA_013397725.1 of Rhagologus leucostigma. Taxonomy (NCBI): domain Eukaryota; kingdom Metazoa; phylum Chordata; class Aves; order Passeriformes; genus Rhagologus; species Rhagologus leucostigma. The sequence goes on along the minus strand of VZTD01006068.1, from coordinate 4,273,968 downwards.
CATGTTCATGTTTAGTGCGAGGCAGTTTCAGGAAAAAATTACATTCAATTCTGCAATGGAATGGCCACAGTTGGTGCCCCAACAAATTAATCAGTCATCCTGTGTATGACATTTATTTCAGAGGTACTGTTGAGAAAAAGCAGATTTCAGAATTACTATTTGTATAAACTTAAGGAGCAAAGTCAAAACAAACTTCTGGGGAAAATGACTGCTGGTGTTCTGCTGAAGTTTCCCAAGGAAAATGAAGCACACATGAACAATTTCAATTTCAGATCAATTTGAATAAAAGACTTTGTATGTAATCCCAGACAATCTTCAGCAACCTGCATTCAGGGAAGAAAACATGTAATGCAAGTCATGCGGCAAAGGGGACTTAAACAAACGCTGCCTATGTAATACTACAGGCCTGGAAAGGATCTTGCAGCTCTTCTAGTACAATACCCCACACTGAAGACAGACCAAAGATGTTTATAACTTTCACAGAAGTGGCGTGCCTAACTTGTTTTTAAAAATCCTCTAGCAAAAGAAGGAAAGAAAAAGCTGCAACAGCATTAGTCAATAGTCTCCCCCATTGTTTCACTGTCCTTGTGGCCAAAAGGCTGTCCTTATTATTCAGCCAAGGCCAGTTAACTTGTCAGCAGTGAACAGGGTCAATAAAATCCATTCTTGTCAAATCTGTCAGCTGTTTTTACCATTTTAACATGCTCCAGGCACTTATAAATTGGTTACCTAACCACCTATTCCAGAATAATTCCAGGAATTGGTGTTGCACTGAATAATCTATAATTCCCTGTTTGTGGTCGGGGTATTTTTTTAAAGGTAGGTATTGTATTTGCTTTTCTTGCATGAGATCTGCCCGTCTTCTTCGAGTTTTCAAAGATACCAGAATATTTCAGGGATTTTTTCATATTTCTTTAAAGAAGTGAAGTTGAATGTCATCAGGGCCTGATGGCGTCAATTACGCTTAACTTATCCAGACATTTTTTAACTTAATTTATCACTATTCTGGTCATGCTCCTATTTTCACATTTAATTTAATGTAGTTAAGTATCTGATCAGAAATTAATCTTTTAATGTGAAGACAGTGAACACCAGTACTCTGTGCATTGCCTGTTAGGTTATGAACCTTTACTTTGCCTTTCTTTTGCTTTTCATGTCCTTACTTTACCTTGCATAATTTTGCTACCTTTATGTTCCAAAATACTGTTAATACCTTACCCTCTGAACTTTCTCCATTCCTATTAAACTCGTATCTAATCATGTTCCTTATTTCTACTTTTTGTATGACTCCTTTTGATTTTAGGTTCTTAGGAAGGTCTTGATGCAGTTGTAATGCACTTTCCTCCTAATATTTTAAGTTATCTCCTGTAAGTTTATCACTGTACCTTTGATGCAGCTTCTTCCACCGTTCCTGATGTGCTTTACCTCAGATTAGGTATTTCAGAAACTCAAGTCACACTTCTTTTTACTGATATTTAGGCTTCTCTCATTGTGCTTTCTTCTAAAATTTAGCTCACTTCTAGCTTTAACAGCCTCACTGATGTAGTGATTGCTGGTTTGTGGGTGACTAAATTAGAGGGTTTTGTTACTGAGATTCTTAAATTGGAAACAATGAGAGAAAACTGAAGTGCTTTTGTGCTTCAGCTGCGAAACTTAAAATTGCTCACAGACACAGTATATTTATATATACTGTTCATGTAAAGATTACTGACAATCTCAGAGGATTTTTGAAACATTCAAGACACCTTGCTTTGAATATCAAAAGTCAATTGTAAATTCTGTCATAAATTAATGTGTCTTACATTGTTAGATCATACCTGGATATTATTCACCTTTGCAGGGACTCCTCAGGGGTAAAAGGCCTCCTTGGACCACTGGACATGTGCACATCACAGCCTCATCACGGTTATGAGTAATGCCCGTGAGGCAGAGAGAGAAGGAAATAAAGGAAAAAGAGGTTGTATAGGGACAGTGTAATTAAGTCTGGCTTATGTTCATGAATTCATGTAGAAACTAAATAAAAGCAAAATGTGAAGAAACCTCCAGAAAAACTTCCAGATGCTGCTATTATTCAAAGAAGGGAGTACAGTTGACAGAAAGCAAAGCCTACGCTCTAGTTGTGTCAGCGGATTAATGTCAGGAATATGGCAGTGCTACTCCATGGAGCAGTCAGTGATGACAACTTTTTCTCAGCAATAAGAGGCTTCAAATCCATACAGCCAAAATCAGCATTTCTCTGGCAGCTGGAAAGGTCAGCTGGCATCCAATCTTCACTGATCAGTAAGGCTCCTTTCTGGCTACTACAGCACACAGCTCATCTTCAAGGACTGGCTTCATATGTCAGTTTTTGGATAGTCTTTCAGTGTGAATATCACAGAAAAGCACTTGTCACAACTAAGAGCATGGGCTTTTGAAAGGATTCAGAGAACTAGACTCAAATGGTCCATTATGGCAACATTCCTGCAGGCTAATGTATACTCAAGGACATTAGTCTCCATTTTCCTGTGTGATCAGTGCAGAGAGAAAGGCTTTCTGAAGCTCTAAACTGTCTTCTGGAGGAAAAGATCTCTTCAACCTAAGCAGATGGAAGCAGGCTACAGTATGCGAGTTCTTGTGTTAAAATGCAATAGTCATAGCAAGAATGTCATGATCTCTTTGAAAACACAGACACTGTGTATTAATAAATACCTACCTGCGAATGTATTTGCTCCTTGAAGTACAATGCATGCTTACTGTCCTTCATAAAAACACTCAAAAAGCATCCAAGGCGTGGAAAGATCCTAATATACTGTAGGCTACTATAATGCTTCCTGTCCCCAGAAATCAAAATGTTTTGCAGCTACTAATGAACTAAGCTCCACAAAGATGCTCAGAGTCAGATTTTAAAGTAGATATTACCATAATACCATTAACACAGTACTCCACAGTGGTTATCAGTAATCATGAATAGTAGCTTACAACTTCCTAGACATACATTAAGCTCCTTTTTTAAGTCCTATAAGCCTGGTCAAACTCCTCTCATGGTCAAACTGCTCTGGGAAATCAAAGCACTCTGTATCAGAAGGAGAAGGCTAATCCTACTTTGCTCTATGTGAGTGTAGTGGAATACGTGAAATGTGGCATCTGTACATTCTGTTGACAGCATGCAGTTGGTCTAGAAGAGCTGTGTTTCTCCTGCCCTCCATGAGAACACAATTTCCCATAACGGCTGTTTAGGAAACCATATCGAGCAACCATCATCTTTTATATTTAGTCTCCAGAGATACACATCCATTTTCCCCTCCTACTGTGTCAGTTCTTCTCCTCCCACTACAAGGGTGAAATATTAATTGGCAAAGCTGACAGCAATACACATATCCTGTTGCAAATACATCTCTAAAGAAGAAAATGTTACATTCTGTCTTTAGGGCACAATTAAATTAGTTACTTCATTTTCTGCAGAGGAAAAACAAAAATCCTAAACACTCCTACTTCAATGACAATATTTCAGCATCTTACAAGTGATGGCTTGGAGACAGTAAGGGAATCTATTAAAAACCACAAAAATTTACAGAAATTTCCAGGTCACTAGTCCTCTGCTACTCTTAGAAATCAGTCCAGTTATCCACTCCCTCTCAGTGAAATCATGGATTAGTATTAACATGGTCTACCTACTGTGAGCAACCTGGCTTGAACTCATGATATGATGACAATTAAAGATAACCAGAAAGTACTTTTCTGTCCATGTGTAAGGTCTTCTGGGATGAATGATCTGCACCTGTGTTATTAAGACAACAGTTCTCTATGCAAGAGGAAATTACTAAGACAGTATGAAAATTTAATATATTTTCAAAAGCCTGAGCCCCTACCGAGGTTCAGGTACTGCTTTTGTTTTTCACTTTTGACTTCTGTACATTATTTTTCCACCTTTAACTCAAAGGGTAGTATCCTTCTGGCAAAATTTTCCCCCTGCAACGTTTCTATTTTTAACAAATTGCAGCCTGTGCTCTCCACTAAAGAAGCTCATTGCTTCTGGGCAGTAAGAAAACAGCACTCCTCTGAGGCCTAGTCTTCACTCTGCCTTTGAACAGCTTGGATAAGAAAAACGGGCCCCCTCACACGTCATCACTGTGAAATGCGCCCTGCATAATACAGCAGGTGACGTAGCCACACAGATAATGAAAGCTAGTGTAGTCCTCATTTCCTTGTAGTACATGAGCATAAATTTTACAAGTTACACCTTACTGAGCAGAATCTGTAGGAGAGCTTCAGGAAATGTCTCCATAACTCTTGAGTTATTACCAGTGCCCATGGTATCTCGTATAGGCCTAATTGGATACTATTGTATATACTGGATAGGGAGAGATTTACTGGTATTTTTGAAGAGTATGAAAATGACATAATAATGACAAAATAGCTTTATAACATTTTTATGTGTCATTATGATGAGAATTAAAAAAACTCTTTCTATAACTCCTCTTTATTATGAAGCAATTATAAATCACCATGAATGTGCCAAGTACATTCAAGTACAGCACGCTGATTCTTCTGGCATGCTTTCTTCCTGCTGAATATAAAAGGAGCAGGGTCTGGCCATGCTGGAGAGCTATGTGCATTCTTGTCACTCCCAGGCACTTAGATGAGGTAACAGGCACATGACTGAGTTGGGAATTCATCACAAGCAGTCCAGCAAACAGCGGTTTGCAACAGCAATTTTCCACATGGAGCACCAATGAGAACCAGTTTTCCTTAATACAAAATTTTAATGCCAAGAGCCACACTGCCAACCCTATAATAAAATTCTTGGTGAATAACTGATGAGAATGTATCTTCTACACTCTGAACAAGTGTTTTCCTTGCTATGTTAAGGGAAGAAGTGTGTTTTAACAACTGATATGAAGCAGGTGCTGTTGAAAGCCCTCTGACTGCATTCGGTATGAATTACTAGGTGGGACTGCTAAAAGACAAAACATTACAGCGTTAAAGGACAAAAATGACTGTTTTTAGTAAATGCAGTGATTTCTGACATTCTACTGTATTTTTTTTAATCTGTAACGGGAAGGAAATTTTAGAAAAATTATATGCCACAAATGTAGCAACAGTAATAACAGCATGTCTAAATATATTTTGAAAATGGGGAATGATATACAGGACAGTATACTCAACAAATCGGCTTACCTCCATAGAAAATATGGATCATATAGACCATTCACTGCAACATGATCATTTTGTTTAAATTATATGGGCTGATTATCCATGCTTGAAAACAAAAAGGGGAGAGGATACACATGCATTGAAAAATAGTTGCATTAATTTTTTTATGGACAAAAAGGGAAGGAGAAGAGAGAAAACAAAATTCTTTCATCCCCAAATTACAACTCAACTGATAGAGTTGCAACAACAAATGTCGTTCTCTTGCATTCAGGAAAGTAGTTTAAAAAATAAGACTTGAAATTATTTCAGGCAATAGCTCAAATATATTAACTTTTGCTTAGCAGAACAAGGTCAGAGAAGCAAGCATATCCTTTGCTGTTTTGCAAAACACCTCCTTCAACAGAATCCAGCCTTGACTTACATATCTGAGTGGTGAAAAGCTTTGTTTCCCTTCCACCAGTGTTTTTACAGGCAGTGGTGGACTGCCTGGAAAAAGGCTCAAGATTTTGTTTGTGCTAAATATTCATGTAAAAAAACTATATAACAAATATAGTGGCTCTCTGATTCTGGTGTCAGGTAAAAAGAGCAAAGAGGACAAAAGTCCGATATTGCCTGGTCTGAGGCTCTATCTAGTGCTATAAACCCTTGCTCCAAAGGCAAAAGGCTAATTGAGCTGCTCCAGGCAACAGCAGTGCTTATCAGAGCTAATTTATTTTGTGGTCTATTATTGTCAACATCACCTCAGCTACCAGGGAAAGTGCTAGAAATCTTTTTGTTTCTGTGAAAGGACATTTTGTCTTATGCAAAGGCAGCACTTGCTGAGGCTCTCACATATCAGAACCTCCATCTCCTCTGGAGAGGGTGTCTAAAATTTGTTTGGATTTGATGAGCATTTTGATTTTAGGACCATTAACCCTTGAGGAGAGAAATTTGCAGTGTACCACATTATGCAGCTCTCAAGCAAACATGTTCACTCCCCCTCAACTGCTCTTTCCCTCTCCTGATGTGCCTACCAGGAATATATGCTGTAGCAGCCTATTATGCTCCACGCATAGTTCAAAAGTGCAAATAAAAGCACTGAATTCAAAATGGGATCTGTGGTAAGGCCTAAATAGGGATTGCAATTGAGTTTGTTAAGCTAATCTCATTGAAGAAAACATCTTCCCGATTGCCTAGGAAAGGGCCTGTATAACGCAGTTTGGCTCGAGCTTGCCTAGGAAACACAGCTGACCCCTGGCTGTCATGAGAAATATTCATATAGACTGGACAGCCTCTCTATATACCAGAGTTACTTTATGCTGAGTTGTTTCACATCACTGATGGTTTCTATATCAATTTAGTTAAGTTGATGCAAGAAGTTGCAGGAATAGTCTTTCTCCTTTAAAAAAACCTAAAATATGCCATTTTGAATTATTCAAATGAGACAGAAAATATCAGTTAAATTAAAACAACCCACAGGTTTATGCCTGAATAATCTCATGTTTGATCAAAGAATACTTAAATCCACAACTAACCTTTCCTGACATCTCGGTAATGTCAAGCTGATTATATCATTCTTGACCCTCCTTGCCTTCCCTAGTAAATGTAGACTTCATTAGGAGAACTAAATGAGAAAATACTATTCCAGTTAATTATGTTATTCTTCAAAGGAAAGGAAAATAGATTAATAAAATGAAAAGAATCCACCTAAGAATATCAGAACATAAACCAGTAATTCACAAGAAAAATACTTTCTCCATTGCATCTGTTCAGTTCTTCAATGTTAATATTAGAAATTTAAGTAAGGAAGAGATGTATGGTCCTTTTACCTATGACATGACCTCTTCAACAAATTTGGGATAGCCCTTGTTCAGAAACAACTATTAATATTTTATACTATTAATATTTATATTATTAATATGAGTATTAATAATACTCATATGCTTTGATTTTTGTATGGATCATTTTCATAGCTTTATTACTGTCTTAATACTGTGTATTAAGAATTCTCTTAATACACAGAACCTACAAAATACCCATGAAATCTGTATTTAGGTAATAAGTGCTTGGTGGTTTTTTTAACATGTACCCACTGAAGACAAGAGCTAAGATACTAGCTTTCTTTTAAAATATCAAGTGAACTTTGGCTCAAATTATTTCTTGCCCTTATCCCCCTCAATGTCAAATTTCTCCTTTTATTCATATCTGAGCTCTATTGGGCAAATGAAAAAAGAGTAACAGAGGAAAAAATATCCTTAAATATGCATTCTCCTTCTCTATATGTTTAATGATTCAAGTACTATTTACTGGAAAGAGCAAAAAGAAAGTAAAATCTAAATTGCTAAATCTGTAAATTGAATGTATATCCTAAGCTACTACTTACCAATGTCAGCTCTCATGATTTAGAAGCCCCTTGGAAGTAGTTAATTTATCAATTCAAATAATCCCTTACAGCAACTTCGCAGTACATCCACAAATCGTCTTCAGGATGCCAGTCCTTATGCTGAAAACTACGAAGGAAGAGGCTGAAAAAGGTCCCTGCACCCACCATGGCCAGAGGGCAACAACTCAGCCTTGAAGATGAGAACAGAAGTGTGAGCTGGGTGGGACGGCCAGTGGCTGCAGTCCACAGGGGAGTGTCACTGCTGCACTACTTTAGAGATGAACACAATAGTATGATTTGGCCCATAAAGGCTGGTTTATCTTGACCCAGTTCAGAGACATGAGGGGTGCATAGGAATAAGCTATAGACAAGGTATAAAAGCACTCTGAAGGAGGTTGATTTACTCTAGAGGGAAGAAATCATGTGCCACCCTGAATTAAAAGTTTTTGGTTTAATCACAAAAAAGGGTTTTGGCTGTTCAGAAGAATGAGCTATATAATCTGTTAGTTCTTTGACACTGTCAAGAACTAGCAGTCGTTAGAAATCTGACTTTTCGAAGCAGTGATGCTAAGGAGATAGACACATTACTAACCTGGAGCACCACTTGCCTGGCAAGCAGGAGGTATACTACTAGGCTAAAACACAGTATTGGCTGACATAACCAACTGCCGATTAAAGGCTGGTGTCAGGAAAGCACTTTGGTTCACCCTCAGCTTCCAGCATGGATGGCAGCTGCTCAGTGTATTTGAGGGGTAGTGAGCTATTTTATGTGTTCATTGTTAGTGAGGTGGTCTGAGTCAGACACTGAATCTTATCAAGGTCAGAAGAGATGACCAGCAAGCAACCTTACCTGTCTCCTGCCACTACAGGTAGAGAACACAGGGACAATGTGGTTGTGCAGCTGCTGTTGTTGCACTCCGGACTTACCTGAGAGGTTTCATGCTGGCTTTACATGACTTGTTTCCAATGCACTCCACAAAAGCTGATGCCTGCAGGCATGTGTGGTACTGGAAACAGAGGCAAGGACATAATTTCCCAGAGCTGCCTGCAGACATTACCCTTATTTTTGATCCATGAGATAGCTGGAACTAATGCAATAGGCCCTTGAGTAAGAGAAAAGCTGCTTACCACCATTAAAGTGGTGGAGGACGTATATTCAAAGGAACCTCCAAAAAAGACACAGTGTTAAACTAAAGCTTAGAGCTCTGCCGATGACCTTGTATGGCATGGTCTCAGGCGCTGGAAAGAAGACAAGGGAGAGCAAAAGCACCTGGGGTTATCAGAGCATCGTGGGGAATATCTCACTCCAGGCATCTTGCAGAGGCAGTGAGTGACCCCATGCCCAGACACATACTTCTTGCCAGTAGCTTGGTACCTCTGCCTTACTGCAAACCCATTTTAAGAGTGTGTCTGGATTGGTGCCAGAGCATTCAACACCTCACAGAACTGCGCTCTCTCTGCATTAAAAGTATCATTCAGCTTTTCTGTAGTTGCTGGAAACATCACCGGGAGATCCAGGACACAGGCTAATGGGGAAGATCTGGTTGAAGGACAGGACTGTCAACAAAGCTTCTCTAGGAGAGTAGACCACAGTGGAGCTGCAGGTGTGGCATCTGGGCAGCCCCTCCTGCCCCTGCGACAACCAATGCAAAGCCACGGAGCTGGAGGGCAGCACTGGCTCCCTGCTCACAGCCTTGGCGGGGCTCACACTGCAGTGGAAAGAAAGGAACTGGAGCTGCACTGGCTTTCCACAGCCTTCCAAGACAAGAGAGGACTGGGGCTGTGGATTATGGTGTTGGTGCTATATGATAAATATTCATTAGTGATTAAAAATCTTCATTAAACTTGCGCCTACTGAACTCACGAGGCTCTGATAATGTAAAGAAGCAGCAAAAAAGCCATCTCTCTCAAAAGCTTTGTTTTTACCACCTTGTTCATACTCATGGTTTCAACCATGAGCACTTTGAAGGAGTCAGTAAAATACACAGTTGATAGTCACAGTGAATATCTGCTGTTTAGATCAATGCTCAGCTTCTCTTGTCACCTGTCAGAATTACTCTGATCCCACAAATCCCCATGCTTTTGCTGCAGGGCAGCAGCCCTGTGGAGGAAAGGCTGAAGGATCTCTACCTCTTTTTGTTTAGGACTATCACACAGATTTAACATGCTCAGTGAGTTTGATATGCGATACTCCCACTGCCCTGTGCTGGAAACAGCAGTGGAGTGCACCTGCTCAGCTCTAGCTGCTAAGGAGGAGTGTCTGCCTCCCAGACATACTGACAACTGTCTGTTTTCTTTTTCTGCCCAATTTGGAACTGACCATCAGCGCTTTTGTGTAAACACTGAAATCTGGGTCAATCAACCTCATGTATGACAACAGAGCATAACATCTGCCCAGAGCTGTAAGTGATCTGTACAATTGTCTGCAGAGTATTTGTCTCTCTGCTTCCCACTCTGCCTCGTCACCATTTCAGCCTTTTGGCCCTGGGTCACTGACGATCTCCTTGCGCAACACAGAGGACATCCACCCACTCACCAACCATACATGTGAAATAGTAGGAAATCATGCAGCTTAGTTAAATCTTAGAAAAAAAGATCTTTGAGAAGGAGACAATGTTAAACGTTTGCCGCACTGAGAGATGACCCAACCTGATTTTGGCAAAGACAATCACTGTTTTTCCATCATACTTTATATGTAAAAATATAGATTTTGGGTTACTGCACATACACAGGTGAAAAAGGGAAAAGCTTTATGAAAGCACACTAACCAGCATGACAGCAGAAGCTATTTTTAAATTTACACAGATCAATGTACAAATAAAACACACAAACTTCTGGTCATCTTCCTCTCCTCAATATTTATTATCCTCTATCTAGAAAAATAATTTTGATCTTCCATTTCCCTGAATATCTGAGTTAAAATCTCCAGCATTTTTATAATTCCACATACTTTGTACACAATACAGACACACTGTTTCCTGAGCTAATCTGTTTGTCTCACAGCTCGTCTTCAAACAATTAGCTACATTAGGATTTCTCTGTAGCAAATCAATTGCTGATAGCTTTGGCTCAGCCAGATATAAGCTTTTGTATGCTGACATGCTTCTCAAAATAAATCACAAAAAACGGCAAGTGGCTGTTACAGTAAGCTTCTCGAAAATAAATTACAGTTGCCATACCATGTAGCCCTTTGATTCTGATTTAGTTTATCCTTTACCCTTTCAGTATATTCCCCCAAAATAGAGCAAGACAGACATGCTCCATTAACTTGTCTTTGGTAAGCTGTAATTACTTGGGAAACTCCTTTGAAGCTGCTGCTTGTTAATGTGAGGAAGATTGGAAAAGTCCAGCCCAGCCCCAAGGTAAGGAAGCTTAAAAAAAAAAAAAAAAAGGGGGGCAGATATAACAGAAAAAGAAAAAGCTAATAGAACAGCATGCTCATTACAATAACATGCTTCATGCAACTTATATTGCATAGCCAGTCCAGGTCAGTTTTACCAGACTCATAAACTTTGACTGTGATACATGCAAGGAAGAAAGCAGTACATACAAGACAAGGGCCAGGTCTAGGAAAACCTGTGTTTTCTGAATTTACAGTGTGTAAAGTCTTCTATAGTTTTGTGAGTTTGTCCAAATACTGACTGTTCTCTTTTAAAAAAGAACTTTAGGAAGCAAATTTAATAAGGCTGCAGGAACCATGTGCCACTTAAAAAATTAATTATAATATTTCCCTGATTTCACAACTATCTTTGAAGAGAAGCCACTCACCCCTAAGATGAAGCAGGAGCCCTGGTGATGGTGGCAGATTTGTTCGCCACATGCGATGCCAAGCCTACAGTAAGACGTGGAGGTTAAGACAGCTGGTTATAATCAATCCAGTTATCACAGCTTAATTAGTGACTGCTGATTTGCGTAAGTCCTCATGCCTGACAACTACCATTTTTTGACTATGGCAACTGCAAAGGTAGCATGTTAATGTTTACCTGTTTTCATCACATGAAATATTTATAAACAAATACAAGCATGTTTCACAAGTAATCTCATGACTAAGTTTTGAATAAAATAATTACAAATGCCCCTCATTTAATGTTTTCAAGCAATTATTTGCAAATACATTATTGGTTGAAGGCCGCAAACATTTACTCAGTGCTGCTAGGAGTTCCGGTGGCAAATTTAATCCTTTTGTGCCAGGCATTCCAAGAAAAATCACGAATTTTTTCCCCTAGTGATTTTATGAGCCTGTGAAAGGAATTGCAGAAAGTCTGGACATTTTTCGCCTTAGCTGTGAGAGTTTGCTTCTGTGCACACTTCAGAAGAGCTGAGTTATCAGCATGACTGGGTGTTGCACAGGGGTCAGCCTCTGCCTCTGCAGAGTCAGCTATATGCACTGAAAGTGTCTCTAAACATGCACGAGAAATTGCTGTGTATGGACCAGAGAGTAAAACCAAGGCTGACCTTGCATTAATAACATTCACAATAATGTCAAGCTGTTTGCTTTTCCCGAACGAGGTATCACTGTTCCATGGCCTGCACAGAGAGGAGACGCAGTTCAAGGACTGACAAAACATACCTTTTTTTAAAACATTTTATCTCTTTTTATTTGTTTGTCCTGATGGTTGCTACAGGCAAAAGAGGTATTCAGAAATGGAACTGCACAATACAAACACAGGCAGCAAACTAAGTTGGAGGCATGAAAGGTGTATCTGAGAACACAGAGTTGACAGAGTCAGAGTCGGATTTTGTTCGAGTAGTTTTTAAGATACTCTCTGTAATGACACTGTCATTAGGAAACAGTTTTATTTTCCCATTCTGACTCTGTTTTGGTTCATGCACAGGTTCCAGGAAAACCACCCGTTTACCAGTGCTAGCCTTCTTCTCGTCGGCTGGCAGCTCTTGCGGCAGTGCGGAATTCAGTATGGATGAGTGGGCACTGCTTTGGTTCAGCTTCCTCTTCTTCTTTTTTCCCTTACATTGACATGGGCAGGGTGTCAGATAGAGATACAGCAGTACTAAAATAATACTGGCCACACAGGCAGCAAGGGTGGTAAAAGCTGTATTAAATGCTTCATGAGCGTGGGACCTGTTCACTGTGAAATTGCTAACATTTATTCTGACCTCTATGGTTTCATTTAAGAGTCTTTTCTTATTTATTGCAATGCAGGAATACAGCCCTGAGTTCTCTAGCTGGGCTTCTGTTATCTCCAGGCTGCCATTAGGAAACACCTTGAAGTTATTGGTCTCCCTGTCTGGCTCCAGCAACGTATTGTCTGGACTAACCCAAACAAACTGTGTGCCCGTATCGCTGATTCTGCTGTCACAGTGTACAATCAGCCTGTCACCAACCTGGGCATCATGAATAAACCCAAAGGCTTGGAAAGAGCTGTTGACAGTACTTTCAGAGCAATTCATAACGCTGTCGTGCAGTAAAGGCAGTTTATTGTGACCTCTTGGGTCTGACTGCAACAAACAGCTGTACTCATTTTTGAAGTCCACCACTGAGCTGAAGTGCCTTTGATACCAGAAGATTAACATGGAGTATAAGACACAGTCACAATAGAATGGGTTGCCATGAAGATAAATTCCACTAAGTTGTTTGGCTGGCACTGAACTCAGGCGCTGAATAGGCATCGTCTGGATGTGATTAAAGGAAATGTCCAGCAACACAAGGTCTGTCAGTTTATGTTTTCCAACGTATAAGTCCAGTGGGAAATGCGAGACCAAGTTGTAGCTTAGGTACAGTTTCTGTAATTTGTGCAATCCTCCAAAGGCTAAAGACTCGATCTGTGTTATTTGATTGTTGTACAGCAGGAGAACCTCCAGTGCCTTTAGCTCCTGAAACACAGGGCTGCCCAGTGTTTTCAGGCTGTTGGATGACAAGTCTAGATACTTCAGATTTGGAGTTGTGGAAAAGCTTCCAGTGCTAATGCTGCTAATGCTGTTATGATTGACTATTAAAGTGTTCAGTTTCTCAGACAGCATTGGGACCCATTCAGGCTCCAAAATCCCAATTCTGTTATAACTCAGATCCAGCCTTTTCATACATTTATAAAGATTTCCTGGCACTCGAGTGAGGTTCTTATTTGTGCAGCTTATGATATCACTGGCACAGATGCAGGCTGCTGGACACATCCCCGGGGCACTGCCACAAACACTCACGGTGAAGACCAAGAGGCATGCGAGTTCTTTGCAGTTCACTTTAAAAACTCCGAGTCGAGTAGGAAGTGTCCGCCAGTTTAAAGACATTGTCACTGTCTTTTAGCTGTCTCCCAGTGCTCCTTGCCACAGATTACATGTGCAGTTAGCTTTGCACTAGTTGCTGTCAAAAGAGGGATACAGAGGTACAGCACGTTAACATTTACCACTCATACTCTGCCTGATTTCTTATGCCTTTTGAAAAATACAGGGAATTAATCCTTAGGGTTTCATACAGTTAACGGTACAATCTAGTTCTAAGGTGATGTAAGCTTAACACTGGTTTTATGTAAACACGAAATTCTGCATTCATGTATAAATATATGTACTGTAGATACAGTATTTTTTGTCTTCAAAAAGAATGCAACTATTCTTCAGTCTTGGACCAAGTAATGCAATTTCTGACAGCTCATTGAAAAAAAAATTGGAAATGTTCCTCTGTGGGGCATGACTTGGCAATGGCACCCCCTACCTGTTTCCAAACCAACACCGGTAGAATTCCCAGTAGAGGAAAGAAAAAGCCTCAATCTAAAATGTTTTTTTTCTCGTCTAGTGGGAAGCAGCTACAACATGCTTTTCTTTACAATCAGAAAATGTCACTCGTTTTCAAGCAAAGAATTTTCTCAGACTTTCTAGCTTTAAATGTCATATGAATTTCTTTCTTTCTCATTTTTTTTTATTCAGCCACCTATGGTTCAGGTAGCAACTGCCTATTTTGAAAGTTATTAAAGTTGTTCAATAACAATATTTTGTATTCTACTTCTTCTACCTTTGCCAATATAAGTAACGAGGAAGAAATCTATGCCTAGTGCCTGCCTCAGGCACAAATTTTGGGAACATTCAGTAAGGATGAGTCAGCTGTTTCCCAAAACTTAGTAAAGAAAAAAGAAATATTTTGCTTATACATAGATAGAAAAACCCCAACCATACTCTTTTCTGAGAATATTTTAGAGTCAGCATGGTTTGAAGCAGGGATGTAAGATTTGGCACAGTAGTGATTCTGTGCTAAGGGGTATGCTTTCTGCCACCTTCTGAGAAAAGGTACACATACATAGCAGAGGAATGGACATTTCTGTTCATTCTTGCTCTCCCTGGTACCTGTTTAGAGTTTGTCAGTAAATTCACAGGAGAGTTCATCTGCACTGATTATCATCACCCGTTCAGAGTTCAGATGTGGCATTCAGCTCCCACATTATTTATCCTCAAACTCATTTCTCCAATCTCACCCACCTGTTGGAGCAGTTCTGAGCAGAACAAACCCTGCAATGTCTGCTCTACGCTGCTGATAGTGGCTATGGCCAGGACCCTGTGGACAGTGGGATGAGGAGAAAGAAGCAGCCTCAGATGGAAAGGAGGAGAGTAAAAGAAGAAATTGTATTCTCCGATGATGCAAGACAGATGAAGAAAAGATGAGCCTTGAGGAAAAAAACATTAAAATCAAGACCTAAATGGTAGAGGGCAGCAGGGCAGAGGGACACTGAAAGAATGGGAGACAGGGACAGTGAAAGAATGGGAGACAGAGAAGAGAAGGGTAACAGATACATAGGGAAGGAAGTGCAAAACCAGGGGAGGTGGATGCTAATGGAGCATCATCACTGTTACTAAAGAAACTGAGGAGGAGGTAGTCTGAGGATGCAGAAGTCAGTTAAGGCACATGAAACTGGAAAAGCAGATGAGGAGGGTGTAAAGGGAACAAAAAGGACTAAGCAGAAGACAAACAAGAGTTTCAGGAGCTAAACTTTAGAGCACACCTCTCCAGAGAATTTACATCTGCTACTTAAGAACCTAAGATTACCGATGCAATTAATTAATATATGCAAAATGCAAAAATTTTCACTCCTCCTCAGTTCTTTAGTTCCCTCTTCTGTAACCCTCTGCCAATCTGGCAGGCTGCTGTCTTCTGCTGACAAATCTACTCTTAAGTCAAATGGCAGAAGATGTGCTATGAAGCTAAAGAACTGAACCTTCTAATGACCCATTAAAATAAGAAATATGAAGGCAGCATGGGAGAATGGGACATTTCACCTTTCACAAGAACTTATATATATATTGGCTTTAGATGTTTGCATTAAAAAAAAACCATTAAGAGTCTTAATGGTCTTGGCAAGGCTGCCAAGTCAAATGCTCAAAAATAAAGTGTCAGAATGACATTTTTCTTGCCATTTCAGATTTTATATACAGTCCTCGGTTACATGATTGCTAAACTTTCCCCCACAAAACCTTTCCTGACACTGTGCACAGGTTCTGAGGAAGAACAGGGAAAAGAAAGGGTGACTAAATCAAGAGCTTGGTAAATCCTGAGAAATGCAGCTGTCCTAGCCTTCGCCACAAAATTCCTGCGAGATCATGCAAACTATGTAAACTGGTGACTGTTACAAAATAATGAATATATTACAGCCACCAGCTTGGCACTTAGAAAATAAAGAACCTCTGCATGTTAAATTTGGGAAGGACTGATCTGAGGAAGTGCTGAGATGAGAGTCAAAATGCTGTGACTCTATCTGGCACTCCTGACTGCACAACCTTCTTCTGCTTCCCTGTTTATACAAAGGATATAGTAACATGATCTTAGCTATAGAAATATCATAAAAATAAATTGATTGGTTTGAATTAAAGTTTAATATCAAGATTCATAAATTCTTCTAGGCTTTTAAAGTCTCCTGAAGCCACTTCCTGCATGGGGTTTTCAATGGAAAATTAGGAATCCAGAGGAATATTTTTTTAACCAGTCCTAAGCTCCTCACTTAGATGTTTTCGCTAGTTAGGTAGTCTAGAGGAACAATTAATAGATACAAGTTCTTCTAGAGGGTGAGACCTATGAAGCATTAGATAAACTGCCATCAGAAAATAATTCTATACCACAGTGTGAATTTGTATGGCAGAGGCATTAAGGCACCATGAAAACATGCTGGCAGATGAAAAGGGTATTTGATAATTGTCTTCTAGTTAGTCTTCTGTATGAAGCAAGGCATCTGAAAACTACATACCATAAAACCACATGCTTGAAGACTGGATTATAAAACACCTACAAAATAGGAGATGAACTGTTGCTGCAAAGGTTGCCTTTCCTACTAACACCTGAATGCCTGATTCTGCAAGCTATGAAGCCTAATTTTTAATGTCGCTGCACTTGCAACAAGGTGAAAGGCACTTTAAAAAATCAGCTCCCATGCTGAATATAACTGTGATCCTGGAGATACTCCAAATGGGACATACTAGATCAATGCTCTGGTTTGTAAGGGTTACCAAGTTTAATACACTAGATAACCTTGCACATTTGTTTTCTGACTACAATTATCTCATCAGAAACTCCAAGCTAGTCCGCAACCAAATCCCATGGGCAGATGCACATCAGTGGCTGGTCCGTATCAGCATAATACCTTTGAATTCTAAGGAGCAAAAACAGTTTTCAAGGGCTGAAAACTTGATTGTCCTTTTTCAAAGCTCACTGGAGTTGCAAAATGAAAACTGTTTCAGATAACTTGCCTTGTCTGGCAGGGCACATCCAAATTATAGACATCCTAAACATACCACAGGACACAGAAGAGTATTTAGAGAGTACTCTGATGAGCAGAAGCCTTCCTTTCCATGCACAACTCACAGTGCAGTGCCTACATTCCCAACAGGTTCTTTGCTCTTTTGGAGAGTAGGACTGTTGAGCTGCAACTTGCTCTTCAACCTGTGTTCCCCATATCTTCTGCACAGATTACCCAGGATGGTCTGCAAAGCCAAGCATGTTCAACATAAATATTCATAGGGTTTGTGATCATTTGAACTTACTCAAAATGACTGCATAAATATTTCTGGGTAGTAATGTGTTAAGCGGCAAGAAGGACAAAGCCTACAATTAGCCCTGTATTAAAGAACCTGGCATTTTGTTTCATCCCAGTAACACTACTTCACATCTTAAGACAACTCTTATTTTACAAATTTCAATATTGCATTTTTCTCAAGAGAGATATTGCTATTTGATACTATCAGCTAACATGTGCCAACAGACTTTGGCCAAGTACTTCACCATTATTTCTGAATGAGCTGGGTAAATACCTTTTCTGATTTATAGTAAAGTGAAGGGCATGGTTGGGAGTTTTGTTCTTGAATTCTGTTCAAAGAAATAATCTCTTCGTGATGTTAAAGTGCAATATTTTAAGTTCAGTGCCATAAACACATTACTCCCTGAGATGAATCATCCGAATAGTAATGGTGCACGTGCTTCTTAACTGTTCGAGAGGAAAGGCAGGACATATCCTGCTATCATAGCAAAAATCCTCTGTGGTCAGAAACAGCAAAACTGACTACAACCAATCAACTTCTAGAGAAGCTAAGGATTTGGTTCTTGGTTTTGAACTTTTTAAAGTATATGTTTGTTGTTGTTTTTTGTTTATTTCTGGTGGTGTTGTTTGTTTGTTGTTTTGTTCTTAAAGTAATGAGCACCTAGACCTGCTTATGGAAAAGGGGAATGCCAGGCAACATACAGTCTCACCATCAGCCATTACCTGAAGATCAACTAATGCTCTAAACACTCCTTTCTCCAGGTTCTCTCTCCCACTAAGATGACATTAATAATCTCTACACCAGTTTCCTCATCCTCTCTAAGTACCTTCAGGCTTATTGCTGTTTCTCCCACGGAACCTGTTTACCAAACTATCTCTCCCAGTTCACTTGAGACTTTGCTAAAAAATCCTTATGTGGCATATCTCCTAATTTAAGCAGTGAATTGGACTGCTGTATGGATGCTGAAAAAGCTTCAGCAGAGAATTTCTTTAGTTCTCTGCAGCAGTTTTGTGAAAGTTCTGTCTTTCCCATGCAAGTAACTCAAAACAATGTTACCGTTTTATAACCTTCTTGCAGCTGCAGGTTGTTTTGCAGAATTGTTATGGTTCTAACTAGAAAAACATCCAGAGATGGGTGTCTTAGAACTTGACCAATCCCCTTAAGGGGTGGATGGCAAAAACCAATTACCTTAAGCCATTTCATACACTTTTGCGAACTAACATATAAAAAGCCTTCTGATAAACCATTAAAGGGGGGCTTTTGCCTTGTTTCCTTGTAACCCTGCACCTGGACTCTGTGTCATTTCTCTACTCGTCCGTGGGGAAAACAGCGACGGACTGGAGATCACAATTCACCTGAACAATCTTGCAAACACTGCTATTAGTCTTTTCATTGTTAAAAAAATTGAATTGGTAGATGCTATTCCTACTGTAAAGCATTTTCCTGTACATTGGTGATGCAAAAAGTCCCACATCTGGCTGGTACTTTCTGCACAGTGAAAATGCAAATATTTACACACAACCGTGCTGCCTGCTGTGCTACTGCAGAAATAGTGTTGAGCCTCCAGAGAGATCAAAATATGAAAGACCTCAGTTCAATCCTCCACAAGGTTCACACTATTTCTATATTCTCTACCTCCTTCCCTTGTGCCACCTTCCCTATGACTGTCTTCTCTTGAGTCTTGCCCCAGTCTCACCAGCCCACAAGACATTTATACATCTCTGCATCTTGCATTGACTTCCAGCGTCCACAAAGGTGCTCTCCCCCTACACCAGTCTACATATCAGATGAATTAGGGCTGTACTAGTCAAATATAACAATACATGAAATTAAATGGCTCAGGTGTTAATGTTTTCTCACTGCCCTATTTTTTTCTGGCATGACATTTGACAGAGGTTCCTCACAAATTGGAAGAAAAAGTGATTTTTAGAATGGGGTTTTATTAATTTATAACAACAATATTATACAAGTACATGGATTCATGCTTTTAATCCCAACTTTATGAATCCTCTTAAGTACATGACACAGCCATTAACTACATATAGACTAGTGGCATCCTACACAATTAATACTTTTTAAAATTAAATTTACAAAGAAGGTCTGCATAAACTTGCATTCCTTATGTGTGTGTGATACTATCAGAGAAAATATTTATACAGCAGCCACCTCACCTCAGTCTCCAGGCTCTACTCTGCCTTTATCACTCCTGAGTGGAAAAGGCTCTCTCTGCATCAAATCTTCCTGACAGCTGTGCTCAGCATCTCTGACTGAACAGATATAGATTACCCAAACATCGTAATCCATGAGATTTAGTGACATGATGGATTGAACAGCAAAAACTGTTGGTGAGCTACATCCCTGAACTGGGCTAAACTGTGCTTGGTGCAGGACCTAACAGTAATGAAAAAATGGCTTTACATCATATTTGCAGCAAGCTGATCCTGAGATCAGCATGGCAAATGGAGTGTTCTCTACGGCCAGCATCTGGCCAGACCTCAATCGTGCTGAATTAGAGATTAATTTGTCCTAGTAACCTTTGCCAGATAAAACTATCATCTCCCACTAATCCTTCACTAAAGATTGAATTTCCTTGAAGAGAGACTTATTTTATAAAATATAACTCACTTGTCTTAAAGAAAACCTAGACACAGAAGAGCAACTGGGTGACGTACAACAGAGCCTCAGTTGGACTAATCAACAGTCTCTTTACAGCAGTACCAGCTACGTGAAGTCAACATCTCTGCAGCTCTTATCCCTCTGAGAGAGTACAAGGGAAATACGCATCAGTGAAACAACAAATCCATCCTTTTTTGCCATGTTACTCTGTAAATCAAGCTGCAACCAAGCTTAAACCTTGCAAATTACTTCAGTTGCTAAGGAGATCAGCAAACAATTAAGAAAAAATGCAGTGATAAGTGGTAGTGCCTATTACAGTATCAGTAACCAGTCTCCAAGCAATGTCAGATCTTAGGAAAGTTTTGTTGCCCAGTGAAGGATCCTCACCACCTCCAAAATTTTATCTGAGGGCTAAACTTCACAGAAACCCCCTTGCCTACGATTTGGAGGGGCTCCTGCCAGTCTCACGGCGGGGATTGACCGCTGTAGCCCCAGATTCCTACCGGGAGTCGGCGGAGGGCAAAGTTTCGGCGAGCCCAGAGACCGAGCTAAACCGGCATCGGACCGGGGGCACCCACAGGCACTCCGAGGGGTCTCTGACCGACTTCCCCGGGCAGGCTCGGCCACTGCCGCCGTTCCAAGGCGGAGGCAGGGACCGGGTCTCTCTCGCCCGCTGCCGGGCTGCGCTCGCCTCCCGCGGCCCCTGTCAGCCCCAACTCTTACTCCTCCGGACCCTGCCCCTCGTCATACCCCGGCTACCGGAGGGATGTCTGCTCCGCCGCCCCGCCGGGCAGCGTTACCTGGAGCTTCTGATGGCCACCTCATGTCCGGGGAGCGCGATGCCGGCCCCGCCGCCGTCTGCAGCCCTTGCCCCGCATGCGGCGCTCCGCTCGGCGACGGGGGAAGTTGCGGGACGCCGGGAGCGCGGCAGCGGCTCCGCTGCGCTCCCCCGCGGACGCAGGCAGTGCCGGCCCGCTGCCCCCGGGAACGGAGCTGAGGCCCGGAGCTCGGTACCGGCGGCGGGTGAGCAGGGAAGGCAGGAGACTCCCAGTCAGAGTGGCGACGGGGTTTTTATCCCCTCCTGCCTCCGCCCTCCCGGTCTCCGCCGCCGCGCAGCACCAGACCTGACCCGACCCTACGCCGCTTCCTCCGACGCCCTCCCGGGGGCTTCCGCGGCAGCGGGACGGAGTCGTCGGTGCCCCGGGGGAGGAGCGCACCGGCTGCCCCCGCTCCGCCCCTCGCCTCCCGGGGGCTGCCGCCGCTCCGCCCCGCTCCGGCCCCGCTGCTCACCCGCCGCAGCCCCCGCCGACAGCGGGAAGGCTCCGCCGCCGGGGTGGGCTGTGTCTCTGCGCTGCACAGCAGCCCCCAGCCCGGCCTGCAGCTCCTGGACGCCCGGGCGGGGGGCAGAGAGCCCGGCTCTGCAGCCGCCGCCGGGGAAGCCCCTTTTTCGGGAGAGCGCAGCCGAAGACACGGTCCTCGTTAAAAATGCATCAAAACTCCCGTGAGCGGAGATGGAACCGCGGGGTGTTTGTTCGTAAGGGGCGGATAAATGTAAAAGGCATTGTGTTAGCTCTAGAAAGCCGTCCTCCGGTTAATCAAATGGTCAAAACCCACGGAAGCTCCATAGTAAACTAGGCTTTGATCGGAGCAGAGGAATATAACAAATGATATAAAGGGTTATCTAAAATTAATTACCATGTACAGGGATACTCTTTACCATGGAATCTGTGGGAGAACTGCTGCAAATCAAATGGGGAAGTGTGACCAGATCAGGAAGAGGCAAAGCTGCAGCTGAAAGCCAAAGAACACATTTCCTTCTGTTTCACACTGATTTTAAGCTCCCCCGGCCAAATTTCTCACGACATTTCCATCATAATTTAGAGTACCCTGCATTTAGAGACTGAAACTGAACATGGGCTACTTCGGCAAATAACAAGAGATCGGGCATTTATTGTCATCCAGACATACAGTTTATAGAACAGTTCTCAGCAAATGGGCTTGCATATTAAAGCTGCTGCAAATCCCACTTTTTTTTAAGGGCACATAGAAAAGTGATTTTTAATGAGGGTTCGTGGTTACATATAAAGCTAAAGGGTTCCTCGTCCTAGAATTCTCTCTACAGGCAAACTAAAATTCTTTAGTACAATACAAGGTATATGTTAAAGGTCTGATTCAATATAGATTGAAGCCTGGTGAGATATAGGTGATACTGCTATTGATTTAAAAGACTTTTCAAACACTAACTTATAATAAAATTTCAGCTTTTTATTCATCATTCTAATTTTGTGCTGAATTTCTGTATTTCTACGCAGTTAGGCTTTACAGCACTGAAGCAATTTTAATCTCGATGTTATCGATTCAACACTGATTTGTTTCAGACTCTCCACTGGAATATTCATTTGTTTAAAGAAGTTTGTTGTCTTCGTTTAGACTAAACCACTAAACTTTTCTGGTGACCTTGATATTACAAAATACTGGGTGAAATTTAAGTCGATCACATTGCCGATACAGTCTGAGGAGGAGGATAATCATTTTTGTAGTCTTCCTTCCCCTGCTTTCAAAACTGAAAATGTTGAGCCTGGATTCTTCTTAAAGACCTACTTATGGAATGAAAATTCCTTCTGTGGTAGCATATGGAGTAGCTGTCCATTTGTGAGTTTTGTGCACACTTTGATTGAAGTAAACTGGTTTTAAAATACTAAGAATTTTAAATGCAGCTTGTTCAGACCTCAGTAAATGTGGAAGACTGGTAGGTGCAAAGTGACAGTACTGCTTGTAGCTGAGTTATTTAGATTCCAGCCATGAGATCTGGACATAGTAATAATTGCTCTGGGGAAGGCAGGATCCAGATCAAAGTGAAGTCCAATACTTAAGGCAATAAGAATTTTGATTTCCAATTTTATTTTTTATGATGCTGACTGGGATTTGCTTTTTATATTGGAGATCTCACGGCCCAGATGCTCAAAAAATTGATGGGAGTTGCGATCATCCTTTCATGAGCTCCTCAACTTAGAGAGAGAGGCCATCTGCCAATAAGCAGACTTAGCAGAGAAATCATGATCAAGGGATGTATCGAATGGTCTGAAAGGAGTTCAGAACCGCAGGATTCTCGTAAGTCTGGAAACAGCTGCTTGTAAACCCAGCAATTCTTCATTCCCACTGAACGCTGACGAATTTGAACATGGCATGATGCAATCTAATTCTTTGTACTATTTCACAACATAAAGGTGCTTTTGTTACTTGTTACATACTCAATTACAAGGAAGATTGCTTTTTAAAATCTAATTTGGTTGAGAACAATTGATATTTAGCTTTCCTCTACTAAATAGCACTGATGTAAAAACAGTACCTATCCAAAATCTTCGTTGATCATACATGGGCACAAGCTGTGTGAAGCTGACAGTACATTAATTAGGATGTGAAAATTCTCTTTTGATAATCTCTACAAATGTAAGGTTTCTGGCATCACCAACAGAGATTCTTATTGCAAAGAATTGCTGATAGCTGTCTGCTCCTTCCAAAACCATCAGGATCCTGCTTGTGTTTCCCTGCCCCTGCACCAAACTATCTATTAGAGTGAAAGCTTTTCAGTGCTTGTTTTCACATCCTGTGCAGTGCCAGACAGATTGATGGGGCTTGATAAGGTCTTTTAATAACAATATTTACCGTGTGATCTTGAAAGCCCCCACAAATACAGAAGTGCCTCTAGTATCTTCAATATTAAGTTTCTTTATTAAAACAGCAAATTTATTACAGTTATATAATGAAATTGATCATTAGAAGACTTTTTCAAAAGCCATTTGGCTACAGGGAGTTTATAATACCTTCTTGAACAAGCAGTGTGACTACTGGGCTAGAGATTAGGAGGAGGGAGGTACTGCAGGAAAGGAATATCCTCCTCCTCTCCTCTTACACTCTGCTTCTGTCAAGGGCATGATTTTTCTGCCACAGTGCTCATGCAGGAAGAAGTATTTCCAGCCTCCAGGTTAAGGTCTGGTTACATACATTATAGCCATTAGATATCACACAGTAAAAAGGGTCAGAGAGTCATATTCCTTTTTCGTGATTTCCCCTTTCCATCGTGAATAAATTCTGTTTCAGTGTAAGCCCAGTCTTAGGGTACTTCAGTGACCTGAAAGAGGTGGCCTGCAGTCCCTCTGCATGAACTCTGAGCCTCCAGAAGAAGACAGGGTTGCAAGTTGCACAAGGACTTAACCATAGATTTGTGAGTACCTGAAGGGAGTCCTCTTCCCCCAGCTGGCACAATATTTTCAGTAAAGTCTACACCAAACAGTTTGACAACATCTAGTGGGCCAAGCCGCTTAGCGGCGAACACGTGGGCCATGGATCCTGTCTGGACTTCACTGTGAGACACAAGCACAAATACTTGGTCCTGTCAAGGCTCTAACACTTTTGGCATGCCCTGAAGCAGAACATGTCCTCTGCCATGTCTGGGTGAATCTGGGAATCCTGCAGTGCCTCAGGGGATGGAGAGAACAAAAAGCAGGTCTGGCAGGGATGGCTGTGGCAGACAAGTGTTTTAAGACTTTTATCAGATGATAAGCAAAACTGTCACTTGAAAGTTGCAATTGCTCTTTGGATAGTTTATTGGGTCTGGCTGAGATGGAGTTCATTTTCCCCATAGCAGCTCTCACAGTGCTGGTCTTTGCTTTGGTAGCTAGAAAGCTGTTGATAACACTCCGGTGCTTTGGCTACATCTGACCAGAGCTGACACAGCCTCAGTGCTGTCTCTCAGCATTTCTCCCCCTATTAGTAGGCTGGGGGTGGGCAAGATCCTGAGAAGGGACACAACTAGGCCAGCTGACTCAAATTAGCCGAAGAGATATTCCATACCATATGGTGTCAGCTCAGATGTAAAAGCTAATAAAAGGAGGAGGAAGGAGGGGGGACTTTCGTTANTGGAGTTCATTTTCCCCATAGCAGCTCTCACAGTGCTGGTCTTTGCTTTGGTAGCTAGAAAGCTGTTGATAACACTCCGGTGCTTTGGCTACATCTGACCAGAGCTGACACAGCCTCAGTGCTGTCTCTCAGCATTTCTCCCCCTATTAGTAGGCTGGGGGTGGGCAAGATCCTGAGAAGGGACACAACTAGGCCAGCTGACTCAAATTAGCCGAAGAGATATTCCATACCATATGGTGTCAGCTCAGATGTAAAAGCTAATAAAAGGAGGAGGAAGGAGGGGGGACTTTCGTTATTTACAATGTTTGCCTTCCTGAGCAACTGCTACGTGTGCTGCAGCCCTGCTTCCTGGGCAGGGGCCTGACATCACTTGCTGGTGGGAAGTAGAGAATAAAATTACTGTTTTTGCTCATGTGCATAGTCGTTTTCCATCTTATTTTCTCACCCTGTTCAGTTGAGAAGGGGGAGTCATAGAGTGTCGTGGTGGCCACCTGGCATCCAACCAAGGTGAAGCCACCAAAAATAATGTCAATAAGGTTGAGTTCCTATGGGTAGGGATCAGGGGGAAGGCTAACAAGGCAGACATCCTGGTGGGAGTCTGTTATAGACCATGCAACCAGGATGAAGAGGTGAATGAACTATTCTCTATCATCGGTCCTTGTTCTTCTGGGAGACTTTAATCTGCCAGATGTCTGCTGGAAACTTAACACAGTGGAGGGGAGGCAGTCTAGGAAATTCATGGAGTGTTTGGAAGAAAACTTCCTGACTTGGGTCACTACAACCGCCTGCAGGTCACAACAACCCCCTGGGGCAGAGTGACTGGAAATTAGCCCAGTGAAAAAGGACCTGGGGGTGCTGGTTGACAGTGGCTGAACATGAGCGAGTATGCGCCCAGGTGGCCAAGAAGGCCAATGGCATACCGGCTTGTAGAAATAGTGTGGCCAGCAGGACCAGGGCAGTGATTGCCCGTCTAAACTTGGCATTGGTGAGGCCACACCTCAAACCCTGTGTCCAGTTTTGAGCCCCTCCCTTCAAGAAAGACATTGAGGTGTTGGAGTGAGTCCAGAGAAGGGCAGTGAGGCTCGTGAAGGGTCTAGAGTGTAAATCATATGAGGTACAGCTGAGAGAGCTGCGATTGTTTAGCCTGGAAAAAAGGAGGCTCAGGGAAGACCTTATCACTCTCTACAGCTGCCTGAAAGGAGGTTGTAGCCAGGTGTGGGCCCATCTCTTCTCACAGGCAGCTAGTGACAGGATGAGAAGACATGGCCTCAAGCTGCACCAGGGGAGGTTCAGGTTGGACATCAGGAATAATTTCTTCCCTGAAATGGTGGTTACGCATTACCCAGGAAGGTGGTCGAGTCACCAACCTTGGAAGTGTTCAAGAAATGACTGGAGATGGCACTCAGTGCTATGGTTTAGTTGTCATGGTGGTGTTGGGTCAAAGGTTGGACCCAATGATTTTCGAGGTCTTTTCCAGCCTTAATGATTCTATGATTCCTTTCGGCTCTGCTTTCCAACTAGTTTGAAGCTGTGCCCTGAGAACAACTATTTTGTTCTGCCAGGGCACTACTCAACAGGCTGCTTGGTCTCCAAGGAATCAGATTCTTCTCTCCTTTTTTTCCTTTTTTTTTTCTTGCCGAAAAGCTCCTTTTTTTACTGCCGCATGGAATGAAGGCTATTTATTAGACTAAGGACAAAGGAAATGAGTGAATCTTTAGACCAGTGTGGTGATGTGAGAAGATTATACTCACTCCATACCTGGACATTTGGTTCCTCGCTCTCCATACTTAGGCATTCAGAACTGACTTTTCTTCCTGTCACTCAAACATAT
Source organism: Rhagologus leucostigma (assembly GCA_013397725.1). NCBI lineage: Eukaryota > Metazoa > Chordata > Aves > Passeriformes > Rhagologus > Rhagologus leucostigma. The sequence goes on along the minus strand of VZTD01006068.1, from coordinate 4,247,140 downwards.
TTATTACTCTGTGTTTTCACTTTCATAGCTCTGCAGGTCTAGAGGGGATGTTTGAAGACATCACCTGTCCACCAGTGCCATCTTTTCTCATTCTATCCTCAGAATTGCCATCAACTAGTAAGTACTGTTGAAAAGGGAGTAAGAATGGCTAATGTTAAGTTGAGCTTCTCATTAGGAATGTGTATATTTCAGAATAAAAGCTTTATATTACTTTTATTTGTTGATATAGTCCTGACTTCTGGCACTTTCTACATTCAAATGCCTCTTTAGTACCAAAAATACCGGTTCCTCAGTTTGGCAGATTTGCTGTTACTTGCAGTCTTCTCTGATGTCTTTGTTTTTCAAGGATTTCATAAAACCAAAGATAGGAAAGAGATCATCAGATACATCTTAAATGTCTCTGTTTATCAAATTGCTTTACTTTACTTGCTGTGTGCTTGCACCATCAAGTTTGTGTATAACTTACTGAACATGCAGTTTATGTCCTGGATAATTTCTAAAACAGTGAAAGAGCTTAAACCGAGATATTCTCCATCCAAAGTTGTGTTTCATACATTGAATTAAAGATAAATGAACATTCTGAGATGAGTTCTTATTTTGAGATAGATTTGCTTTTGAAATCTAACAGTTTGGAAGAATGGAGGTGTCAGTGGCTTTGTGTGCCTTGTGGATTTTTAGGGTCCTTAAGTGTTTGAATTTGCAGATCTCAAAAACTCCCAAAGACCTTGTTAAGCAGTATTCAAGTCTTCAAAGCATATGTATATGCAAGGAAGGCATTGTTAAGCACTGGAGGATAATTTATTTTCATTTTCTATTCTGTAGGCAGAACTTGAGAAAATGTTACAAATTAACAGTAAGTTATTGGTTCACTGAATTGAGCCTTTAAAAGTAAGGACATTTGGGAAAATAATTTGTCATGGCCTTGAACAGTCTATTTTAAAGCAGTATGGTAGCTTTTCTACGATAACAGGTAACTTAACCTTTAAAATGCAGTTCTTCATGCAAATAAACCTGGTTAATGGACTTCAAAAGTCTTTTAAAAGGTGATTTTGCACGCCCTCAGGCATTACTTATTTCTTGGAACACCATGTCTCTCTCATATACCCAAAATAAAGCAGGAAATCTTTTTAGAACACCAGATTCATTTAGCATTTTAATGGAATGTAGTAAGTTCCTACAGTAAATGTAAAATATTGTCTAAAGAGAGAACATGCAAGTGGATTTTCTAATGAAACATGGATACTACCCCTTGCAATATATAGAGTATTTGTGAATACTCTATATTTGCAATATCAGTCATGAGGTAAAGGAAGATGGACAATCTCACTCTTGGCTTTAATTGTTCATGGATACAGCACTAGAGTGGCTGTACTTATCAGGAATTATAGTTCAAACCCATTTTGTGGATATGCAGCACTGGTAGGAGATTGAGGAGGTTCTTGAAGTGTTTCATATTGAGTGACTCATTTAATTGGCTCCTACGTCCTGCTCCCCCTCATACTTTTCATGGTTCTTCTGCACATTTTGTCTCATTCCAAGACCCCACATGCTGAATATGACAGATCGTGAATGGTCAGTCTTAAACGTGATCTGTCAGGTGAGTGTGCCTGGACTTACAGAGTGGGAGAGAGCACAGGACGTGGTGCATTGCACAGAAGAAAAATAAGAAAAAATAAAAGTAATTAAAAAGCCATCAGTACAGCCTTCCTCTGCATTTTCTTTTCCCCGCAGGACTCAAGGTGTGAGCTGTGGGCCTCCATTCTGTGACCAGTGTGTGGAACCCCAGATCACAGTGCCACAGGATTCCCCAGACTGGCACAAAGATACCAGATCTAGTACAGCAGTGCTGTGAGTTTCCTCAGGGGGTGTGTGGGGGTGTAGTTACATATCTGAAAAGGACAGACAAGTTTCTGCATACAAATTCCTTCAAAAGAGAGTTAAAGATCTGTAACTTCTCATGACAATGAGTTACGGCTGCAAGTCAACAGAAATGCTTTTTAGGAGATGTAGAACCAATGTTTTATTTTTACATTTTATGAAAGAAGAAACCAAATTCCTAACAATTATTATGATGCCTTTTGCCCAGTCTGTGTCCTTTTAAAATCAGATATTTTACCACTAGCTTTTAGCCAGTAGCTGACAAATAACATAGGAAAACTAAGTAGGAAAGAAATAAAATTGTATGTTACTTTGGTGAACAATGCTTACTTTGCAAAGGCTTTTATGATCCATAGTAATCCAAGCTAAAACTGCTCTGACTTTGCTTCAACTAATAACAGTTATGAGCACAACCATCTATTAATTTAGTTACTTTTGGAAAAAAAAGGATATAAGGAAAAATCTATTCAGAACTGGCACTGTGATCCTCGACATGAAGACAGCTTCCGTGCTTATTTCTTTAGGCAATATATCATCTGGAAATAAAATGACACATTCCCCATTGTTCATAACCATGCATCTTGAAAGCAGGAAGGGTGACTGTAAGGGTAGAATTTTGTTTATACGCAGACTCATGTTCATTATGCTGCTTATTCTTTTTGTTACAACTATAAACCAACAGAGTCCACTGCAGCAATTCCATAATATATCTCCATATGTGTCTCCATAATGACCATGTACTGCCTTCTTGTTTGCAGTGCCTTTGGGAGTGCTGGAGTGGCCTCTCACACGGAGCATTCTGACCCACTTCAGATTTTGCAGAGAACCTTTCTCTTCTTTCATTTTCAGGACTGAAATGATTGCAGTGCTGCTCAATGCAGTTTGCTCTGAAGTAAACTTGTGTGCAGAAATTGGAATTCCCTGTCCCGCTCTCTCAGTCTGGCTTGTGTCTTGTGCAGAGGTAGAAGTCAGTATCAGCATCTGTTTTAGGCTAAGTTCATAGTAAAGGGGTACTTGAAAGTATCTTTTAAACCCTGATATTTGTAAGAAGGGAAATACTCCTTAAAAAAAACAGTGGGGCTTTTTTATTTGACTATGCTCTGAGGCATATGATCTGATAGAAGTTAAGAGATCTAATTATGGCTTTGATCATATCCCAGTTTCAAAATAGCAGTTAATGCCTGTATATAAATGAATACATTTTTATTAAGAGTAAACTCAAGAACGTATTATGTATTCTTATCAGTGTACTCAGTTGAGGTTGCGGTCTTTTCTAATAGGGATTCATTTCCAATACACCTGGATGGCTGATAGCATCTGAGTGCTTGGGTTTTGAAAAATGGAGAACTGATTCAGAATAATCAGAAAATATTTCAAAACAGCTTATACTTTGAACTTCAAATGTATCTGAAAATGAATTGACAGGTGTAGAATTTGAGACTGATTTTAAAGTGGAGGAAAAGAGTATTTTGAAAAATGATTACCCAAAAAATAAAGGAGAGAAGCATCTTCTTATTTGGGAAAAAAAACCCATTATGCTGCAATAAGAAGCTTCCACAATCCATTGCTTTAGTCACCACCTCCAGTAACATTAAGTAAAGCAGAAATGTTTGGGAGCACAGGAGAGCATATGGTAGAGACTTACCCTCTCTGTCTCTTTGTTTATTTCTGTTCTCATTTCAATGTTCTGAAAAAGCAATTCTTTATTTCAAATCCTGACACAAGAAAACATTTTTTTTGTCTTTACATTTGTACTTGATTACAAACTCCAATGGAAGATTTTCATATGAATAGAGCATCTGCTGGATATCCTGTCCAGATGGAATCTCCAGTAAAGCTAAGAAGCTCACGTTCACTTGCTTGGTTCTTCTTCTCACAGTCAGAGCATTTGCTTGTTACTTCTCCTTTACCCAGTGATTATTTTTATGAAGCTTGTAGGTCTAACATTATGTCTGAGACTTCCGTTCCTCTGTAAGTTTGGCTGAAACTTGAAGTCCCTGGGGAGACAGACAGCTACAGCGACAGACAGTCTGTCTGCATAAGCCTCATTTCCTTGAGACGCCATGCTAGAAAGAAAACAGCTGAGATGCGATTACAGTGCCCAGTCCCTGAAAAATGAAAAGTGGGAGATCGGCTCTGCCATTAGTGCCTTTAAGGGTGGGTGACTGCAGCCAGCTTTGTTAATGGTTATGTACATACGGCATAATTGATTTCAGCAGGTACTTTCACTTAATAGCCACTGAACAGACATGACTGAACAGACTCATGTTGGTAGGTACTGCTGAAGTTAAAATTGGGTAATTCTGGTAAATGACACTGTAGAGTCTTCTGACCTGCTCAATTCAAAAACCTTTAAATATGCAGGAGAGTATGGACATCCCATCCATCTATTATTTATTTGGGTAAACTCATCCCATCATCAGTTCCCTGAACTGATCTTACTTTTTCCTCTCATGGGCTATATTTTTTGTTGATAGGACTTTTCAGACTTTTTCAGATCAACCAGAAATTTAAAATACAAAATTTGAGGCTGCCTAAGATCATCGTGGTATCCAAATGACTTTTTTTTGCCCAGGACATACTTGTCTCTATCATTCTTGTCAGTAAGTAACCAGAAGGAAGAGATTTATAAAGCAGATGTCAGAATGTCAGATCTGCCTTCAGCTGATTTTCTGTAAGTTTATTATTGTATGAACTACTGTGTTCAAGGAAATTGAAAAAAGCTCAAAGTTTTATTTGCATTAGTAAACAAAATATTTTATATGGGAAGCCTGCACTCCAAATAGTGGAAAAAAAATTCCATTCTAACCCTTGGAAGGAATTTTGGTCTTTTGCCACAAGAACCAATCAGTTTTTATCAGACAAAGCCTTTATTATTTGATAACTCCCTGTGCCCTCACAAATGACTGTGCTTATTTTGCATCAGCCATCTGACTGCTAGAAGCTTGAAAAACAACACATGGTGAGGCAAAATAACTGCCATGCTTTAACGAACCAAATCTGCTTTTCTCTTCTGGTAAGTTCCTAGGGTTTTTTTGGCTACAGAGAACATCTGCTTTTAATGAACACAAGTCAATAACATTCATATGTATGTTATGAGGTTTTCTTCCCTTTCTGTGCAAATATGATTACCATTTTTATCTCCAGATACCTTCCTTGGAGTTTAAATATAGCTCCCTGTTTTTTTGGCATCACTGCAATAATGGTGATCATACGCATTGGAAGAAGCTGCAAGGAGATAACAATTTGTGCACTTTCTGTGGTTATTCTTGGCTTCACATAAATCCATTAATAAATTTCTCTCTGGATTTCCTAGAACTGATTTCTGTATTCATGCTTGTGTCCATTAGGATCTTACAAAGGTCAGTGTGAGTGGAGACGATGGTAAGATTAAGATCCAAGTAAGAATCTGAGTCTGTTTTAAGTACCAGTTCCCTTTTTTTTTTTCTGTTTGTTTGACAATCAAAGTGCAAAGGTTAATTTTCTTAACTTGTAGAACTAAATTTTGAGAGTCAGGTTTTTTTATATTAGAACAACTTTGGTTTTTTCATCTTTGGCCGTTGCTACCTATTTCATCTTGAACAGTCTGTACCGGCACAGTTTCTTTTATCCTTTGTTGTTTATGGGTTTTGTGAGGTGACTTGTGGCCTGCACCCAGCCAAACATCAAAGTGTGTTCTCAGACAGTATGGATAAATAGTTTTACAGAGGTATCAAGTCATCTATGCTCTATATTCCTTTGTTTAATTAGTGCCATCAGTAGCTGCAGGATTATTTAATCTTTGTATTACTGCAGATCTTTTGTCTGGGGAACTGGAAAGATGTAGTCAGTACTCATCTATTTTCAAACCTTGACTATTCACCTCTGGTGGTGAGATCCAGCAGTTACCTGCTTCTCTCACATTTTTCTGAACCCTGCCATAACTGTGGAGAAATAGCTCAGTTGTTTTTGAAGGAAATGGAATTTCATATGTTAGACAAAAAAATAGTTTGGTATATTTGGCAAAACTCATGTAACAGCTAACATCACCTGAGCCAAGCAACTGCTTTTGAGACATGCCATTCCTGTTCAGAGCTTTTATTTAGATGAAGACATAACAAAAATTTATTTTAGCCAAACTTGATTTTAGCTTTAATTTGGACTGACAGTACGTGGCTGATAGATACTTGAAGTTAGAGAGCAGGTATGTTCTCATGTAAGCTTATGCTCCAGTTTGGTAGTTTGTCATATCAATTTTTAAGAAATGACCAAGGGATTAATTTTGGAAGGGCTGGTAACACCTTATTTTTTTTAGCTAACTGAGTAATTCCCATTGTAAGTCTCAGGTTTTGCATGCTTATAGCCTTGTGAATATTTCATAGTTGGAGCAAAAATATCCCGCACTGTCTATCTGCCTCAGTTGGTGCTTGATTAGGGAGTGTCAGACATTTCTAAAATGTTCTGAAATATGTCTAGGGAAAAAAGGAAAAATGAACAACCAGTATTGCCTGTGTTAACATTTATGATGAATTTTCCCTAGCACCTCATTTTGCGGGAATTTGCGAGGAAGTAGTCAATTTGCAAATCTTTGAATAATTATGATTTGCACATTAATACATCATATACCTTAAAGATTCTGCCTGGCACTGGAAATTCCCTAGTCTAGGATGGAGCCAGGGGAAAAACTGTTCTTTGGTCTTGAACCTGACATCTGAACTGGGAGTCCCTCTCTTTCTTTTTTTTTTTTTTCCCTAAGGATCACTCCTGGGGACAGAACAGCTGGGAAAAGGGAGATCCTTATGTGACAGTAGGGAAGAGAGGTGCTTAGAGGTGGGTATGAGAACAAAATGGTAATGGAAAAAATAGTAGACAAAAGGTTAACTGCACAGAGAAAAGTTATGAACTAAGGTAAACACAGGCAAGCTTATTTCCGGTTGATATTGTGTGATCAACTAGTGGCAATCAGAAACTCTACCAAAACGCAAGATTTATCAAAAAATCAGGTAATCATGGAAGAGTTTTAGATGGGAAGGAACTGTTAGAGATCATCTGGTCCAACCTCCCTGCTAAAAGCAGATCCAGCTATGAAGTCAGATCAAGTTTCTCAGGGTCTTACCTAGTTCCAGCCTCTCTGAACAACCCTTTCCCATATCCCACTTCAGCTTGTCCAAGTTGAGAAAACTTTGAGTCTCTTTCTCGGGCAGATATAATTGACAAGCTGTCTCCTGAGTGGAAAACCTCAGAATCACTCGATGCTGCCTAGTAACAATGGGTAAATTGTTGATTTCAGTGTAAATATTGGCAGTGGATGGCAGCTTTTTGTGAGCTTTCTGACAGTGGTTTTCTATGAGACTGGTATAAAATGAGGTGTACAGGTAGCCTGCATCATCTTTCCGGAGTGAGAGAGATGTCTGCTGTATTCCCCTCATTTTTGCTGCATCCAGAAATGTACTTTTTCCTCTGTCTTTTGGCCTTTTCCCCAGTTCACCTGTTTCTAATCTAATGGGAAGGAGACCTTACTGGAAACTAAGCATTTATTCAGATAAGCCTGACTCTGCATGAGCCACCACCTGCTCCTAGTGGACACCTCACTCAGCCTGAAGATTTAACTTAGCAGAACTCAAGGTTCTCAGGGAAATAAACTTTACAACTTATCCTGACATCTATCCAGGCACATAATATAATACAGCAAGTTAGGTAGGATTTTTTAAGAGCATTGCAAAAAGGAAAAAAAAAGGAGAAAAAGCAAGTTTTGTCCCTATCCCTGTTACACATATTAATTAAGAATGTTTGAAAATCTAGAACAATATTTTGGTTAACACTAACGGCTTGTTTGAAGCTTGTATGTCTAAGCCTTCTAGGTTTAAAAAAAAAGTGCATATGTCTTGCATCCAAAAATAATTTCAATTTACAAGTATGGACAATATTTATGTCAGCACCAGATTTGGTCGTGGCAGTATAGCATCTGGCATGTGGGATCGGCAGCACAATCAGCTGTTGTATGAAATAGCAGCCTTGGTTTTTATTTGTGATTTTTGCCTATTTTCCCATTCATCTACAAATGGACAAAAACAAGTCAGGAAAAAATCCCTACTGCTAAGCTTCTCTTTGAAAGTGTAGGGTGGTGAATACATAATTCCTTTATGTGGGTTTCATTAACACAGAATCTTTCTGCAGGTTTTCCAAGGCATTAAAGACTATTCAGTCATTCTGCCTTTGTATCTGTGTATCTCTGTTCCATGAGAACAAAGCTTTACTGTTCAATGTTAATAACGTTTTTTCAGATGAACAGACCTTTTGTTATTAGGTTACTTAAATATAGTTCCTATTGCAGCTGAGTAAGGAAAACCTTCCCTGGGAGAAAACCTGCAAATTGCCTGCTCTGTTTGGCCTGTTGCTGGCCAGTCACCTGGTGAATGCTGCTCAGCTACTTGGCACAGCACGACTGGGAACCAGCCCCAGCGCTGGGCTTGGAGAGTGTGGGTAGTGAGGGGTTGTGGGGGGAGATGGGTGACACTGTGACAGGCAAAAGAGGCTCATCACAGGAAGAGAAGCTGGAGCTACCCTGACAAGGGGAAATATAGCATTGTAAGATCCAAGAGATTAAAAGTCTCAAGAATTCCTTTGTTGAAAGAACTTGATACTTTTTAACTTAAAAGGGATATATCAAATTTAAGCCATGGTGATGCTTTATAGTAAGCTATCCATTATGGTTAAATACAGGCTCATGTTCTTCTGAACTCTGATCTGAAGCTTTGCTGGACTTCTGTGGAAACACAGTCAGGCTTTTAGGGAGTTTGTGTTTGACCTGGGACCAGTACATTCATTCCAAACTGATTAGTACGCTGTGTGCTCTCATTGTTTCTCTACTACACTTAATTCACAATGATATTTATATGCTACATCAGTACCTAAAACCTAAAAAACCGTTTTTGTCAATAGTGAAAAACCATATGTGACCGAATGACTGATGGATAATTTCTGGTGGTGAAATAATTGTTGTAGCACTAGATTGTATGACTTCATTTTTTAAGTCCTTTTCTTATAGATTTGTTAGTTCTCCAGCCAACCTTAGTCTGGAGACTTAGGAAAAGCCAGGAAAGTCCCTTTGGACTCTTGCAAGGTTCAAGTCAGGCAGAAGGATCTGCCCTCCTCCCAGGCAACAGGCCATTTTTCAGGTAAAGGTACTCTCAGGGACAACTAGTCCTGGGGAAGGGAAAAAGCAGGTGAAGAGATGAAGTGAAAAAAACTTGAACACCCTTGGCTGGAGAAATGGCCTCAACTCTTCACAGTCCAGTCATAAAAAACGTACTGCAAAGGAATTGTTTTCGTGACAAACTTGCTCATGGGCATTCAGAGGAAAAAGTGCTTTGTATTTGTGCCAGACATCTTGGGACCATTCAGTGTAGTTTTTGTGCCAGACATCCTGGGACCATTCAGTGTAGTTTTGGATCTCTTCCAGCATTTTGAGGTGAAAGGATGAGAAAAGAATTGATCTTTCAATTTTTCTTAAATGTGGTTGGATTTGCATTGCTCTGCATTTGTTCCTTTCAAGTGCTGGTTGACGAGCAGTATCATAGTGATGTTGCTCAGCTCATTTATCAGCTCGTTTATGCATGGATTTGCAAAATATTTGTGAAGATGTGTCCTATGACTGTTTTAATTTCACAGATTAAATGTTTGAGGAACAGAGATGGATAACAACAGACATTCTAAATAACTTCAGGTAAATGGAAAAACTGGAAGTATACGTGATTATTGCCTTTTTCCATGCCATTTTCCACGCCACTTTCCACAGAGATTTGTCCAATAATTGCTTCTACTTTGATGTGGGAGATACAACTTCTAAAGGGGTTTTAGAACCATGAACGCATAGTTTCTTCATGGAAAGAGTTGCCAGCTCTTTCCTTGAAGGTTAATAAAGTGATCTAATTAATTTTATATCTATTAAAAGGTGAAGACTTTAGAAAATGAAGCCTGATTATGGAAAAAACCCTAATACCATCTTCTTCCTGAGTAGGTTTTGCTGTGGTGTCTCTGTTCTGGAGTGAAATGAGTATTTAACGAAATTAAATGAGCTTTGCACAGAAATGAAAACAACAGGCCTCCTCTTTAATTCAAGGTAAACACTATTTCTGAAAGACTTGATTTCCTTTTAAATATCTACTAACCAAATGTTAATTTCCCAAATTTAAAACTAATATTTGCTAACAGCAAAATGATCATCAATTAGTACTAAATTTCCAAAAACACAGACAGGCACATAATGCCTGATGAAATACGGTGACGTAAATTAAAATCATGTGACTTAAGAGGGGCAGAACCAGCAGCAAGATCATTTCTGTGACTCTCAATTCTTAACTATTTCTTTCCTCCATACTCTTCAAGGAAAGAAGGAGCTGCAATGCCTTTTTCTATTGTCTGTTCAAGCAGGCAGAGAGATCCACATGTGTACTCTGCCAGTTACAATTCTTTTTAATGTATGTTCTCCAGCAATGTATTCAGCCACAATTTATTAATAGTAAAAAATGGGGTGTCCACCATTTTCCGTGATAGTTTCTTGACTCATCCTACCAGCTTTTTTCACCTTGATTTGGTATGGTTTCTTTTTGAGTCTTTGGCTTCAGTTATGTCTTTGACATATGCATTTTACAGATAGACATGGTACATGAAGACCTGCCAGGGTGCTAAGGATTTAGCATGACCTTGACAAAAATCCTTGTCAAAGTCCATTGTTATTCTTTCCTGCTACATCATGCCAACACATCACACAGTGAGCCATCTCTTCTTAGGAAATTTAGCTTCAAGGCTGAGTATGTTTGAGTAGGAACAATAAGTCCTTCTGCATGTAATAAACAAAAAAGTTATTTCTGTTTTATGATTAATTCAAACTTGATCTAGCTTTGCTTAAGAGTAATAAACATTCCTGGGATAGAGTCTGAAAAAGAGCAGAACATGCAATTGCAAGAAATTCTTTCGATTGTGAAATTGTGTGTTTATCCTGGATATGTCTAACATGCATATAATTTGATTAAAGCTTAGCACAAGCCAGAATTAGAACAGCAAATTGCTTCCTTTTAGGAAGAAGTGTAATCCAGGGCTTTACTGCTTACATTATTTGTGTAATTAGAAAAAGGCTATGGTTGAAGTCACTAGTTTAATCTCCAACAAACTGTAGCTTTTGGTAAACTAATGATATTGAAATCACAAAGATTGTAGGGCACATTTTAACTAGTCCATAACTAAAAGAATGGTGAATTTGTCTTTTTATAGTGTTATCATAACACTGCAACTGGAAATGAAACCACAGTTTCCTAATTATTTTACATGTTTGAAAAGTTGATTTTAATATTCAAAGATAATGTGTAGATCACGTCTAATATTTACACAACAGCAGTTCAATATGTGGATTCTCAGAGAAAAGTCTGCTTGTTTCATTTTCAGATCTGGTCTAGAAATAAATTCTCAGTTATCACAATGCATACTTCAGCCTTTGTCTGTCCTCTGCTTGTCAATATAATTTAATCTAAGTGATATAATTCACTGATCATAAATTGTGATTTAAATTAGTCATCAGAAAAACTTAAATTGTATATTTTTTAACCTTTTTTGCATATTTACATTTCAGTTAGGTTCTGTATAATGGCATTCCCAATAAACTCATTTGAATTGTGACTTTCAAGTAAATTTACCTCTACACTCGAAGATTCATCTTGACTTACAAAGGATAAAATGTCTTTTAGCTGAGCAACTACTACAGTGTTACAATTATTTTTAATTGTTTATTAACTGTTTTCAATATGGAAAAATGTAAACAATATATTTCTTCATTACTTAGTAATTAATTTATATATTGGAAGTTGTGGCAAGCTGCATTTGATTGGAAATTAGGACCCACTTAGACAAAAACCAGATTCCTTTCTATTGAATTAAAAACCCTGCTTCACTTTAATAAAAGCAATAAAAATATCAGGTGCTTATGTTACTCTATTGCATGGAAGAAATTCTGAGAGTACTTGAAGTGAATCAGGAGAAGACCAAGTCTTTCAAGGATTTAGACTTAATGGATCCTCTCCATCTCATTTTTATTGCTGAGCTGAAAGAAGAAGACAAGATTTATTGCTTTTTTGACTTTTCATTTGTCAACTAAATAATCTGATTCGTGAGCAAAAAGACAATGTCCTGAAAAAAAAGTTTCAAATTTTAATCACTTGCTGTTCTAGACAATTAGCCAATATATTCCATCTTTCTTAAAATTCCTACAAACTTATACTACTTCAATGACTATCAGTTGTTATGGTTGGTATGACTGATGGGTAGTAGTTAGGGGCATAGCACTGTTTTCATCTTCTGTTTTTAGGCACTTAATTTAATACTTTGTATCTGGAATAATGGCATGCACTTTCATGACCTACCTCTTTGAAAACTGCTATGCAATTTCAAAATTTGGCAGTTCCTTCTGTGTAGGGATTTTTTTGAGGTTTTTCCGCATCTCATCAGTGTTCTCAGCAGATTGAATTCATCTACCACCTGAAATTTCACTGCAAATAATATACATGAAAACATCGATAGAGTATTGCTATCTTCCAAGTACCTTCCAAGTAACAATTAATAATCTTTCCGATGTACTTATTATTAACACAGGGATTTGCGACTATTATTAAATTTCAATTAGTGCTATATTTTATGGTAAGAACTGAGAGGAAAGCCATGAATGTGCTTCAGAAAAGAATAAACAGATGATTCAATTAATTCACCTATGCTGACACTGTTTCCTCATCATTGCTTTCAAAAGCATATTATTATTAAGCAATATTTGTGGTCTGTAGAGGATCAGTTGTGTCTTAGGTATGCACAAAATAATGTATTAAAGGCAGATAGCAAGGTGAACCATCTCTTTTGAAAAAAAAAACAAACCCCGACACAAACAAAAAAGCCCCACCCAAAACAAAAACCCAAACAAAATACCCCACCAAGATAAAAGAAAATCCCAAAACTTTGTTTCTGTGTTCGTTTTGTATTAAGTTAAAATATTCTGGGGAAGGAGGCTTTATTATAGCTTCTCTCTTATTTCCGAAAGAGGTGAAAGTTGCGAGAGGAGAATGATAAACACCTTAAGAATCTATCACCAACTTCCCTGTTAGCTGCTTTTACAGAGATGGTTATGTCCCTCCTTCCTCACCTATCCTGCTGAACATCTCTGATGCTTCCCCACAGCTGGATCTAGTGCTTGTCCTTTGAAAGCTGGATTATCTTCCCAAACCATCAGCAGACTAACTCAGGTGAATAAAAGTCTGCTGCTTCCAAAGGCCATTGTGTAAGTGAGCTAAACTGAATTACTGGGGAGTTAGACAAGCACCAGAGCCCCAGAAAAACAAGATACAGAGGTACAGAGTAAAATTAGGCTGTGAGATTGGCTTGAATTTCAGAAAAATTCATTCTCTGAGACTTGAAGTGGAACCTGAAGCAAGAGACACATGCTCTAGAATGTGGACCTGTGTCTCATTAGAACCTGCTGATGGAGAAAGAATTTAGTGGGAAACTTGTCCATGTATGCTGGAGAATATTTGTTACTTGTTCTCAGTCCTATCCCTTCTAGCTTATGCAGCCAAGCTCAGCCCAGAAGTAAAGCTAAAACATGTTAGGAGACAGGAACCAGTCTGCAGTGTGTTGCGGCCACGTCTGGACATGTGAGTATTTGATAAAGTGAATTCAGACCAAAATATCGACAGCTCTAAAACCCAGAGACAGACAGGCCAAGTTGTTCGCTGAATCAGGAGAAACACTTCATGAAAGACTTCTTTTTGACTGAATACATGTTCAACTGTATGTAAAAATACAAGGCAAGGGTATAATTGTCAGGACTCTTGAAAGTAGAATTGCACAAAGGAGTACTTCAAAGGCAGTGCAAGAAAATCCAACTGCATACATACACAGCTTGACTTTTTGCCACCAGAGCATCTGCAGCATCTCTGTAAATAATTTCCTAAGTAGAGACCTTGGCATTCTTTTGTGTTATTTATTATCCAGTATACAGTTCATGAACCACTGGGGAGAATGAATTTGTTGCTGCATCAGAGACGCTTGACTGAACATAAAGTAGGAAGACTTTATGGCTCAACATGTTTGTCATTCATAGTTATCAGGACTACATTCACAATTCCACTGAATTTTTGATAGAAGTGCTATTTGCAACTGGGCAGTAATAGACTACCTACCAGAGAAATTATCAGCTGGTTGTTGCTGAAGCTATATGCTGATTGCAGCACCAGTTGCGGTAGCTCTATGCAAAGAGAACGAAAGTATTAAAAAGTTTCCATTACCTCTTTCTGAAAAAATGTTTACATTTGTTTCCTTCCAGAGAAGGAGGCTTCTGCAAAGCAATCTATGGGGATTCCTTTAACCATATGTTGGAAGTTCTCCTTTACACAGTGAATATGGCAGGGTTTCTTCTGCCCTGGTCTCTCTGCCCTTTGCACACACTGTAGGGAAGATCCTGCACCTCAGCTGGGGAAATCCCAAGAAGAGGCTGTGAGGAGAATGGATTGAAAGCAGCCCTGGGGAGAAGGACCTGTGAGTGTCTGTGGACAAGAAGCTCAACGTGACCCAATAATGTGCCCAGAAAGCCAAATTCTGGGGTGCATCAAAAGAAGCACAACCAGCAGATCCACTCTGGCCTGGAGTGAAACGGTTTGGTCTGGAGTCAGAGCTATGAGCCTGGGAATGAAGAATGAGCATGGGAATGGGGAAGAAGGGAAGACATGGGAAGTCAGATGCAATATGAAAAAACTGGCAACTAGGGTTGTGAAGCCAGTTTTGAGGGAGAATATGGAGATGAGCAGAAAATGAAAATTTTTCCAGCTAGGGCCCCCTAGGGAAAAGTAGAGCCAAAAATGAAGCTTTTTCCCATCTGCAAGCTGAAGCTTGCTTCACCCATCTTTCTAATACTAAACTGAGGTGGGAAAATCAGCTAAATTTCTTGTCAGCAAAATATTGTACTGGAATATTGATCATAGGTAAAATAATTATTTTCTTGAAAGTGTCTTTGTATCAGCAGAAATGATTTGTTCCTTTTTAGAGGAAAAGAAAGACAATGGGTCTCTTAAAAGATTTCAGTGCCCCAGGCTTTAGGAAAACAGGAGGAGAATAAGCACAGAATTCTATTGCATTTGCAACAGAAAATGTTATCAAGGGTGAAAAAACACACAAGTTAAAAGATTTGGAAAAGTTATTCAGATTGAATGAGATACTTAGCTAAAATATTGTCTCCCACAAGAAAAACAGCTTTCCTAGTTTTATAATCTTTCTTGGGAAAATTTAGTCAAGGCTTATCACCTGATACCTTCTGGTTTTTGGTTTTTTTTTGTTACTTAACAGAGCCATGGTTAGGAGCAGAAATGGTGAAGTTTAATGTTTAGAACTAAAATCTTGCCTTAACTGCACAGTAATGCAGCATCCACATTGATGTAGACTCTGAAAACATACTAGTGTAGACTAATTTGTTCTAGAATTTGGATAGTTGTCATGTATTACCAAATTTGCTATGTACGTAATGAATATTTAGGCTTCCTTGTCTAGTGCAAGTGCAATAAAATAGATCTTTTTCTCAATTCTATTAATAGCAATGGAAGACTTCAATGAGCTGAAAGTAAAAATAGCATGCATTTCAACACTTCTCATCTTGCAATGCTTTAGACTACCTGCATTGCATGCATACTGTCTCAGCTTCTAATAAAGATGCTGTAATCATTGGTTTTGATCAAGAGGACATTATTTTTCCTTGAAAACTACAGTAGTTTATCATATTATGCCCTGCAGGTCTCTAAAACAGATTTGTATTTGTTTAGGAAAATGCCAGGGAGAATGAATCAGGTGGAAGAATAGATTATAATTTCATCTCACAGATGATTTTCCAGAAACATTTATACATTAGAAAGCTTTAAAATTGTCAGAGAGGCAGACTTCTGTTAACAGGACATCAGTAGTCATCAAATTCTATATAGTTATAGGATCTTTTGCCTTCTTGTTGTCCAGCATTGTGGCATAGCCCAGTTATGGGGTTTTACAGTCTGAAATCACTTTAAACTGTTCTTCAGCAGCCTGGCTTAATCCTAAATTGGGCCATGTCTTTTAATCTGTTTCTGGGAATTACCCAAAAGAATTTTACATACTGTCTGTGATGAGTTTAGGGGTTGGAAAGCTTTAAATTAAACTGGAAAGGAATTAGCCAACGTGCTGTGGGTAGTAACTTAGAAGCAAGGGGGTTATTGGGATTTTTTTTGGGTATTTGGACTTGGGAAAGACTGAATGTAGTTTTGCGTACTTCATACAAATTTTAAAAAGTATCTGACATAGTGGAATTATAAAATAATGTACTTTACCTTGCCACTGGATCAACTAAGAACACGCACATATTCGTTTAAGGATCAGTGATCATCTGATCAGCAGAAACAGGTGAAGTGCCTTAATGTAATCACATATACATACTCTTAATCACCTTTAAAATAGTTTACTTCTATCTGAGAGTGCTGCAGAAGTGTAATTGCCAGGCAATGTCTAAGTCTTTTGCCAGCACTGTGAAATATAATCTTCCACACAGATAATATTCTGCAAGACTATTTTCAACAATGGATCCTGTTTGAAAATGTAACAGACTAAACCATGCTTCTCTGGATCAAAAGCTAATCAAACTCCCTTCTGCTAATGAGAGACGAGATCAGAACTGTGGAAAACATATTGTGGACCATCATCAATTAATTGAGAAAATATGTCTGATTTGGGGATTGAGCCAGACATGCTGTGAATGGGGTTGTCAGGCACAAGTGGTGCTGAATAATGTGGGAGAGAAAGGGAAAGCTGTAATCATCCCAGTCTCTGGTATGACTTCTAGATGTTTGATCACAACTAGTTGGCTAAAGATCTGTCTGGCCGTGGAAGAAGCTACCTAATGTAAGTAGACTCATCCTTTCAGAAATCAGGTAAAAAGACAGGTTAGGCAATGTTTTGACCACATTTATTCAACGCCAGAGGGACTGTGATACTATTAAAAAGAAATAGAAGTCAATGCCGCAGAAATCAGTTGAGATATCAAGCTTAGGAGCACTTTTCTTTCTATAATAAGAACCTGAAAATGAAGTATTAGAAAACTTGGATCACAACAGTGTGTCACAAACCTGGTTGCCCACTAAAGAAACTAGGCCTCCTCTATGGTAATTAAAGTCCCTGGTAGACATAAATTTGACAGTACTGCTAATTACCCAACCTTGTTCACTGAAAGGGAGCTAGTTGCCTGTAAAATAGAATAAATATAATAGAATAAGTATAATAGAAATGACAAAGACTCAGAGTTCAAGAGAAAAATAATACGTTTTGGATAAGGAGCACAAGTATCTTTATATAGTTTCTCCTTCTATTTATGCAGACCTGAAATTTGTTCAGCAAACAATTGTGGGGAGCAAAGAGCTAATGTGACTCATGAACACTGGCCCTCCCATTGGCTTTATTTAGTTTTTCATTCTGAGTACTTCCTTTTTCATTAGTTATTGCAGTGAACCCCTATTGTGTGTTTTGATCTGCTGCTCCTCATCAAGCCGAAATGGTGAGTCAGGCTGCAAGAATCAGGCTGGCCTTGATTAATAAAACATTATTTTTTGTGAAGCTTTCTGCCTGTTTTGTCTTTTTATCAATAATGAAGTATTCATGGTATTCATACCAAGTAACATTTTTTTCTGTTGGTTTTCTTCTCCCTGTTTTTTGTTTGATGGTTTGTTTGTTTGCTTGTTGGTGAGTTTTTTTATATTTTGGGGTTTTTTTTGTTTAATTACTATAAGCCATGAACAGGGAGAACAAATAATTGGATAAGGGATTCACATGTGAAGCTTGAATTTCTACAAAGTATTCTGTAAGCAGCTGATTGTGCCCATACACCCATCTGCGTCTTTAAACATTTTTGTTTCATGTTCAGCAGAAACCGTATTGTTTATTTCCTAAAGGATAAGCAATTAAAAATGAATATAATTAATACGTGTGGCTCTTTTTTCCTGTCTCTTATCAGAGTCCCAACAAGCCATCCACATGCTTCAGTAGGTTTTATGAAACATTTTCAAATGGCAAACAGATGGCCTTTTTGGGTTGCTGTATTGAACAGTGAAGATTAATATTGCCACTCTTCATGCAGTATGTTCAGTCATATCTTGTCTGCCAGGAGCTGGTTGTTTTCAGTGTCTCTGTCTGTAAATACTTATGGCCTGTTCTATAATTGAACAAATAGAGAAATAAGCAAGCTTGAATAATATTCTTTAAACAAACTCCTAATATTCTTAAAAATATATCTGTAATAAATGAGATTTCTCATAAAGTAGCAAGAACCTATCCATCCTTACTGAATTTATACATGTTCCCTTTAAAAAATTTATTTTAAGTGATCACAGTATGTTTGTATGATTTTGCTGTCTGGTTCCCATTGAGGAAGACAATGTTTGTTGTGAGAGCTTATCAACTCAGGGAAAATAGCATATGACTATTTGGTGAGGATATCAGCTGACAGTGTGAGAATGACTTCCTATCACTTCCCATGTAGAAATGCTTTTATAAAAGGCAGATCTTTCACCTAAAACTTTGTCTTCGCAACAGATGACTAAAGCAAACTTACATTGGCCTTAGGCTGGAAATAGGGTGGAATTGGCTATTTCTAGATTTTCAACACCTTGGAGCATTTGGCTAAGGACATCAGTGGTAAGGTTTGGATTTATACCTAACTACTACCCTACCTTGACTTCCTGAAGTGAAAGAGCTCCAGGTGATTCCCATTTAGAAACAGGAATTTCTAAAGAATGAAACTGTCCATGCAAGATGTTTTGTCTGTCTTATATAGTGACATTTCCTAATCTCTGTTAATCATTAATTAGAAAACTAGCTGGAAGTGTCATATTTTCTCTGACTTCTGTGCAGCACTATGCACACTTAGCATAGATTAAGTCACAATTATTCCATCTCTTCTGCAGCCCTGAGGAAAGACTTGCTGGCTCAATTATTTTGATACAGTCTTTGAGACAATTTTTATCCACTTAATTTAATTTTTCTGTTTTAAATGACAACAGAGAAATAATTTTGATGTCTTATTACTTTGGAGATATTGTATCTCTGCCATTCAGTGAACTTCTACCATGCTAAGCTGTCCTTTTGGAGATCATAAAAGTGTCTGAAAAGCTGGCTCATGCTGAATTCTGCAGCTCGTTGCTTTTCTCTTTTATATATATTCTTGCTGATGCTGATCAGTGGTTTTATTGTCTGTGATGTTACAAACATCTTCATTTTCCAACCTTTCACAGTCACAAGCCTTCCTGGAGCAGTATTTGATCCTAAAGGCTTCAGGAATAAAAAACTGAATTGGATAAATAAAGTTATCTGTGAAAACTGTATGTTGAAAAGTGCCCAACTTTTTATTTGCTTTGTCATTTTTTCATAGGTTATTTTTCCTGAGGAGTTCATTAGTTGGCTTTGACTGGATAATATGAAGATTCTCGGCATTCTTATTAGAACTCAAGATATGACAGCTGGGTCTCACCTCAAAGAAGAAAATTAAAGTTATAAAAAGAAAAGACAATTACAGTGTTCCTCAGCGTGTGCTACTGTTTCTAATACTGTAGAAAATCTCACTGCCTTGTGCAGTTGCACTATTCTGAACTGAAAGAGCAAGATCAGGAAGCCTGTGTTTTCAGACTGTGGAATAATTTATACTGTATGGTCCACATCCCCAAACACTGGTCACAGCGTGATGTCCACTGACAGAACTGAGCCTGTGGAATGGCCAGCGTTCCCATGCTGCCACTCCTCCTCGCAGTCATTTGATGTC
This sequence comes from Rhagologus leucostigma, assembly GCA_013397725.1. Lineage (NCBI taxonomy): Eukaryota > Metazoa > Chordata > Aves > Passeriformes > Rhagologus > Rhagologus leucostigma. Next base: position 4,227,429 of record VZTD01006068.1, on the reverse strand, counting down.
ACTGAACTTCTGGAGGCACTTGGTGTTTAAGATACGAGAGGGAATCATGGTCTAAGTGGATGAGTAAAATCAGAATGGCCAAATACCTAGGAAAAGGTTAACTTGGCTTCAACAGATGTAAACTACTCGATTTTTTATGCAGGGGGTTGCAGGTTGCAGAATGTTGGCTATTGATATTATGGCTCAGGATTGCCCACCAACTTTCTTTGGAAGTAACAATGATTTTTCTTCAGAAGAGGGAAGATGAATTTCCTTCTGAAGGTGATGATAAAAGTAAACTGAGCCTAAGAAATGAGGCTAGACTTAACTTAAACTACACTGCTAGTTTTTAGGCAGCTGAAATTAAATTATTTTTTCTGTCGTGCTAAAAATAAAAGAATAAAAATAGAGACTAAAAATGTTCATGATCCCTGTATTTTTCTTTTAAAATATTACCTTATTTAACCTTATTGCCCTGAAATAAAAGAATTCAAAATATTCAAACATATTAAAAAAAATTTGTTTCATTAAAAATTACTCATTATTAAGAATGCTTGTATTCTAAAACTGAATTTAGCTTACATCAGTTTTCAGATCTGGTTAGAACTGTCTGTTAAAGAGCTATGATTCAACAGACACATTTCTGTCACATGTATATATATTTGATGTTTTATAAATTTACTCAATTTAAACTTCACAACCCCTATGTCAGGGACACCACACTCAGACCATTTTGGTGTGCTTGTGGGTCCCATAGTTGTAACTTTCTCTCTTTTTTAAACAGAACCCCTGGGGAGATCTTTTAAGTCTAAACTGTTTGTTGTACTATTTCCTAAAAAAATTAATCGTTCTTCTACTAAAATAAATATGACATAAACACAGTTAAGGACACAGCTGGAAAAATGAAAGAAGGTAAAACAGTCTAATTTTGCTGTGTTTAAAAGTGAACATTTACGTGTAGCTTATTTTAATGGTTTTTGTATTTTTTTTTTGTTTTTTTTATAATTAGAAAGTAGTTCTTCCTAAAGGTGGATGGTTTCATTACGCTTACTTGAATTGCATGAATAATTTGATTTCATGCAATATTTAGCAACAGATGTTGCTAAAAATAATCATGATAAGGCTATAACCATTTATCTATATTTTGGAAGTCTTAAATTTGTACATATAGATACATACATAAAAAAAGGGCTTGCACAGTAATGAATGAAGTTAGTGTGCGTTAGGTCATTCATCATGAGTCTGATTCAATTTTCACTGTGGTCTACACATTTCCTTTAGTGAGATTGTACACTCATGTGAAATCTATCTAATTTTCCAACTTGATACTGCATTAAGGCATTATCCATAGCATGTAAATGCCTGTGATGATAAAAATATGGACTGATACTTCAAGAACTCAAATAAAATGAAAATACCCACACTAATTATACTGTACTATTTAAGAACAAAAGAAATTGAAATAATCTGTTGTTTTGATTTGTCAAGAAAAACTAAAAAGAAAGAATTTTCACTAGCTTCTGATAGCCAAGGAAAACATTTTCCTATGAGTATTTATCGGATTATCTTTTTGCTTTTTAAAAATCACAGTGACCTTTGTGACATATAGAAAATTTTATTATAGAGCCTCACCTTATCAGTAGTTCTTCTGACTGTTATTTCTGGATGTTATCTGAGAATGCAGATAAATTACTGACTTGCATGTAAGGAACAGTATAGTAAAGAGAACATGAATTTCAAATGTGTATGTCGTTTATATTTAAGCAAAAAATCAGCTCTCATAAAGCATCAGATTTCTCAGTGTTCTCCAAAATTGTTCTAAATTTAAGGGTGGTTTCTTTAGCAAAGGAAAGCAGCTTTGGCTGCTCTTTGGAAAAGAAGTATTTAAACAAATGTACACCATGCAGCCTATTTAAAGAGTGGTGAGTAACCCCATATCTGAGACACTAAAAGTTCTTGCCTGTGCTTTCTACCTAACCACTCCTTTTATCTCTCCTACATAATATGTCACATAATTTCCATCCTGTTTATATCCATAATCAGAAAAGTGCATAACCTATTCATCTCTTTATTGATTGTCTGCGCAAAATTATTCAGTGTGTATTACAGAGCAATGCAACCAACTTCATTTTTATTTTCATAAAGAAGTAAATCAGATTATGAAGTTGTATAGTCTAAAAGATAGTTTTTAAACAAGAAAGGAAATTTAATAAAAATATTAAAATAACAGCTTTAATACTGTTATGTCTAACAATATTTCAATCAATATTAATGCTACTATTGTAGTTATAATGCTATTATTGTAGTTTCTCAGTTCAGTATCATGATTTGAGAAAAATTAGCATGATTCCTCTTTACATGGCCTGGACATTATTCCTATAATGCTCTGAAGTGATTCTGTGGGTTGGTAGAATGTGAAAAACTTAGGGATTATGGTGATTTTACAAGTATTATTCAGTGCTGAAATTTTAATTGAAGAAAAGTCTGTGTGGCTTTTGTACAGGACATAAAATATATGGTAGCAAAATGTGCTTTGAAGTGCACATTTAAGTCACTTGCAAGCAAAGCAAGCTCATTGCAAAACCACCTGTCTTCGAGCAGCTCCTCAGTTGTGCTCTGTGGGCCACCAGTAATCTATAGGACATGCTGTGGGATGCTCTCTGGAGAGCGCAGTGGTTCCTGTGGTGTTCTTTCACTTTGTTTCCATTCTTTTAATTTCATAGAAAGAAGTTAAAAATCTGTCAGTACTTTCCCAGTACAGTCTAGCTTCACTGTAACAAACCCCAGGGAGTCAGGGAGAATTGTTCATCCCAATAGGACTGGTCTGGCAATTTGCTGCACTGAAATAGTGAAGAAACACGGGAAGTAAACTACCCAGTAATAAGTTGAACTTTTATGATGACTACTTCACATCGCTAAATATTTACAAGATACTTTTAAAAATAAAGCAGTAAGGAAATTAAAAAGAAATAAAAAAATGTGCATTTAGAGGCTAAATCCAACATGCTGTGATAAAAGACAAGAAAAATGCAACTGGTACCTATTGTAAGCACACAGTCCAATAGCTAATGACCAAGGAGAGCATGTCTGCCTGCTGTTGAAATCATTAAAGAAAGGAGGAGGTTTTGACTTGCTTTAAATTAATTTAGTCAATGCTTAATTTCCTTCTAAACATATAATGTAATTGTGAATGAGGTGGAATTCATTTTCTGTTAGAAGAACTGATAACTGTGTTTGCCATGATCTCTAGAGAAGGGCGTCCACAGACAATGTTTTTCTTCTGATGCCACCTCTTTCGGTTCCCTGTTTTAATCCCCATTGCACCATCCTATAGTCTATACTGAAGCGGTAAGTTTATGGTCCCCATTTAAAGTCAGCAGAGACAACGTTTATGCCAGAGGTACTTTCAGTTGCTCCTAATTTCAGTAGGCTCTTTAATTGATTTATAGAGGGAAAATCAACAAGCATAACTCTTTTTTTTTTAATACTGTTTAGTGATTGTTGTTCCACTTCAATGTAATTGTGGTTAAATCTAATTTCAAGCTATCTCAGCTGAATTGCTAAAAAATAACATTAAAAAAAACCCCAAACCTGAAAGAAAACCAGATACACACTCAGATCTTTCCCGGACTACAGTTAAGGAAAGCTAAAACTAGACAATAAAAAAGGTTGTAATTAGTTGAAACAAAGATTTTTTTTTATTATTGAACTAGTTGTAGGTATTAAATCCCGAGTATTAATATTGGACATGTTCAGACAATCATCTCTTCCATTTGCGACAATCACCTCAACATAATCTAATGTTGCATTAGATGCATTAGATTAATGCATTAGCAACTTCATATAAATGCATTATTTTGGATGTCTTTTAATATCAACATTTATTATAAAAATAACAGTTATTTAAGTAGACATGTCATGGTTTGATTATCTGGCAGATTCTATTGAACAAAACAATTTTAGTCCTTTATAATATAATGAATGTAAATATTTACAATTTCCATTTACTAGGTTCAGATTTTTATGATTTTCTCAACTTTCCACACATGATCCATGGAATTTTTTTGTAGCAGTAAGATAGAGAAAACAAAGACAGTTTTCTACTTCAGTCTTTGATGTAGCCTTGATGTCACTGGGCATTCCTCTTTGGGCACAAAAGAGCTGGAGAACTGGCTTAATGCTGAGACACGAAGTTAAGATGGGTATGGCTCCGATGTTTGGGGCTGACATTTCTAGAAAGCAAACACTGTGGATCTCCTCCTCCTGCTATCTGGCATGGGAAGCATTGGCGGGAGCAGCCTCCTGGTGTCATGGCAAACAGCCATAAGTTAAACCAATAAATACTGCAGGTGTGGTCATGCAACATTTTAAAATTGACTGGTGATTGACAAACCTGTTTCAGTGTTGCCTCAGCTGCTGCCCAGTGAGGGGTCAGATGCAATCCCCAGCACATTCCTGATCAGAAGGAAAGCTCTGGAATGGCCTCAAAACTGTGCCTCGTTGTTTGCAAATACAAATTTCAGTGCAATGACTTGAACTGTGCTCCTGTTACTTACCCACTGATGATACTAATAGCATCCAAAGAGTAAAAATACTTTCAATTTGTTATATTTGTAAATTACAGTTGTTCTCTAACAGCTAAAGTTATGTAGTAAACAATTTTTTTCTAAAGATAGCATTTTTTTTCCTTATTCAGTTTGCATTCTAAGACATCATTTCTGTGCGGCTTTGCAAACAAGTACTGATCTGTAGAGACAGAAGCTTGTCAGATGTATAATACATATGCTTCTCTAGCTAAAACATCTATTATATAACTTGTCCTAGGTCAGTCCGCTTAATTATGACATTTTTTTATGCATCATTGTACTCTGCAATTGTCAAGGAAATTTTATAAACTTTGTTGAGGTAAAAAATTATGTCCAACCATTATTTCCCCATAAATTTCTTCTGTGCACTTAAGAAAAGCCAAAGAAGGAGGAATGATAACCTCTGGCTGTTTAACGTGGAAAAAGAAATGTTTGTGTTTGGTGTATCTCAAAGCTTAAAAGTAATTATTTCTACTACTGATGCAGTGAATGTAGAATAATCTTACTTAGCTAATGAGCATGCTTTGATTTTAGTTATTTAATGGCCCTTTAAAAATGCTGCTTTCTAAGAAGCAATTAAGTAAGTTTCCGTAGTAGTAATTACTTTTCCTACATCTTGAAAATTGCTGATTCTGGTTCTCCTTAAATCGATTGTAAAAATGCCGATGTGTTTTGGCGGAGATTCATGATGCAGATGTATGTGACACTGATCACATATGGTCAACTGGTATTCAAGAAGAAACCCATCTGATCAAATGTAAGTACCTGCTTATGGGCAGGGTGACGCAACGCCTGGGCGCCAGTGACTGAACTCGTCATGAACACAACAGATCACAATGAGCCTTGATGAAGACTTGTAGACATCTAAAACGGCACGATTGCTTTTACCTTTCATCCCTCACCCCCTCACCCTTCAGAGCCTTCTTCTTTTCTAGCAGGCTGAATATTAAGATCTCCTGTAATCGTCACTGGAGAGCATTCAGCCACCCACCAAGAAGCGTGCATTTTGCCAGAGTCGTTGCAGTATAAACAGTTCATATTTCAGAGGATGGAAATACTGCCTCAAAAACGCAGCTTTTTAAGAATGTGCAGTTAACATTTTTTGGTTTGTATTTTCACAGTTCATCATGCTTGATTTCAAAACATCCAGCTGTATTTGTATGGGAAGGGCCTGTTGCTGATTGCAAGAAGACACTTTGAAGATTCTTGTTTAAACTAAATATTTATATGAATTTATAACAGATAGGAAGATATTTAAACAGGATAATCATTCTTAAATTGACTTAGACATGCAATAAACTTAGAAGGGAGAAATAACTGATGTCCCTTTAAAGTCAGAACTGTGCTGTCAGCTTGTTGGTCTCTGGTCATGTACAGGAACTACAACAGCCAGAAACAAAATCCAAAATATATTAACAATCTTTTCTCATGGATCTTTCTCTCTTCCAAACACGTATTTAGGCCAAGGACTGTTGGAGCTGCTTCATATGCTGAGAGACCAGGCATACCTAGAAGCAAAATAGTATTGTATCAACCTTACCATGTAAAGGACTTTTTTTGTTTATTTATTGAGGGAGTAATACATTTTAAAAAGTTGGGTCTTTCACTGTGTCTGGAGAATATTATTTATTTTAAGGTGAAAACCTGTTCTGTAGCAGCAATAAGTGTGAGTGCATTAACTTTTACTGTGTGGTAGCTTCCACCTGATGTCTCTGAGACGATTATTGCATTATGGGAACATCAAGCAGAATCTGTTATTAATGTCAACACATTCATAGGCACCTGGGTCACCTTAGCTGAGAGAGTAGCTCTGCATCAGCTGAGCTTTGGTCACTAACTGGATGCACTCCCAGAACACCGAGAGTGTGCTACGGTAGCATAAACTATAGAAGAAGTGGCTTCAACGAGGGTGTTCTACTTCATGAGCAGAACATGCTGGAGGAACTTGAAGCAGATTGCTCAGCCACAAGCTTTTTGGAGCTGCCTAAAATTTAGCCTGAAATAGGAGAGTCAGCTGAGTCCCTCTGGCATTTTAAAGTCAGTCAATCACCTACCAGCTTATCAAATGGTCTCCCAAATCACACCATACTTCTTTGGAAGATAATCATAAGCTCTGCAGAATGTGTATAACTGGAAATATGATAACATCAAAGTGTCTCATATAATGTTGTGTACGGTGGCAGTGAAATGAAAAGATACTGGACAAAGCAAGCAACTAAGGACAAAAATGATATTAAGGCCCTTGTGAGGGTTAAGGATTCATCAGAAATTAAGAAATTAAAAAAAAAAAGGAAAGCTTCATGTTATAAACTGAAAGAAATTATTTAATTTTGAAAGTTGTCTTGCTATTGTGTAAATGCAGTAAGACCTGCATACAAATGGATTTACTCAGTAGCATCAGGGCAGAGCTGTGAGCTGTGTGTAGCAGAACAGTGTAAAAGACGGAAGCAAATGTCCGTGTTCTCCTAAGATCACGTAATCTGTAGCTTAGGCTTTCTGAACTGGCACAATTAGATCTCAAAAAGTCACAGCTCAACCAGGCAATGTCTAATCTGCCACTGACAGCAATAGGAATAGAAAAAATAGTGGTACTTAATCCTGTGATTAACTTGCTGACCATCATATTGTGTTGTGTCTTTTCCTCTACTTGGGCAATTTCTTAAGAGTCATGTGGCAGAAGAAAGGAGGTTAATTTGGCAATTGGACAGAGCTGAGGCCAGGATAGAGCAAGAGGATTTTTCACTGGGAAAAGGGTCTGTAGAGCAAGACCCAGCAACTGCCTTGTAAGCCAAGATCAGAAAGGTATCACTTGTTTGTTATCATGAGCGTGACAATCACAAAGGTCACAGGTGATAAGAATGACTGCTACCCTTGATACTTACAGTCTAACTCTTAATACTTACTTGTCGGCAGGTTTATGGCCTCTTTGATTGAAAGACAAATTTGATATGACAAAGGCTGAACTCAGGTTGACATAAAACTTGATAAGTATTGGGATATGGCCCCTTGGGCTTGGTGCACGCAGATGTGGTCAGACCACTGGAAGGGGAAGCTTGAGATCAGACTATTGGACTCAAAGGAACACAATGACATGACTGAAAATCTGTGTGCATAATTGTAAAACTAAGGAAAAAAGAAGCAATGAAAAACATCATCGTTTTCTGAACTCCAAAATGCATTTCTTCTTCCTCCCTAAATATTTTTAGTCCACTCAAACTAGAGTTTTGTATAGTAACAAAAAAAGACACTGTATTTTGCTTTTTAAAGAAAGAAAGTCATGACTGTCAGTACCTTTCAAAAGTCATCATCTTTTATGAATTTAGAGGAAAAATTATTTAGGGAAAGGTTTGATTTTTTTTTCTGTTTGCTTTTTTTACTGGCTTTGTTTTTTGCTTTTGTACTAGATGTTCTGTAAAAAAGCTTTAAGAATTACTATGTGGGCTTTTTTCTTGATACTCTCTGAAAAACCTGTGTCTATTTATAGTATCTATTTGTTTCTGTAGTCTGAGTAAATCTCTCCCTTCTAATTAAAATAATACACTCATTAAATAGAAATGCAAGGAAAAAGACACTCTCAAAACATATTAATGTTACATCAAAACAAAATTTTTTCTTTGAAATGAGCTTAATAACAAAACAATCCCCTGCTGTTCCAAAAGTGAGTTTAAAAAACATAACTCAGTTAAAACCACAGCAACTTCTGAAAAGAATTCTTGCTGGTCATGTACCTACATTAAGTTTCCTAGGAAATATCAGCCCACCAAACCAACAGAGCCAATCCTGTAATGCTTATGAAGAAGCAACCTGACTCACTAGTAATACAAGGAACCCCTGCATGGATGATGAGATCTTCCTACAAGTTAGTTCTGACAGAAAAGCCCTGTGTTTCTGTTAAAGTACATCCAAATGCAAAGCAGCTGATCTGAACAGGCAAGGTGTGCTAGGGTGGCATTGTTGCCCTGTGAGTACAACCACACACCTTTTGATCTGCTTGGAAGATGGTCATATCTGCTTACTTTGTATGATATGTGTCCACCTATGTTGAAACAGCTTTTGCAAAATATATGTATAATAAGTCCAGGCTAGATTAAACCAAGCACAGTCCTTGAATAGGTCTGGGGTCAGTTGGCATTATTCTCTTTCATAACAAAGTCAAATTTAGTTCACTCTCATTTCAGTAACTTGGGAAAACTCCTTGCAAACAAATCATGGCATATCATCCAAGACTCAGGTAAAACAAGGATAACAGCCTTCCTTGTGCAAAGCTGTTGCTTTCATTGAAATGCTCAAATTTTGCTCTTTGTCATCAAGGAGGTCGAAACTTCAAAGCAACTGTCAGGGCTGGGCTTGCATTTAGATGGTAGTCACTTTTTCAGCAGGTCTGGAGAAGATGGTGATACAGTGAAATGGGCTTTATATATAAACTCTGGAAGAAACAGCACTGCTACTGCTGCCATTAAGCTTTCTGTTTTAGAATTGCTGCAACCAGTTTCTAAGTGGAAGAAATGTAAGAGACACTATAATTACTAGGAAAATAAAAGCAAGCAGGGTCTAAAATTTGCAGAATTTTAGAGGTTTCCTGATATTCTAGAAATCCAGAGGTCTGGTTCAAATACACCAGAGCTGTGCTCTATGAAGGAAAAGAAGAATTATTTTCTCAAAACTGTGAAAATTTGTACTATAAATTTGGTGAATGGTGTGTAACTATATCAAGCTTTTTAGTGCAGTACTGAAATTTAACCCCTCATTACCTAAAGAAGGTAGTGCAGAAACAGGCCAGCAGCTGAGACGGCAAATTGAGTTTACTTTAGCTACCTGGTCGAGTGGAAGGTGTTCCTGCCCATGAAAGGGGTGTTGGCACTAGAAGATTTTTAAGGTCCCTTATAAGCCAAAACATGACCCTAAGATGTGCTCTTGGCCATGCAAACAAATGTAATGGCATAACTCTTTTTTAACTCTCTTTTAACTTTCTTTTGGCCTTGCTCTTTATGCCTGTTCAGAGTAGTCCCTGTCTCATGCACAACTCCTGAGCTACGTGGACAGTTCTGAGTGTCGGATTGCTGCCAAACTCAGCACAGATATAGCAACTGACTTCCCGCTTTATGTTTCAGACTGGGTAAATGGCACCAAGGTAAAACTGCAATGTAAATACAAATATCTCTCTGGATAGGGGTCTGTGCTGCTGCTGTAGAAGTGGCTGTGTGTAGCTGGACCCTGGAAAACTGCCTACTGGACATATGAGCTCATTGGTTTTGGTGCAATTCTATATGTTCTTCAAGCTAAGTATGTGTTAAGGTTTTTTACTGGAAGGAGGTGTCTGATTTGAAATATTATATTGAAGGCAATGTGACCCTCATTTTCTCATTTCTCCTTTAACTCTTCTTTACTACTGTTGCCTCTAAAAGATGCGTAGTCCCTCTTTCCTTATTACAGCAATTGTCATCTCTGCCTCACCTTTCTCAACATATCTCCATATCGCTTTTCTTTTTTCTGTTTTTGAAGTTCGCCCTTTCCTATACATTCAAATCCACCCTACATCAGACTTTTTTTCCAGAATATCTTGTGAGAAATGTACTGTATCCATCGTAAATTGCTCTTATTATTGTGCATATTTGTTTGATGTGTTTTGCAATAATTGCTGTTCATTGTGTAGGCTGCTTCTTTGTACTAAATCTGGAAAGATAAAGAAGGTTTTAAATAGTAGAAATCCTATTTTTAACCAGTTCTTTCCTTTTATAATAGCTAAAAAGGAAGAATATTAGGAATTTTTCCCCCACTTTTTAGTTTTAGTTAACTGTCATGTACCTGAACTAGAGACAGTAGAATGAGGAAGCTGCATTTTATACTGTGGCACATGGTTGAGCGGGTCCCAAGAGCTACACTGTGATAGAGTTTTTCCATAATTGATGCCATTCTGTTATTTTCTACACATCTTTATGGTATCTGAGTAGGCATGCACATGAAGACATGCATTTCTGATGCTAATGGCTCTAAAAGGAGCACCTGTAGAATGCATTCAAATTTGTGTGTGATGAGAAATAGATGTAAGTGGACAAGGCCTCTATCTCCACACAGATATGTCACATAAGCTTGACAATGCATTCTCTGAATTTTTCTGCTGGTGGGTAGAAAACAACTTACAACTGTCACCAAAATACAGTGCCTCACAAAATGCAGTCTAATTTTTCACTAAAGGTACAACTGCAAGAAATGCAATGACTAGCAGTAAAAAGTGTCTAGTCTCTTAATGCTCTGCTAAACACAAATGCTATTTAATGACACTGTAGGTATCTTGATGATCTACTGTCTGTTTAAGATGACAACTGGACAATTTAAACTAATTAAAACTCACGAAGGTCCTGCTTCTGCTGTTGTCTGGAAAAAACCTACGATTGAATTTAATGGGAAAAAGGCAGGACCTTATTTATGTTATACAATGCCATGAATTATTTCTGACGTATAGAAGACATTGTGCTTTCCAGTAAAAGAATAAGAAGTGTGGGTCATCTTTCACTGCTTAATGAACTGATCTATTTCTTAAAACTGGTCGAAGGTGCACGGGCATAGTTTTATTACTAGGCTTTTTAATGAGATGCTAGATCCTTAGGGCAGGGGCTGCCTTCCAATGACATATGTAAAACTTGGTCCTTGACTGGAACTTCTAAGCACTGTCACACTGCAAATTATAAACATCCACAATAAAATACTTCTTACAGAATCTGTTTGGATCTGACTCGAGAATGAGTAAGCTACTTCTAAACATTTTGGAGAATAAACTCCCATCTCCTTTTGTACACATGCTGAGCTTCCAGTAATCTGCTAATTTTTCTTAAAATTAATGCAACCTAAAGATGGCGGGAAAAAATGCAGCAAATCCTCAGCCATGTGAACTTTTGAACCCAAACTTTTAATAAATTTGAGATGATCACTTAATAAAGGCTTTCATCAGAATTTTAATGGGCTTCATCCTGTGCTAAACTGCAGAAAGAAAACTAAATTGCATACAATCCTTCGGGAATAAAATATGGCTGATTGTAGCTTCAAATATGTGAGGTATGCCTTGCCAAAGAGCCTTATACCCCTTATATGCTCCCCTGAAAAGCCGAACGTCTGTTTCTGAAGAAACTTTTTGAGATTAAATCTACAAGAAGCCTCTGTTTTATTACAGAAATTAAGTCCAAGAAAACTGTTGACAAGATCTCAGATTGTCATCTCTTAGAATGAATCTTTCTAAAAATGCACACTTTTAAGAGGGAAAAATAAAGAGCTTTATTTTTTCCCCACAAGATAGGGAAAATCTTTTTATTTCAAAGATACTTTTATGATGGCCTAGGCTACAGCACAGAGTGAAATGACTAAAAGGTATATAACACATTAAGACTATATGGACTGACATGCCATATCACATGTCTCAGTGATTTTGTTATTGTGGTGCCTGAATGGGCTGATCTGGTTTTGAAGAGCTTTGGTGCAGCAGTTCCGGTCGTACTGGCATTCTTGTTAGGATATACTGGTGATAGCCTCCGCACTATGGCTCCCTTTCCTTATTCTCACTTCAAAACCTTTTCCTACATAGTTTCCTACATAATTTGGGGTTGCAGAAGGATGTGAAGAGCACATGGCATCTGCTGCTGAAGTTCTGATAGTGATCTAAACTCAGCCCAGACCTTTGGTACATGGTTATGAAAAATCAGGCTGATTCACTGGGCAGTCATACTCCCAGCATTTTTGCCTGCTAACCTTTTCTATTCATGGTATTTTAAAGGGAAAAAAACCCACAAATAAGCTAAATATTGGGAATTCAAAAACTTGTGCATGGTCTCTGCCAAGTTTAGCTCTTGGATTTGTCTCAACCAGTAGGCATTATTTCAATCAAAACAATTTGTGAAGAAAGTCAACCTTGGGCACAGGTTCAACTATTTAGCTAGCTAGAGCTTAAATACTCTATTTTTCCAGCTATTTCCAAGTGAATTTATATGGTTTTGAAGTAAGCCCTTTTTTGCTGTATTAGCATGGTTTGTACCTTTTGAATCCAAGGTCAGAGTTTTAGCTGGTCATAAGCAGTGCAGCATTTTCAGCTTGCTATTACTACTATGTATAATTTTTCAGGATTAGCGGTCTAAAATATAAACCATGTCTGTGTGTTATCACGGCAGTAATAATTTTGACCAACATTGGTCTTTTGGAAGCCTTTCAGTATTTATTTTTCTCAAGTTATCAGTATCTAAAGGATTTCTTCTCTTAGTTTTTCTGAAAGCATAGCTTAAAAATTATTATGCCATGTTTTTTCCCTCTAGTCAGCCACAAATCAAAAGTGTTTTTCATCAGTTTTGCTAGTGTTCACTATAGAATTAAAACTGACATTATAAACATCAATGTACTTGTGGTTGAAGAAGTAGGCCTCTTGAGCTTTCATTCTTCAAAGCATCCACTTGTCAAAATCAGAAAGAGGAGTGGAGGGAAACCACATATTGTATGGTAACAAATAAATAAGATACAAAGGATTTATCTTTTCAAACCTGGCGTGTACTCCAGAACAGTTCTTGCCATGGGAACACTTGATTAATGTCAGCAGCTCTCACTTGTCCCAGTCAGGTACTGTCCTGTCACTTATCCTGGTAATTACAAATACAGAGCTGTTTTACATAAAATAATGGGTGAGTGAGTTGGTGTCCCTACTCATTTTGCCAAGCTGCAGCAGCATACTCTCAAGTATATTGAACATTCTGGAGAGTGTGTTTACCCAAGGGAAAATATGCCCCGAAATAATTTATGATCCGCCCTGTTCTAGCAAAATGCAAGGAACATGTTGTCCTCTCTGGAGAACTGTGACGCAGTTTCACTGACATAAAATTAGACAAGGCTGAGACTGGTTCCTCTGATGGTTGTATGATGGACTGCCTTTGTGGTTCCCTTCGGGAGCATTGAGTATTGCTGAAGGGGCAAGGACCCGAGCCTGTCATACATCTCACATGGGTTATTAGGGCCGGGTTCTGAAGGTTTCTCCTCTAAAGCAGTGGAAGGTGTATGGCTTCAGTGCATGTTCAGTTAGTCTCACAGTTCACTTGGGTGAATTGAAAGACAAGCTTATAATATTTCACCCATCTCCGGTTAGTTTGTGTTTGTTTGTTAGTTTGGTTTTTTTTTTCCCCCCTCATGTAGAGCCATGATGAGGAAAAGAGAGGAAAGAAAGAGAGAGGGGAAGATCTATTCCTCTGATACCTTCAGCCTTCAGCAGGGAAGATGGGGATCCCTGTCATCAGTGTTTCAACACTTTACAACTTATCTCTCTGAATTCTTATTCCCACCCATAGAGAGGCCTTGGGTGGGAAATTAAACTAATGAGATAATTATATGGAGAACAGCATTTTTATGCATATAAAATATTATCATGTTTACTTGTATATAGCATCTTTATATACATTTAAAAATATAATTCAGGCATATGTAAGAGAACTGTCAGATATTTCCAGGATTCTTCCACTACTGAAACTAGTGCAAATCACTGGAATGCTACAGAATAGCAGGCTAAGGAAAGTGCTAATCATAGGACTAATTACCAACTCTCTGCGTATTGGAGTGCGCTGTTGAGGCTTGACAGTGGATAATAGTTTGGAAAACCCATGCAGAGTGTGAGAATGGGTCTAACAACCCCAATCTTAGGTCTTCACTTGCAATGAAATGTTGCAATTAAAATTACTGAATAGCAAGATGCACAGGGAATCCTCAAGTATGCTTAATTATACTTTCCTATAATGCAAGAATCAGGAGTCTTTCAGTTCTTATAATTAAAGAGATACTTAAGAAGGCAGAAGAAAATAACGTTATGCATGTACCGGGATTGACCTTGGAAATTGGAGATATCAGCTGCAAAGAGATCCTTACTTGGTATTGCTTTCCAAACTTTTGTTGCGTGTGCTGAACTTTCTGAGACAGGTGCTTGCCTCAGGCTTGAATTATTAGTACTTTTTACCCTAGCATCTCCAATCATGTTTTGTACACACTGCAATGTGGTCTTTAGTGGTGCAGTTACATTCTTCTCTTCAGCTTTCATCTTTGAAGCATGAAATTTGTGGTGTCAGGAGCTGGAGGAGAAAGAGGGCAATGCTTCTGTCCTTCACCCACTGCAAGACTGGCACTGGGGATGTCCCAGCCTTGTCCCGTGTCTTCTCCACGCAGCCAGGAAGGAGCTATTGCTCTGCAGTGGGTTTCAGCAGTGCGCGTGGTGCAGCCTGCAGTCCAGCTTGGGAATGTTTCCAATGGTCATAAAGTCTTTGGGTTGAACCCTCTTGTTCCTGGGCAAGCTGTTGTTAATGTCAGTGGAGTAACCCAAAGAACAAAGATCCTCTGCTGAAGGGCATGAAGGGGAGCCAGCATCTGGCATAAAGAAATCGATAATTATGGGTTGCATATACTTACTACCAAAACACATGGTCAACACTGACCATCAGAACACGTTATCAGCCAAAGGCATAGTATTCCTAGAAAACTATGCATTAACTGGCAATGTGTTGTAAAATACTGTGCATGATATCTAGGGCATAACTTCCCACCACTATTTGTGAGAAAATACAGTAGAAAATAAAATACAAATATAGAATTAAACACAATTTTTCAAAATAAAAAAAAGTTTTTGTTGTCCTTAATAAGTTTTCTCCTTTAGTTTTTCACCTACTGATTTTCCACCAAGAGTGATCTATTGGGGCAAAATGCTGGTTTCATAGAGACCAGCTTTGCATTTATAAACTTCAACCCATAGAAAAAACTCTGACACTTTTCATTTTTTGCCATACAGAAAAACAAATATTACTCTGCTTTTCCTTTAAAATAAAACCCAGTGAAAAATGTTAAAAGCTGAGCTGCTCTTCAGATGTGTCTTTAATACAGAAGTTTGGGGCCAGTACAGGAATGAAAATGAAATTCTGTGGCCTGGCTTGGGGAGGGCTGGTCTTAATCAAGCAAGAGCTCTTCCTGATTTTATCTGCAAAATGATCTAACTGAAATCATTGCCAGTCTGAAGTTCATTTGAATGGATTAGTAGAGCCAGCTTCTGAGCCTCCTGATGGAAAAGTCCATTGAAACTTTGTCATTGCTTTTGAATGAAAAATGTGCTGATCAAGTGCGTGAGGAAATAAAAGAGAAATTTATTGATCAAAAGCAAGACCAACTGTACTATTTTGTCTGCAGGGATGGGAAGAGTTGTGTAGTGGGAGAGGAGTAACACAACTTCAATCCCTGCCTCCCTGTTGATCACAGGATTTTGTGACTCTGTGATTCTGTCCCTGTGGCCACTCCAGCTCCGAAAAACAAACATATGTAAGGTAAGTGGTAACCTGGTAGAGAGGAAGGGAATTTAAATCCAAACTTGGAGCTGGTAATCTATGAAAAGCTTCATGCTCATTAAACAAACAAACAAACAAACAAACAAACAAGCAAAGAAAAAACCCTCAAAAAAACCCCAATACAAAACCAAACCAAGCCAATACCCTGCATTGTTTAATTGAAAAAACCCGAAGCAGGTGGTTTCTCATTTGCTACTGATAGTGCTGGCCTCTGCAAAAGGCAGTTTTAGGATCCAGCTGGGATCAACCCTATCCTTGGAGAACACAGGTGGTGTTTTATAGTTCTGCCAAGATAAACAGTTTTTAATAAGAGCTGGCCTTTGTAGGAGCCTTGCAGGCAGATGCTATCGAGAAGAAAATTCAATGCCATGCATTTCCTCCCCATCTTGTTCAGGTTCCCCTTGCTTATTTGCCTGGGGCTGATTTCCCTCTTGCAAAGAGCACCTTTTTGTCTTCATTTCAGTGTTTTCCAAGTTGTTTCTGCTTCAAAATGGTATTCTATACTTAAGAGCAAAGTGAGTAGCTAAATTTTTTTTTTTCCTGGAAGAACAGATTTTTTTTGTTTGGCTTTAATAAAACAGCTTTGTTTGGCTTAAATAAAAGAGTTGGTAAGTAAAAGAGTTTAATTGCTTTGAACAAAGATGTGTTCAAGTGTAGTCTTTTTAAAAACCAATAATCTGAATGCAAATTTTGAAAGTTTAAAAAAAGAGGGAGTGAATTTTTTGATCCCAGTGCATTTTTTCATTTATTAAAATCAAAGCAGTTCAGTACATTCAACATGAACCTCCACATACTTTAATTGACTAGAGTCTTTATCTCTTGATGAGTAAATTATCTGTCTAAAAAATTTTACATCCTTCTGTGTGAAGGTTTGATGTTACGAAAGCCTGATACTATTTATTTGGATTGCCATGGTATCTGATCACTTTGACTCAGATTTCCTCTGTTTGGCTGAAGGTAAATAAAATGTTGTGTGTTCCAAAGATGAGATTTAGGACCTAGAGTCTCTTTAGATGGAAGACCTTCCATCTAACACGTCACACAGCAGAACAGCAGAATTTTATTTTTGCAAAGAAATTGGGAGCATTGTCTAAGAGGAAAATCCTTTTCACTTGGGAGATTTACCACTTTAGGCACTGCTCCTAATTTCTTTGCTCACTTTCTGTGTTTTATGTTCTGGAGATTTTCTGCATATGCAGACCTATTCAGAACTTAGGTGTGTCTTCAGAAAAAGACAAAGCACAACTCTAAAAGGTTTTTTGGTGTTTCCCTGCTTTTTCTGACAAACCACATCTGAACTTTGGGATTGCCCTATTCTTTAGGGAGCTGGTAGCACAGCTGTGGTCTGAGGAGTATTTAGAAAGTACAGATGACAGGACAGGTCTAAATTAGTTCCCTGTGTATCACAATCTGTGTCTAGAGTTGAAATGCCCCATAACTAGGTGGGATATTCTCTTCAGACTTAATATTGACCTTTAGAACTGTGTGCATAGCAAGGACAGTGTGGATTTAACAAACTATTATTAGTGCTACAGTGTAATGAGTGGTGAGCCTCAAATCGT
Source organism: Rhagologus leucostigma (assembly GCA_013397725.1). NCBI lineage: Eukaryota > Metazoa > Chordata > Aves > Passeriformes > Rhagologus > Rhagologus leucostigma. The sequence goes on along the minus strand of VZTD01006068.1, from coordinate 4,209,960 downwards.
TGCCCAAGTGACACCACATGGATATTTACAGTGACACACAAAGGCATTCTTTGCAATTCCACGTACCCACAAGTGCAAAATGTTGCCCATCACCTTCCGGCCACTTATGCAGTTTTGTGTTAGAATATATGGAGAGCCCAAACACGGTGCAGACACATCATGTAAGCAGATGCCTGTGCTATCATTATTTGGTGGACACTCTTCTCTCCACATGGCAGGAAGAGGAGTGACAGAAAAGAAGGACAGTATAGAGGGGGCATAGAACTAATCTCAGTGCATTCATCTAGAACTAATTTGTGCCTTTCTGATGTGAAGTAATTCTGATTCATTCGTCTGTTTCTTATGTATTATATTACCAGTACCAGATTTGATTAGAACTGCTATGCCAGATTCAATAGCTCAGCATCATAAGTGTGCTGCCTAGTAAACATAGTTTATATTTGAGAGAATATTTCAGCTGATCAAATCCAAGTATATTCACAACATTAATTTTATGCTTACAGGAATTGTACCTAGCCTATTTAATATGTCACAGGGAGTTTAATTCCACTAAGATCAAAAATGTAATCTAATCATCTTTCAAGCTCAATATCAGTTATTAAAAGTTTTACAGTTTCCCATAAACACAGTGAAATATTTCTCTGCTCCTATACTTGAACTGCAATAGTCTAATGTTTAATCAATTTTTAATTTAAGATCTGCTGTCTAATTTAAACTTTGTGTTTTAGTTGCTGTGCTTTGAAATGGCACATAAAAGTGTCACTTGCACATATGGACTGGAGAAGTTGCCATAATAATATTTTAACACTTCTAAATTTTAAGAATTTTTGTACTTAGGGGCCTCCTTCAGTCCCTTACAATGGATGCAAACGGTTGATACTGAGGTATGGAGCAGGGCCACAGCTGAGCTCTGGTTATGGGAGCATGGGGAGAAAATGAAGGGACTGCTCCTGATTAAAGACTGGGACACAGCTCTAGGGAGACAGAGCAAGAGCCGAGCTTCATACAGTAGTTTTGAGGAGTTGGTTTGGGAATTTACACTGCTTTCAACAGCCACCTCTACTGAACCAGCTTGGACTAACACAATCCAAGTGCTTTAGGTAGTCAGGCAGGCAACAAATGGGATGGAAGAGAACCTCTTTGAGGTCATGGCACATCATGTGAATCTGCTGTCTGCTTCCATACAATTTGCAGCAGTTTCAAGCTAGTTTGACTCTGGAACCACGCTTCTCTTAGTCTGGTCTTTGCTGAACAACATTTATCAGTTCTGGAAACAGGATCCTTGAACAAACATTACAAATTACATCACAGAACCTTAACTGGAGCCAATGAAACCTGATTAACATGAAATATTAGGAATACAAAAGGCTTATTCTCCAATCAGTGCCTCATTCTTCAACATTTATTGTATTTATTTGCTTGTAGAAATTATGTAGGACTGTCTATACAGATACAAGTGAGTTTTTTAATGATGTTCTAAGTATCACGTATGGTTAAAAAAATCTCAGGCAGAAATGCATCCGTCGAATTCCTATTTCTATTCAACTGTCAAAGTAAGCAAGTAAATATGTTTAAAAAGAACTTTTTTTTTTTAAAAAATGATGCATTCATAAATGTATCAGTTATTGGTTTCTGAATGCTACAGCTGTTTTGCACAGTAAACATTCAGCTAATATGTTTTCACTTGTCAAAAACTCTTCAGAATTTTATACCCAATAGCTATTGTTTAGACAGAGAAGATGCTATCTGTAGCTAAAAATATTCATTATACTTCCCTTATTTGGATCCAAATAGATATATCATGGTGAAAAATTATGACTGAAAAAAATGTATGTTGTGGGGAGGGAAGTTGAACCTTGTCATGTCCCATTCCATGTCCAGACTTCTCTGAGCTTTCTGAGAATTTGATGCGGGGAGGAATGACACAGCATGGCCTACAGAGGAAAAATCATGAAAGCATGTGGATCTGTGGGTGGATAAATAATATAACTGTTCTGTAGAAAGAATTTGTGCAATCACAGAATATTTTAGCCTGGAAGGGATCTTTGGAGCCTCTCTGCACAAAGCAATTAAAACTCCAACGTTTTATTAAGTTGTCCAGAGCTTTGTTCAATTTTGTATGTCTCCAAGGATGGAGATTGCTCAGCAGTTCTGGGCATCTGTTCCAGTATGCGACCACCCTTATGGGGAAGGGCTTCTTTCTTCTAGTATTTAACTGGATTTCTCTTGCTGCAAATCTTGTCTAATTGTACCCATCTTAATAAGAATCGTCTAGTTTGCCTCTGTAGTGAGTAGAAAGCAAGAACCCCCTCCTGAAGTCTTTTTGGATGGGATTCAACATCCTCAGGATGTGCCTCAGACACAGAAGAACCCATATAACACACAGAAATGGTCATAAGGCATTTCTAGACAGTCAGAGTCAGGTGAGAGGGATCCTGTCTCATCTGACAAAGATAATTTTGCATATCATTTGAGTGCACTCTCATGAAGAGTATTATTGGAGTGCCTTCTTACTGGATCTGAAGGAATCTAGATATTACTCTAAATAGTACTGGTTTTGGTTTTTGGGGTTGGTTTAGTACATTGCCTTGTTCCGCAGTTTGGTTATCTCCCACTGCCTGACTCCTGAGCCTTCGTGAAAGATGTCATCTTCTCTTCTCGGCTGACTCCGAAACATGTAGCTCTTTCAGAGTGAGCAAGCAATTTGTGGCTTTCCTCCAAATCCCCAAGTATGTAATTTGGAAGTGTGGACTTTTTTTAACTAAATAATTTTAATGAAATAGTTATTTCATTATACAGTCCATTTGTTACTCACCGATGCTATAAATGGCTCGTTCTGTGGGTAGGTGCTATATATATTAGCATTATCTTGAAATACTTTTAATGCTATTTTTTGGATATTTTTTAGAGCTTTTTAATTATTATAGACCCTATTGCATGTATGTTGCAAATTAAATGCTTTTGTTTCAAATTTGTTGATTTGTTGATACTGTATTGCATATTTATTTCTGTTTTAGCTCAGTGTGAAATTGTCAAGTACTGGCATGGGAGCAGAATGATTCATGTCATGAGTCTGAAAGAACTAGGCTGAGTTTAGTATTCCTTCTTCTAACAGAGGAACACTTCTGGTTTTGTTCATTTAGTCTTTTTTGCTCTAAAAAAATTGCTTTTTTTTCAAGCTAGGAATTTTACTTAGGTTCTTAATTGGAAGAAATAAGGTTTTTTTTGTTTTTTTAATGCAGAGAACTACTGGAGGAAAAGAAGCAAAAAGCAATCAGAAAGGCAAAGAGGCAAAGATGCAGTAGAGCAGCTGTTGAGAATGAAGTGGAAGGAAAATAATTATTTCAGCCAAGGGCTTACAGCCCTTGCAGGAGCATAGCAGCTTTCATGGAGGAGCAGCAATGGCACTGCCTGCCTACACCCTCTTCCCTCTGCAAGAAACTTAGTTTAGTTGTAGGAGATCGGGATCATTGGTACATTTTCCCAAGTAGGAAAGATAGTCTCAGACTGCTAAACCTGCTTTCCCATTTAAGGAGCTTGAGAGCCACTGTTCATGCCTGATATTATTAGTAATAACAATACTCAGCCACATAATGATAGCAACGGTATCCTTATCCAAACACTTGCAAAAAATAAAGATAGCTAAAGACCTGTGTGGGACTGAGTAATTAAATTCAGGCTGGTTCATGTTCAAGGGCAGTAATCACCATGTGACTCTTTCTTTTGTATATGTTGTGAATTTGACAAGGCAGTTTGTAAACTTATTTCATAAATATACATCATATAAGAACACATACAAAATATTTTTGCATGTGTTTCTTTGGTAATCTGAATCTACTTATCCAGTGGCAGAGGTAGTCCAGATGAAAGCTTTGACACTGCAATTTTTAAGGAAAAGGCGTTTGCCCGCCTTTCATTTTTGGGTTAACGTCTTGGCATATAATGCTTTGCTTGAAATCTAACTTGGATTTGTTTTGTTGTATGTGGATTGGAATAATATTTTTTTTATTATTCTCTTAGGTATGAGGAAACTTAATTGAACAGAAACAAAGAAAATTAAATTAAAGCAAGTCTGAATTTGTTAGGACAGATGCACTTGTGCTGGAAAGAGAAGAATAAAGTACAGTTGTTTTCCAGCTCAGGGCTCTGAAAAAGGCTGTATGGTGTTTCCGCAAACACCTCTCATTACAGTTTCCCCTTCTGGAGGCAATGTCTGTTCTCTGGCTGAGCTCTGTGTTCAGTCTGCCAAACTGATACAACAAACACATCCACAGCTCACAGCCCACAGCTGCCATTGTCCTGGCACCAGCTGGGGCAGGTGAGCAGAGGGAGCATGGCTGAAATCCTGAGCGTGCTTCATCTCCTCCAAGCACAAGTGCTCATTGCAGGTGGACAGTGCAACACAAGGTGCCTCTGTCTCCCTCTGTCCTTCCTCCTCAGCCTCTTCAGTCCCGGACTTCTCTCCAGCCTGGACATACCTTGTGCCCAGGGTCCTTCCATTTAATTCAGGTCCTTTTCCCAATCTTGCAATATAATCTTTGTCCAAGCCTTTCTTTTTCAGCCTTTCCTGAGCCTTCCCAGTTGAGTTCCCCATCCTTTTTACCGAAGTTCCACAACTCCATTTTTTTATTGCTCCATGAGCAATTTTTTGTCTCATTTGTGGCAGTTTCCAAACAAATATTTAGTGAGGGCAAAGCAGAAACAGGAAGAAACAGAAGTATTTTTAATTTTAAACTATCCTTGCAGACAAATCGGTTATTAACTTCTTGCTCAGACTGGTCTGATGAAGCATAAACCCAGCAGGAACTCCTGTAGGAGAAACTTCTTTTTACACTTTTTATGTATTTTTTCTGCCCTGGAAAGTTCTCAGGTATTTCAGTTGTAGATCTGCCTCATGCTTTCATGTCGTCAGATTTTCCAAGTAAAACAGTAAAGTTTCATCAGCATTACAGTGCAAAACTTCCAAAGGAAAAGCCTGGCACTGAGGGTTGTTTTGCAGCCTTTTCGAGTGTGCTGGTCTCTACACAGACTTGTGAGCCCAGGAGGCAGCAGAGAAACAAAGAGCCCAAATAGAACCATGTTTCATGAGGAGGTACAGATAAACGGGTCTCTTTCACATTCAAATGGCAACACTTCTCGGACTTTGAAGATTTTACTTTAAAACTACAAAAGCAGGAACTAATAATCTGTGTCCCCACCTGCTTTGCTGGTAGAGACAATGCTGAGGTACAGAATCCTTGTACTGGAACACCTAAGAGGAGGGTAGTTGTTTAAAACCCTGGCTTAACTCAGTGCCTTGTCCACAAAACTCTGATCTAGGAGCACTTAAGGTATTTTTTTTCATTATATCGTCTGTCATTTCGGGAATCAGGCTAGATTATCATAATGATTTTATAGGACCTTACTGTATGTTAATCCTGTCCGGAGCCCTCTGGTGCTTGACATTTCTTCTGAGGCTCTTCACTTGTGCAATGGTGTGTGCAGTCAGCAGAGACAGAGCTGTGGTGGTGCTGCTCTTTAAATAGAAGCAGTTTTATAGATAAAACAACAATATGTGCTAAACATTTTAAATTTTTTTTTGTGGCCAGGAAGTTATTTTTAGACACAAGCAAAACTAATAGCAATTGCTAGCAAGTGATCAGGGCAGGATCGGAATAGCTCAGTAGCCCTTAGGAGTCTAGGAAAAGTGTCTGTCAGTCCAGTGCTAATGATGTTCAGAGATAGGCTTGTAAACTGATTTTTTTGGCTCTATGGCAGCCTACCAATAGCATTAGATGAAAAATGAGGAGAGACAAAAGATGAACCCATCATTAATGAGGAAATTTCTTCATGCAAATAGCCATTTTTATACAAGCCAGTGAGGTTTCTGACTTCCAGTGCAAGTGTGTGCAATGCCTGTTGTCATATCCTTACACAGCCATGGAAAGGCCAATGCAGATGGTATTCTAAAGTCTGTGATTAACAAGTCTTAGTCCCTTGAGCAAACACAAAATACTCTCGTTGTTGGACTAATACACAAATCTTGACTACAGAAAAAAATATGTTTGGTCATATAAATCTAAGTGAGGATGAAATGTGAATAAACACTGAGTTTGTGTGTATAAATCCCAGATGGCTACCAACAATTTTGCTATAAAATATTTATATTACATAAAGTCATGTATTTATAATTTTGTTCCATTTCCAATTCCACACTCTTTTTTTCCCTGCTGTATTCTATGAAATCTTTGGAATATTGCTTGGTCAATTAAAAAATGTCTAAAAATGCACAAAATAATAAAGGGTTTGTTCCTGGCCTAACTTTTTAAGGACTTCCATCTTTGGCCATATGTAATTTTTTATTTTATGTCTGTCTTTAAATCACTCTCTTCAGTGCTGAATCTGTCAGAAAATGAGTAATCATCTAGAGAGGAAATTTACTGGAAATATTTAATAGCTACTGGGGCTCTGTGCAGAAGCATCCCACTGACAGTGCTGCCTGTGCATTTCTCTGTGAGATACTCCTCCTTCCACTCTTCTTACTTGTTTGTTACAAGTAGAGACTGGCAGAAAAAGAGAAAGACAAAAATCTGCGCTTCAGAAATTGAGGATTTCCCCTGGCTAGAAATTTTCTTGATGATCTCTTGTGAGCAGCTCTAACAAGTCAACTTCTTGCAGGAAAACGTCTAAACATCCGTAAATTTCATTAGATCATTATAATACTGGGGCAGATGACCAACACGACATTGTTGCTTCAGGGAAGTTACCCTGCACCTGAGGAGTGACTGTCACTGGCAAACCTTGTCAGCCTCATCGCTGGGCAGCCACTGCTGCACCCCCCTTTGTGTCTGTTTCCGAACCAGTGTCCTCTGGGTCACGTCACCTGCTCCGGTGCAGGGCTGAGGCAGGCCCTCGACCCTTTTTTTTTCTTTTCCCCCTGAGATTCCAAGTAAAGAGAATACATGGGTAAATCAAAGGTCCCAGAAAACAACACAAATGCAAGGAAGTTACTAGTTACATTTGTTGCTTCTAAAGTCCTGAAGAAAACACCAAAGGGTTTTTAATTCAGGACTAGTTTTAGTTGCCCACACTGATGTGGATGGTCTGGGCAAAGCTCACTGTAATGGGAAAACTTTTCTTTTAGTTTCTGCATATAGTTTCTCTTTCTTTCCTGTTTTTTTTTTTTTTTGTTGGTTGGTTGGTTAGAGTTTTTTTGTTAGTTTGGGATTTTTGTTTTATTTTTGTTTGTTTTTTTTTGAGATGCTCTGTTCTTCTACTTCCTTTATGGTATTATTATTTGCAAAGAATATTCAGTTTGATTGTTGGTCTCAGTCATTTAATATTCTTGTATGGTTTGCCAGTAAGGAAAAGTAGATTATGGCTTCTCTAAACTACTTTTTGTTTCATAACTACACTGGAAATTTAAATAGATGTAGCCATGCAACTTCAGTGTGTAAATTAAAGTGTCTTGGGGAACTCACTGCACAGCACAAGCTTCCTCATGCCTCAGAGAAACCTGAGAAACTAATAGTAGTTGAACTACCCTCAGAAGTTCTGCAAACTACAGAAAAAGAGTTCATTTCCCATTGCCATTTGAGATTTTCAGATGATGCAGTCCTGTGTAGGATGTGGCAGCTGGCAGATCGGGCTTTTTCAGTCTGGATGATTCTGCTGCTAAATAAGTGGTGGAAGCCTCCATCCAGTTCTTGTTCCATTTTAACAGGAAGACATGGCACTGGGGATCCAGTGGCTCAATTTAAGCAAGAGGAATTTTTACAGCTTTAGTAGAACACATCCCTCTTTCTTCAGTATAATGACATCCATCACTATTCTCCTGTTGACACTTGCTTGTCTCCTGTTGACACTTGCTTGAGACAATGTAGTTGTTGATCAGACTGAGTCATCACTGAGCAAATGAATGAAAAATGCTCCTAAATAGGGGACATAAGACCTAGTTAAGCACAGTGATTATAAATACTATTTCATATATATCTATTGTTTAAAGTCATCTTACCTTTCTCAGAATAATCTCCTTACAGTGATCTTTGTAAATTTAAGTAATTTTTATGATTTTATTCATAGTGGGAAGTACCATTACAATTTCTTATTCCTATTTTATTTTTGGAGAATTACAGTCTGACACTTACAGTTAGGTGTGGTCTAGATGAACAATCTTTGTTCCAAATGGATGACCAGGGTTATAATTGTCCTGTCCTGAACTTACTTGCATTTCTTCCTTTAATTTCTCTAAACAAGATAACAGAAGTTTCAGATATTTGCTCTAATGAGTAATTAAATTAGCCAGAAATGAATCTCATGCTTGTCTCCCGTAAACTGGATGGGGAACGTGCAAGAAACTTGTTGAACTAATTATCAGTAGTATTTCCTCTTTGCAATTAAACAGTATATGTTATTAGTGACCTTTTAGGCAATTAGAAACCTGCTTTTTAAACCTCTCAGATGAATAGACATATGAATTATATGATGATTTCATAAAGCTGAGGATCAATAAGAGAAATAATTCTGAATCTTATTTACTAATTGATTAATCAAATGAAATATTACAGATTCATCAGACTGTTAAGACTGGGATTATATGCTTGTTCCATATATGTAAAGGATATTACACTCAGTGATTCACAAGGTCTTTTGCTATCTTCTGTTCTAAATTATGAACTCAGAAGTCAGAAATTGAGAAATCTCTTCCTACAATGCTGTTATTAAAGGCTCATAAGCATGGACATCTAAGCAAATCTTTCAGCTGCTTATGATAATGCTTACAACTATGGAAGGATGTCTGAAACATATCCTTATAAGTCAAAAATATTTTCTCTGTGACTTTGTCATTCTTGGCTCCCTAGAGGAGAAAACACTCTCTTATTCCTCATCAGAATTTAATTTTTTTTCAATAGCAAGAATGTTTCTGAAGCATAGTGAGTAACAGATTGTAACAGATTTGAAAAGTTAAACTTTGTAGAGGGTGCAGTCTATGCTGAGGATGGGGAGACTGTGTACTATCTCCCTCTGCATGTTATTTTGAGACCCATCAAGAAGTACTAACAGGAGGTTCCAGCCCTTCTCCCATTTTGAAATTGCATGTAAAAAAACCCAAATTCAAGGAAAAAAATAAGAGTCACAGGAAGAAAAATTTATCATTTGTAAGAATAGACTGGAGTGAAAAACAGCAGGAACATAGATGTGGCCTGGAAAGGGAGAGTTAGTTGCCAACCTTCAGACCTCCATCTGTGCCACATAACACAAGAGGTGTCTGCGCTGTGAGTTTGCTTAGTTTCTGAACATTGCTGTTCCCCAGACCCTTCTTCAGTGCATGCTTAATAGTGCTACAGCAAACAAAGCATGAGCAAACATGTTTGGGATTCATGAAGAAATTATCATTATGCCTTTTTTGCCCTCCCTCTGCTGGTAGCTTAAAACTTTCTCAGGATTGTCTAATGGATCAAGCTCCACGCAGAATGCAAGAGCAGTCATTGCAGTCTTTCAACAGTGGGAGGGACATCTGCCTCCTAAATATGTACCCTAAACATGTCTGCAAGAAGGAGATCCAGCTTTGATACTCTGGTCTGGCCAAGGCCATTTTCACAGGAAGGGCTGCATCACCAGACTGTGGATGAGCTGAGAAGTAAAATCTAGTTTCCTTGAATGAAATACATGATCAGAAAAGTTTAGGGACAGTAATGGTGGGTTGCCAGTGAGACAGGTGTCTAAGAACTTTTCTCCCAGAACTACCTAGGTTTTGGGGCTTGTATTAGTGGTTATTAGGTAATAGAGACACATGCTCATATAAAGTGTCTAAAGCCTCTGAGTAATCCAGACAAGGAAAAAAGGCCTCTAATCACAGAATGAAGACTATGTGTTTTCTAGTCCTAGAATAATAACCTGTACAATTGGAAACACTCCTGCAAGGAAGTAGGCTCAGACCTTCCCAGGAACAAAAGGAAATCAGGGGCTCCCAGATTGTGGAGGAGTACCAAGATCCTGCTTGCTGCTGCACACAGCACAGTCACGTTTCCTACTTCTGGGGGCACTGGAAGTGGTAGCCCACTGACAGTGTGAGGGGATGAGCCTCAGTCTGGGGAACCTACCTTCCTGACCCTAATGTCTCCTACACACATTCCACTTCAAGCTTAGGCCACTTTTTGTGTAGGCTTTAGAAGGCCCAATTAGTTGTATCGGTCGCTTTGTCATATACAGGTAGGAAGTGCCAATCTTCAGAACGGGATTAGGGTTATGAATTCCCAGAGGTGCCTAAGATCTCCTGTCCCTTCTTTTTCAGGGGAATTTCTCTGTTGATTAGGCAGTCAGCTCCCTCCACAGCTCAGTGCTTTGTGAATCCTGTCTGAGACACTCACTTGTCTTGGGCTTTGGAGGACAGGAGTGATGTGAACATTGTATGAAGGACAGAGGCCTGAAAGTCAGGTGCCTGCAAAAACTTAGTTCTGATCTTGAGTTTTGTCATATTGGAGATGCGCTCAGGGAGGTCATAAACATGGTGAGGAGTCAGGGTGAGAATGTTTACCCTTGGCTGGAGCAAATTCAGGGTAAAGGTTTGCTTTCCTTTTGAAAGTCAATCAACCTCTGCCTGTTAATATTAGCTGGAGACAGCACACTAAAGCACCGCAGTGGAGGTGCAAAGAATTACAGGATTATTCTTGTCAGTTTTAATCTTCAATGTGCTTTATAAACATTAAGGTCCAGCTTTTGACTGAAGCATTTAGACATAGAGGTGGTACAACTGGTTGTGTCTACCCAGTACTCCTTGTGCGTGTGCTCAGGTGACCAGTTGGAGCCCTCTGAGCTCTTTTGACAGCCAAACTGAAAGCTTCTACTCCAGACATCAGAGTGAAGCGAGGAGGAATATCCCCATCTTTTTCCTATGAGGTGGGAACACCGGTTTCCAACCATGGGCAGTTATGAGTTACCCAACCCCCACAGCTAGTCAGTTTCTCATTTTTGTAAATTGACTTTATCCAGTTTTCTGTGTTGTAATTGGTATTCATTAACAACTGGAATGAAATACAAAAACTTCCTTGAAACCAGTAATTCTAAGTGTCAGCTGCTGGGTACATGCATCCAAGGGTGCATTCTTTGACTGTTATGATCATATCACATAAAATTTATTTTGGAGCAAGATGTAAGTCCTGAAATCTCAGAGCAGGATTTACAGGAGAGTTGTATACATGCATCTCCAAGTTACACATTTCATCCTTATGGATTACCCTTTGCAAGATTTACTGATTCGTACTGTGCAGAAACAGGCTTGATGACAAGGTCCATGAATATGTTTCTCTCAGGAAAATATATTCACCAGCTCCCTGTGTTTATAAGACTTACCATAAAATAGTAATGTATCCTCCAGACTGGAAAATCCTTTTGAGTCACATTATTTTTCCCATTGAGAGCCTTATGCTATTATTCACTGCTTTATTGACCCAGCATGCTCACAGTTTAATGGATAAAGATAATATTCTCAATGTATTTATTTTAATATTTTTTTTAGTATTTCATTTCTCATTACGTTATTTTAACAAACTTATAAAGTGCCCCAAGAGAACTTCTTTGTTGTGCTTTGTTCACACTTCTGGTATGATGAAATTACTCAGATTACTTATCAGTGCACTTCTGGAAATGCATGGTGAGAAATGATACAACAAAAGAAATTCTCTATGTTAACAGATAAGCTGGGAAGGATCAAAAAGGATGACTTTCATCCAGGTGTAATAACATAGATTCCATGAGAATAGGTCCCGAGTATATTCCAAAGCCTTGTCCTAGGCAAAATTTAGTGGCAGAATAACATGATGGTGACAAAATGCCATTTTCTAAAAACAGATTTGAGAAAAAGACAAAACTGAAAAAAGTTCTCCTTAAGGATTTTTCAAATTCTAAGGGTTTGATGTCAGAAGGAACCTTTTATTCTAAAATCCAATCTGGCCAAAAATTAAAAAATTTGGTGTTTCAGTGAAAGCAATTTGATGAATCCAAAGCACATTTTTGAGGTGAAGAGTTCGGTCATAAAATTTTGGTGGATTCCACCATTTTATTCCAGTTTGGGACAGGAAAAAGTTTGAAAACTGTAAAAATTATCTGGCCTATATAAGTCTTTTCTTCTCCAAGCTGACCCACCATGATTTGTTAGCCTCACTGGTGTCTCTGAGCTACCCTTTATTTCCATAGAAGACAGAAGAGCCAAATCTTAAAGACTTTTTAAAAAAACTGTTGAAATATCTTTGCAAAATTTAGGATGCTGAGAAAAGGTATGTGATTTCATCTAATTTTATAAACCCCAGCATTTTAAAATGTATTTGAATGTATTGAAAAAACCTTTATGTTTTCAGAGAAATTGAGTTTCTAGAGTTAAACAAATTGGTACTTTAGTTGCAAGTCAGTGCAAAATATGGTCTATTTGCTATGTATGATAATGTCTTTTCAGAGGTTTTTGACTCTGTTGTTTGCTGTTGTTTTGCTATTGGAACTTACATGTATTGTGCAAATTTTTATGCCCTTAAGCATGTGAAAATCTGAGAACCTTGTCTATTTTTTCTTTTATCTTGCACAATATTATTTGTTTTTACTCTTTGAACTTCTGAAAAATCTGAGATTTTTTTGGAAGTGTCATGGCTTGATTAGTTACATACTTCTTCTCCTTAACTGTTTGAGCTCTTTAGTGAAAGAAAACAAGCAAGCAGCAAAGCTGTAGATACTTTGAACACAATTGTTTTGTTCTTCATTCTTCTGCTGTCAGACTCTGCTCTCTTCTGGTGACGTAAATCATAAATTTATGGATAGACAAATATCTCAGCTTTATGTACAAACCAGGATGTTTATAAAGCCTTTGAGGATGCCATCAGTGAGAAAGAAATAAGTGCTTCTGCTGCTAATTTAGGATCACATTAGGTCTTATTCTTATCTGGGCAGACAGAAAGCATTTCAGCATTGGTGGCAAAATGACAAAGCCTGGTGCTGTTGGTATTGGATACTGCTCTGTGAACATTGCTCAGGCAGAAGTGGATGGCAGGGCATAAAACAAAAGCTGAGTAAATATTTGTACTTTTCTCCCTTTGGCAGCCAAACTGGGGGGACAAAGGGGAGAGACTTGGCTCTAACCACATGTTTGAACTTCTTCAGGATTTCTGTCCAGAGGAAGGGACTGTAAAGGGAAAAAATGTTTTCTGTTCAGCAATGTGCTGTCTGCAGATATGTGGAGAAAAGCTTCAGCAGCTGCTGCCTCCCTTTGCAACCTGCAGCCGAAGTGTTCAGCCTGGGGCCAGAGAGCTGAGGGACAGGGACTGCATGGCTCTCTCACTCTGAAGAGCACTCGATCCTTCATAGCCCTTTGTCTGAAGTCAGGCTGAAGTCTTTCAGTTAATTTATTTTCTTTGCATTTTTCAACTGGGTGTAATTATGCAAAAGCTCCCTGTATCAAAGAATAAGGTGCTGTGTCCTACATGCGCTCCCCACCAGCCCAGGAAGGGAGTATTGCTGTGTTGGTGAGGAGGACACTTTCTAGCACAGATCTTGGTCTAGAAGACACTGAGTGCATCCATTTCTCCTTGTTTAAACCAATCTCTCTTCAGAGACATAAGATGTGGTTTCCAGGTCCTCAAGGGCAGACATTCAGTCTGTAAACACTGAAGAAGTGGTCAGACTACTTGGCTATTTAGACAATCTTTGGATCCATCTGAAAATGTTTTTGAGCCAAAGCTGCCTGATGCATTTGCCCTGCTCTGCTACAGGAACAATATCAGAATTGCTCTTTAGCATATCTGCAAAGACTTGTCTTTTGTCTCATGCCTTTTGTTTTTTCCTGCCTTTAGCAGTGGGGTTGCTTTGGGGCAATGAGCACCAAGCCATGCAATAAAGTGCTCTGTGCACCTTGCGCTGACAGATAATGTTGTCTTTATAAAGTGGCATGTGATAAGGCAGAGAATTGCATGCTACATAAAAATGGCAGTTCCAGAGGAGTGAAATTTGGTCTAACTTCTAATAAATACTTGTGGTGGTCTTCGTAGAACCTACCTCATCACTTCCCTCCCAGACCATGGGTAAAAGTTCAAATGAGTCCTGAACAGGGATGAAAGCTACTGTTTTCTTCCTCTTTATCTCCAAGCCGTCCAGAGAGGATGAGTAATGTTTTTGATCCAAGAAGATACTGTGCACATAATCTCTCTTATATTCTGTTCTTTTGTTTCTGCATCATACAGGCAGAGCAAGGAGCAGTGAGAGTGGGAGGACAAATTAAATGAATGGTTTGGAGATGCTATTCCTCACGTCTGAAGGAATGGTAAAATTATTGCATTGGCTGCACCAAACTTAAATATTGGGGTTAGGGAAAGATGGCAAACTTCCCTGTTCATTCCTGTGGTTAGCTTCTTTCCTAGGGGTAGAGGTATGTGTGACAAGGCACACAAAACTATCACATTACAGCAAACCCATCACCTAATCCAGTGATTTCAGAACACGTGTTAACCCTTGGTAGCCTAGACACAGTCCCAGAACTGCTAAAATATTTTTGTTGAAAGCAGCAGGAACTAATAGGTGTCATTAAAATGCTGCATAATGGGTGTTCTGCTTCCTTATCGTTACTGCATCAGTCAGTATTACTCACTATGGAGACACAGCAGTGTCCTAGTTTTGGCCAGGACAGGATTAATATTTTACGGTAGCTGGGAACTGGGCGTGGCCAGGCCCTAATGTTATTTGATACCATCTCATGTCACTTGAGAGGTGCAGGAGTAGGGGACTCTGTGGAATTCAAAACCAGTCCAGTCTTGTTTTACTTTCCATGTAAATACTTTCTTTGTCTTATACCTTTTGTTATTGATACTGTTGCTGTTACTGTTTGTTTTCTTATCTAATTGCCGTTTCCACTAAATTGTTCTGATCTCAACCTGTGATTTTCACCTTTGTGCCTCCAATTCTCAAGTCCATCCCAGGAGCAAGAAGGGAGAAGGGAAGCGGGGGAGTGAGGGAGTGGCATCTCGTTTGGGAGAGTGTCAGTGGGGGAACTGAACTGGGGAGTACTATTCCTAAGCCAGGACAACCAGTAAAAACAAGAAACATTTATTTTCCTTAAAATGTGAGCTTTCCAAAAGTGTGTCTGTTTTCAAACACCAAAGTGTTTGGCTAGATTACAAGAACTCATCAGTTTATTGTGAAATGAAAACTGTCTATTAATATAAAAGGGAACTCACTTCTGTATGTTTACCAAACCTTTGCCATAGGCAGTGAAAGCCAGTGGAAAAAACCCAGATTGATACACGGAAAAGAAAAAAACCTTGACAAACGCCAAAATATGCCAGGCTAGATGTGTGTGCATAAACACATTAGGTTCTTTTTTCTGTTTGCATCAGAGAATAAACATTATAGTAGGGCTTGATTTGTTTTCCCAGCCTTTATCTGCAGCTAAGATAGAAGCTCAGTATCTACTATGGCAACAGAAAGCTATGCTTGTGCTGGATAATTTCCATGAAAACTCCTGCATTGCCTCCACGGGTTGAAGCCCGGTGTGTGAAAAGGCCACTGGCTATTTGTGGCCTTGTCATGTCTTGTTCTGCTCAGAGCAAATCTGGGTGTGTGTGATGCAGTGTTTTAAACCCTGACAGCTGCTGTCATTTTGTGAGAGCTCCTGCAGGAAACTGTAGAGTTTCTGTAGGAAACTATATAGAGTTCTCTAGAGTAAGGTTTACTTCTTGTAATGTTTTCCAAAATAATTTTCAAAAACAGTCTTGCACAGAAAAAGGGCTAGATTTTGATCATATTTAGTCTCATTTAATCCAATGATGTAAATAATCCCCATAATCCTAAAAAGTTTATTAATTAAATGATAGCTACATGAGCAAGTTGGACATGAGCCTAACCTGCTCCTATCATCCTGCCTGGCTCCAGCCCCACAAATAGGAACTTTCTGGAAGATTCTCCACATATTGCAAAATCTAATCTTTCCTTTGGGGCTTTCAGAAACTTGATTCAAACCTAAACAAGAAGTAAAGATTTTCCTGCTATTTTAACACCAGAACTCTCTTTCTCCCACTGCGGTTCCCTCTCATTCCCCATATTTTCTTTTTTTGACAAGTGGAAAAAGCAGTTTCATTGTTTTTGTATTAATACTTTCATCCATGGAAATACTGAAATGTTTCTAGAATAATATATATATGGATATGTATATATATGTATATACACTCTCATGGAAAGAACAAATGATCCTTGTGACTTTCTTAGATTCGGAAAATGGTAGCTTAAGGCAAGTGAATCTCTTTGTTGAAATATTTCTTTAGGGGAAAAAAAAAAAAGAAATGAGAAAAAGATTGTAAACTTTGCCTCTAAGTTAGACAAAGGCCCTACTGATAGCTCTACTCCTTAATTAGGTTTGCCATCCAGAATCTTTGGTTTTGAGAGATGCTGCAACTAGCAGAAGTGGATTTAACTTAGTCTTTAGTTTTAAGAAATAATGGAGGTGATTTCCCTATTATGTTTCCTACGTCTTTTATTTCATATATTATAGTTTCAACTCTCACCTGGGAAACCAAAGGCACTGACTCACTGACCATAGTTTATCCCTACAGGAGATAGACCAGATTTAGTCTGGTTTGATCTGGGGACACTCTCCCTCCTCTCCTCTTGTTTCCCTTCCCCACACCCTGAGTCATCAATGTGGGTGTTTGACCAAGAGATTGTTTTCACGCATTAAGCAGCTTTTAAACTAGTCAAAAGCTGGGTGCCATCACTCCTGTTTACGTGGGCTACTGAGAAGGCATGGAATATGGCAGAATGAGATGAAAGGCTATTCTTCATGGCAACAAGAAGATGAAAAATATGTTAACATGGGTGTAGCTGAGACTCCCAGGATCCATTAAAAAAAAAGTAATTCTGTTGTTGATTTTGGTTTGTTCTTTTTTTTTATTTTAGTACCTGTGAGGAGATGGAAAAGGTAAATGAGCCAGAAATACTAACTTTATAAGTATTGTCTGTGGGAGGTTATTTCTTGAGAATTATCACTGACAGGAGGTTTTTCTAGGGGTGCCAGTAGCAGTAGGTGTACTCATACCTGTAAGTTGCAAATTGTACCTCGGGAGGTGTGTAAGATTAAAAGAAAGTAATTTTGAGAAGAAGAACAGAGTTTGGGTTGTCCTTCACAGAAAGTGAGGCGCAATTGTAACCTGAAAAGGCTTGAATCAGTAACTGTGACTAAAGATAGAAGACACAGCAGCTACATGTTCTGGCAGCTGGAAAAGGGACTAGACAGGTCACACAGCATGTGCTGTAAATTTATAAGCTTTGGTAAGTAACAGTTTGGTAAAGTCCATATCAACATGTCTCTACCATTGCTGGTAAGTCCAATTTATCTAAATTTTGCTGTGCAGATAACGTAAAGCAATTAAAAGGTCTTTGTAAAGACCTTGAAATATCATATAGCCTGTTGGTCCTTTCCTCACAGCAGACTTGATGACGTCAACATCACTCTTGACAGAGGCTTATTGGTCCTGAAGACACCTCTGGAAAAGTGCAATGACCACCTTAGTTAATCTACTTTAGCTCCCACCCGTTCCTTTTTGTTTAATGTTTAAGACAAGTCTGCTGTTGCAATTTTAGGTCATTACATCTTCTTCTAGGCAAGGTGAATAGGGAGAACAAATCTGCTTTATTCTTTGGAACAGCCTTTTATGTACATTATGGTTTTTGAGATACTCCTATATTTGAAGCCAGTTAGATTTTTATTGCTGTTATAAATAACCCCAACTCTCTCACTCTTACCTTCTTTTCTAGGCTTTGATTTCTATTGTTGCACAACTCTGGACTCTCCTGTTTACTTGCATTTTTATTGAAAGTGCTGCCCAAAATTTATCACTTTTCTGATCTTGTCCTACTAACATGCAAAATGGTCTTCTTGCCTCACTTGAGTAAAGCAAAATGGTTATTTAATCTCTCTTTCACAGTAAAAAATATTCAGTGTAAAAATGAAAGGGAAGGATTTAAGAATGTATTCAATGGAACACAACACTTCAATTAATTTGCTGTATTTACTTCCTTCCTAAGAATAAAACCTGATTAAATGTATCATTTTCCCCATTGTGCTAAGTAAGGCATCTAAGTATCAGTAAATTCTGTAACTTATTTTGTTGTAAATTAGTTATGAGAAAATGGAAATAACTTTTCATGCAAAAAATTCTAAACAATTTATCCTGTTCAGCATATCAAAGCAAGTTTTAATTGTGACTGCTGCTCTCAGAAAAGATTGACAGTGGACTAACATGATGAGAAAATTACACGCTGACTTCAAACAAGGCATATTTATGTATTTCCTCTGAAACACATAACAGCCTTTATAGCTCCTATATGAAATGCTATGGTGAAAACTTGAAATTTCCTGAAGTCTTGAATTTTTCTTTGTCATCTTGAACATTCTAGGAAATTATGAATTTGTTGATTTGTTACCCTCACATATTAAGTACAAAGGAAAAATATGCTCAAGGTGGGAAAACATAACTGTTGCTTGGGAAAGAGAGTTGGCAAACTCCAGAAAATGTTGCCAAGGCTGAGAGGTCACTTCAGATGGCTTTACTACTGAAAGAAAATGTGTTGTGGAGCTGCATCCTGCCGTAAACATTCCTCAGGAAGGAGGGCAGAGGCAACTGCTAATTGAAAAGAAATCAGAGTGGGACATCATTTATTGCTTTCTTAGAGAGCAAGTTCAATTTTTCTCAGAGAGTAGTGCAAATCTCAGGAAATTACAGCATATGGAAACAGAACCAGTGGTAATCACATGTAGCCCAGGATCCATTTTGGTATTTGTGATTATATGTTGTGTGCAGGAATAAGTGTAGATAGCTTTGTGAGTGTATGAAATCTCTAGCAAGTTCAGCTGAAAGACTTGGTCTAGCTAATGCTTCTTAGTTTAAATCAGGCAGAAAAGAGATGCAAGCATCAATCACTTGTGGCCCAGGTAAGTACTCTGATTGTTCAGAAGTGAACAATCTCTTTGGTGATATTCTCTCCATATGAAAGTCTTCCTTTGCATCAAATCTCGTGCATTAATGGAAGGAACTTCATATTTGATGGATCAGCATTTTCTTACTTAACATTTTATTGAACAGTTCTTAATCTTTAATGCCTAAACAGTCTTCCATTTCTCTAACTCAATTACATGTTTATCTCCCAACTCCGCAAGTCTGACATCTATTTGTGCCTGCTTGCGTCAGACTAGCCCAAGTGAAGTCAGGGGGAATCCTCCTTAACCCAAAATTATTCACGATTTATACTGCTTGTAGTGCTTTCAGTAAGGAAAAAAATAAGATATGCATTAATCTAAACTTTGTATGTGTTCATAATTTAGATGAGTACTTTTTTTTGTTAAAGATAAACGAATGATGAATAAAGCCCTTAGAGGACCTAATTTTTGAACTGTCTTTCTTTATTCATTCAAGCATCATGGTCCCTTGTATCAAATAGCAGATGAAATTAAAAAGCCTCGGTAACCAGGTGATAGAGAAATTAGGAAACACCATTTCATGTGAAACAATAGGAGCTGTCTGCATGGGTAATGTAGTATCACTACAGGACTTCTGCTTTGAAACTGCCTTTGGAATCTGTATAGGCAATTCTTAAAATCTCAGCAGTAATTTATTGCTATTTGAATTATTTTACTTATTACCTATTTACTTACTTGTCTTTAGAAATAAATGTATTAGAAGTGCAACATCAAGAAGGAAACAAAAGAAAAAATATGAAGAAAAAATAAATGGAAATAAAGAATAATAATTCCTATAATCTGAAGTTATATGTTTTCTTTTTTCACCTAGGAAGTATTTTCCTCCAAGAAAATCCTCAGTTACTTTTCAGCCCCTTAGAAGATCAGTGTGCTCTGGCTCTGCCACAGATCCAGCAAGTGAGAGGTCCATGCATTTTTGGATGACATATACTGGTGTTCATACAACTTTAACCAGGTTCACTGCTCCAAAAAGGTGGAGTCAAATATTTTTGTTTCATGTAAAATGATTTGTAAGTCCAGAAAGAGCTTATCAAGGTCAGAAGGTATCGCAGCCAGATCTTTGATTAGGCTTTAGTTGTAAGATTGTTAACAAATGCTTGAGAAGAACGGCATATGAAGGCCTCTACCATCAATATTTAACAGTAAGTACCTTCCTAATACTCAGAATAGCTTATCTAAAATCCTCAGTGCTTGTCTTACTATTAGAGGTATTAATTTAACCCAAACATCAGGCCCTATTTTCTGAATGCAGCCTTCAGATTGTGGCATCTTTTGTGTTACTGTCCTTGAAAATGGGGTGAGGAGGGGACTACAGAAGTCAAACGGTCCACAAAAGGAACTTACAGAATTTTGTTAGTAAATTGTACACTTGGCATGAAAATTAGTATAAATTAGTTCCTAGTATAATAAGGAGTAGGGTGAAAGGGAAGAGAGGGAAAATTAGAGGGATAGAGAAAGAAAAGAAAAAACGAAGAGAGGAAGATCACCAGTCCTGGCTCCAGTGTTGATCCAGCTGATGGGATGTCCAGGGTCCTGGTGGCACCACCTGGGCTTGGTAAGTGTGCCCTTTTTATAGATAATATTTCCCTACCCTGCAGATAACTTTCTCACTTTCTATGAAAATTAGTTATCATGTGCAGTTTGTTTTTCTAGATCTTTCTGGAAATGGGTCAGAGGGCCTCAGGAGTCCTTGGAAGTCTTAATCCTTCCCTACTGGGTCAGCCTTTGGTTAACAGCCCCTGCTGGTTTCTTGATCTCATTCCTGTGCTTGCACTGTACTGTGTTGTGCTTATCTCCAGGAACCAGAAAAAAAGGATGTTTATCCCGGAAAAGTGCTGCCCTATCTCCTTAGGGCCTCCTTCTATAGCCACATCCTGTTCTTTCTCACAGACTATTACCAACAATCCTTGGTTGTCTCCACAGCATTCCAGCTACCACCGTTCGAGACAAACACTTTAGCCTCTTATCTTCTAGGCTTCCACAAGGCTGAACAAGCAGGCACCTACAGCAAATCACCTTCACTCAAGCTATCTGTTTGCTGGATTGTTTTTGTTTTCCGGTGGTTTTGTGCCGGCAACAGGGCAGGTGGTCACAGTTTGATATTTGTAATCTGTAGGTTATCAGAGCCTTGCCTCAGCCCTCAGTCAGGTGCTGTGTGTGATGCTGTTAATTGCTGCCACTGACTGATAGTTTCAAATAATTAGCTCATCCATGCATTTAAGCCAGGCATGTGCCCAAGCACCTTGCTGAATCAAGGACCTGAGCAGACTTGCTGTTTGAAGACAGGGTACTTCTATAAACCAATACTCCCTCAATATTAATAGTCTATCTGCAAATGATTGAGATATCAATATTACTTCCACAGTGGAGGAGATGGAGGAAACCACCTTTGCTTTCACCACTAGCCTCTGGACAATATTTAAATCACAATGAGCTGAAACAGGAGTAACTTCTCTCACATCTCCTTCCTTACTGATTCCTTTCTCATATCTGCAGCCAGCACAGAAACCTTGAAGAGAAATAGAAGAAGGGAATGTTTAATACCCAGTCTTCTAAAAATGATGGACAAAGAGAATTACATGGTCCCTGGTGAGATCATTAACAGGTGTCTGATGGAACATCTCAGGATCATATGAAACTGTATAACTTTAATTGTTCTCTTACGATGGACTTTTTAACTCTGCCACAAAAATTTTGCACTTGGATATTTAACTTTTATAAAGAAAGAATACATGTTTCTTTCATTGAAATGCATTCATTATGAAACTGCTTCTAAAAATGCTTTTAATGATCCCCTTAAAAATTGCTTTCAGCTTTTGCCTTCTGTGACATTGGAAATTGAAAGTATTATCCTTAAGTGCCTATTTTTTTTTTAATATAGCTGGAGATTATATCTGTTGTTTTCTTCTTTAAGAACTTTTTTTAACTGAGCAAAACTGCTGCTCATTGAAATAGAGTTTATTACCATGACAGTGCTTCTGCAAATCTGTAGTCCCTATTATTATGGGAAACTGCCATCAGGAGACTGAAAGGATTCAGCACAGATTTTGGAGATCATATGTTTGCAAGATGAATCTAGTACTATCTATGCACTTTGTATGAAATGTGTGACAGTGTCTCTCATAAATAGAGCTAATCTTGCTAATTCATGTGGTCCTTTTAATATACCTTATTTATCCAGGTCTGCATCATTAGTTTCACATTATTGTGCAATGTCAAGATGTGAGCATATCTGGGCTTATGTGTGTTTGTGATTCTGCCTTTATTAACTGAACCCATATGAAATAAACCCACATGAAGAAGGATAAGGGATCTGGTTCAGGATTTGCTGGCTTTTATTAAACACAAGATTAATCATAAATTTTCTGTTCTCAAGTCAGAGGAGTGTAATTTTAGGCTTAAATTTCTGGTGCAAATGTGTAATACTAGTTTTTCTTGAGTAATGTTCTTTTAAAAGCAGTTCTTTTGATGATCTCACTGTTTAGCCCTTTAAGTCAGAAGTGTATTTCTATGTGCGGTATGTGCAAAGGGGCAATGGGACAGAAGGCAGACCTGTGAAAATGGGAAACAGATCTGTTCAGGACATTTGAGAGGATTCTTGAAGCATTTTTCCTCCTGCTTTTAATCCATCTTCAATAAAAACAAACACTGCCAATAAAAGAAAGGGGTGGGGGGGGGAGGACAACTAGATACAGAGTATCAATTCATAAAGCCTCCAACCTCTGTCAAATCTGTGAGTTTACCTTCTCTGAAGAACAGACTTTCCAAATACCAAAGTTGTTCTGAAAGGTGATTTATGAAAAATCAATTTAATGACTATTTTTGAAGACAATCTCTGTTTATGCTTTTTCATGATACACAGACTCTGTATCCAATGCTTTTTTCTTCTACTTTTTTCCAGAATTGTTAGTATTACTGAAAATTTATCTATTAAGAATTTGTCTGACATGCTGCAGGACTCTTAGATATCTATGTATATTAATCCTTCTATTAAAACAATGACTGAATATATATTGGAGGAGCCCATTCTTCTCATTTTTCTGTCTTTGGAACTGAGCAGTAATTTTAACAATGAATGCATACACCCTCGAGTTTCTTCAACATTATGTGGAAGCTATGTGACTACGGGGGAGTCATTTTAATCCTATGAGTTCTTATAATTTTCCTTCTGAAGTCAATGCTGGCTGGGTCTAAACTGTGGAACAAGGATGCCTCAGGAGTATTTCCCCTCTTCTTGATTTGCACAAATACCTCACTGAATTTGGGCTAGCATTTTTTTCTTCTCTGCTCCACTTCTCTTCCTTGATAAGCTTTAATTTCCTCAGGAAGCAAATGCATTCATTTTCCATAAAAAGAATCCAAATTGTGCTGTAACTAAGATGAGAATTCAGAACCAAGTGTGGAGTTTACCAGCCTACCAGTTCAATATTGTAATGGTTAAATGTAGACATAATCTTCCAGGATAATGAAGATCTTATTAAGATTGCAGTACCAAAATAATGAATAAACCAAACCAAGATAAATTCTATATTTTGTTGTTCAAAAATCTGATTGATTCACTTAGAAAAAGACAATAAATCCCATAAAAATCCCCCTCTTCTTTAATTTTCTTTTTTCTTCCCTGTACCCTTAAGTCTGGCTGGGAGTTATAGTTTCATTGTATTCTTAGATACAATTTCAGGTTGTTTGCATCAGTTGTGTTAAGGTTGTCACAGCAACCCAAGGCAAGAATTGACTTGCTTTTGCAGATTCTAGCTCCTAACCAAGAGTTAGTGCCAATAAGGAGAGGCTAAACTTTGTGGAACTTTATACAAGCCACATGCCTATTAATTCTTCCTGTTGTTAGTGACCTTCCCACTTTAAGTGCTCCAAATCAGCGATTTCACTGTAGCTCATGTAACAGCTTACTCAGTTGGCTGCAAATAATATTTACTCAGCTGGGTGAAATGCACAGCTCAAAGACCAAATTAGTTTGTGAAACGTTATTCAAAGATACTTTCCTGTTCCCTAGATGCTTGATACGGAAGAAGAGACTAATGAGTCCCAAAGGCCCAAATCCCAGTCTCTTATTCTTCTCTCCTAGCTCAATTAATGACTTTTTCTTCCAGTTTATTTTTAGAGCCTGTAAATTCAGCAATGCACGTTTATTCAAATTCCACACAGACCAGAAGAATAAATAAGTATTATAGCTCTGTGTATTTCTTTTTCAATAAAATAAAACAACTAAAAAATTCATTTATCTTGTAGTCCTTCATTCAGCAATCAGAGAGTAAATACTTTGGGCTTAGCTTTCCTACTTTTTCTTAATTAACTTTTCTTTAATCTACATGTCTGGGTTTCCCTCATACAGCTCTGTTGTCTATGTATGCAAGAATCTGATACTCATCTAGTTTCAGCTAAATTTGTTTACTCCTCTAAGGCAGCAATAGAAAGATCTTAGAGTAAATGAGAAAGGTTCTTTTAGCAGTGTAAAGAAGCTTAGTTGTAAACGAGAACCTTATCCTCTGTTGGTACCTCTCATGGTACAGATGACTTTATCTCACAAAGATAATCCATATAAAGGAATTCAAAATGGTACAGCTGGCAATTCTTCAAATGAAATCTGATTTCCTCACAGAAAGAGGTCGTGGTCCTTGTAGCCCTCATAGCTTAAAAGCAGAAATTGATTTCACCACAGCTCATTTAAAAAAAACCCCAAAACCACTTGAATTTCTTTTTTAACTTGCTTTCCTTTTTGGTGGTGGTTTGATTGATTTGGGGGGAGGGAGGGGATTGAGGGGTTGCACACTGGAAGTGATTGAGTCACTAACACATATGCAAGAGGGAAATGTTACATCTATGCTTATGCATATACATGTACACTTGGTTTCCCTTAAAGATGGCACATTGACATTTATTTTCATTTTAGGTTGGCTTATTGCTTGTATTCATCTCTTCCCTGTTATATGATCCAAAGATTGCAGTGTGTCCTGCACTGTTCCACTGTCCAGAGCAAGTCACGTGCTGATCTGAAAGATCTTAAAGCTCTTCATTTTGTAAATAATGTAGCAGAAAAGAGCTATTAGACAACAGATGGTGAGTTTTTACTTAAAAAACATTTTTTTATCCCAGAATTTTTCTCTGCAGTCTAATGGTACAGAACGAGGAATTTATTTTCCCTTCAGAAGTGTTATTATTTTTATATATACAAAAAAAATGCCCATGAGGTCTGTATTCTGTATATCTGGGTTCTGCAGCTGTTTTCCTACACTGAGAGATTTGACAGTTTTCTGTCTCTTGATCAATGATACTCATACTACAATAAGGTCAGAATGGTATCTGGAGAAATACTGAGCAGGGATCCTAACGAGATATCAGAATTTACAGTAAATGAGAAGGAATTATTCTATTTTCTTCTCTTTAGAACAACAGAATATTTTTAAAATAAAATAGACTGGAAGGGAATGAATACAAATCTGCAATCTTTAGTGCTCTGAATTTAAATGAACAATGAAGTTATAATTGTTGGATATTTTCATTTGTACCATGTAATTTACAAAATTTTAAAGAAAAAATTGATTATTGTACAGGCACCCTAAATCTTGATCATGAGAATTCATCAGTTGGAGATAATGAAAGGCACCCGCTAGCAATGAGGCATTGGGTTCATCTCACCCTTAATGTAAAAGAGAGAAAGAGTAACTACTATTCAGTAATACAAACTATGTGTGTTGCAGTCATAACAGTACATGAAACTTTCTTGGCAGTAGTTTAGCCCTATAAAAGTTGAAATATTTTTTTTTGCTGTTGGACTGTTGACAGTACCCAAGCTTGCTAGCTTATAGCTGGTATTTCTGCATGGCACTCTGACTGCATCATCTTCTCTGACCACAGTTTAGAGGTAACTTTGGCCTCTTCTCTTAAGACCAGCTATGTTTTTTTGAGCATCTTAATAGCCCATTCCTTGAAACAAGTCCAGTCTGGATGAGGGTTTCTTGAACATAAGGGTGTGGAATGTCAAAAAACATTCTTGAGAAGTACAGCTATGATGATATTAGTATGTTCCCACTTCCACTGAAGATGCTTGTACAATAATAACATCTACATTTTCACGGCTGCATCCTTTTGAGTCTTTATATTACTTTGCTCTTTCTGTATCAAGACATTGTTTAGAGAAAAAATCCTTAGCAAAATATTAATGGGTTGTTGTAGAGGCTGGTAGACCTATCAAGCAAGGGACCTCGAAGATCCCCTGGAGGAAAAGCTCTGAGCTTGTTACCTCCCAGTTATGGAGACCAAAGAAGCCTCTTCCAGGATGCTTTGTTTAATTATGTTAAGGTACCCCAGTTCTGTTTTCCTGATTGACCCGTTGGTCTCCCTGCCCCTTTCTACCCTATATGTCCCCGATCCAGAAAGTTCTCCCTTCCCTGCTCTCCCATTGGTCCTTGCTCCCTTGCCACTCCCTCAGTGTTTCCCTATTGGCTCTCGTACCCTAGCTCTGGCTATGTACCGCCCCTGTGCCCTCAGACCATTGGACCCTGGTGTTCTTTCCACCCCTACCTTTCCCTTAAAAACCCTGGATCCTACCCTGTTGTTGGTCTTCATAACTGGACCCTTTCACGTGTGTGTTTGCAGTAAGCCCTCCCATGGAACCTCATACAAAGACCCTTCCTGTTCTTCACCGTCAACTCAGTTTGGAGCTATCTGTGAGCGTGCGTGTGCAGTGGCCTCAGCGAAGCGGCTTCCTAGGAGACACTTTTGGGAAGGTTGTGGCACCCTACCATCCTCACCTGCCATGACAAGTTTTCATTCTTGTGTTGCTATCCTTGAGGTTATCCAGATCTTTCTTGTTTGTTAGTCCATTGTTAATCTGCATTGGCATACAGCTTTGTTTTACTGGCATATTTAATTAGCACTTTTCCAAACTTCATGTTGCAGTCAGCAATGAAAAATTAAGTAGTTTTAAGAACAAAAGAAATACTTGCTGAGCCAGACTAGGGGTCTAGCCCAGTGTTATGCCTCGGGCAGTGGCAGTAGGATATAATATTTAGGGAGTGCATGTGCACTTTAACGCTACCTGTGGTCCATGACAGGACTAAAACTAATTATTCAAAGGCATCTGCCTCCAGGTTGACCCTATTCTTGTCTAATAAAACAGGTATCTTCCAACTTTCCCCTTAACTCTTATCTCATCTGAAACTGGAACAGATAAACTAATGTGTAATGTTTTCTTTAAATCTTTACTAATTTTTTTTCTACTCTTTTATGATGTGATTTCACTTAGCTCAGATTGCCCAGCAGTTTCATAACATTTTTATTAATAATAACCTTATGGAAAATAGGAGTTAAAACTACCATTTGATTCACTTACCTGATCTGCTTGGAAAGAGACAACATTTATCAGTTTGTATTATAGTTAGTTATTGGTTTTCTACAGTGGAGTGGCATTTTGTGGTAGTTACTAGAGCTGTCTTCAAAAAAGCAACTCCTTTTTTTTCTTGTGGAGGCTTATTTTTCTTAATTAGTCTTCATTAATTTTAAAAAGGAGCTGAATGTGGTGTATGTGAGGCCTTAGCTGTGGTTATAGGAGACAGTTAGAAAAGGATTGGTAATTGCCTGCTCTTCTCACTTCACTGCTGCTGAAGGTGAAAAAATATGGAGCTGTAAGTTCTAATACCTGATTACAGGAAATGCTTGATGCATACCTTTGATTTTGCTGCATGAATCTTTATTAACTTAGTATCTGTTGACATGCTGTGGGTCTGGCACAGAAAAATTTGAACGTGCTTCTTTATCAGGCATCTTAAGTAGTGCTCAAAATCCTTCCTGAGACAGACTATATCTTTCCAACCTGTGTTAGCTTCTGTTGGTATTCATATTTCTAGAGGCATTTGAAAGACACGAGGTGTGGGCTAGGGGTACATATGTGTAGATTTAGGGTAAATTGAAATTGACTCTAAGAAGTCAACTCATGAACTAAAATGTTACAAAAAATGCTGCGGTTCTAGCTGGAACATTCAGGGCTTATGATCTTGATTACATCTATGTAGGGTTTGCCTAACGCATCTCTTCATCAATACATGGTTTCTTCTTACGTCATGGTAGGTTTTCAGTCTCCATTGCACCTAAGTACTGGAATGCATCACAAGGAACACCCAATACCACTTCATAAATGAGTTAACTGTCAGCTGAAATGTGAAATCGTGCAATAAAAATGATTGAATTGCAAATTGTGATGCAGTCTCTCTCTGCTTTCCACACCCAAATCTTTGTTAGGGACTTCTAATTCTCTTTAATTTTCCTCTGGAAGGGGGAGGGAAGTGGGAGGTTGCACTTCAGCTTCTGTTTTGCCATGGGGCTCATCATACTAAAATCAAGTGGGTGATTTCAGTAGAAAGCTCTTTGATTATGCAACATGAAATAATATAACAGTACAATTGCTTCAAATCCTTGGAATTATTTTAATTAGCCCACGGTAATACTAGCCTTTAATGTGTCCAAAAATCAGCAATGATTTTATGCAAATTAGGAAAATGACATTGAAAAGGTTCTTATGTATAGCCTGATTTTTCTCGCTAGGCATTTTGGAGTCCATTGTTGCCTGAAATGGCTGTGACTACGGGACTAGCAGAAATGAGAAATGAGGTTTAGGTTATTCATAAGATTAAGCCAAAGAATACAAAAGAGACGGTATTGTGATTAAAATAAGAACGAGTCAAAAAGTGTGAAAGGGAAAAGGTTATACAGAAACCAGTAGCAATTTTCAGAGGTTTACAGATAATTTCTATGATATTTGCTAACTGTAGTGAGGTTGGAGATATAGACACTCTATGTAAAACTGAAATTTCAAGATGAAACAGTAAGATCCAAATTTTCCTGGGAAAATAATAAAAAAGTTGAGGACGTCCCAGTAGATTAAATAAACCAGCTGTGATACACATCCTGTGGCAAGAGAGAGCCAATTCAGCATGCAGACAGTTGTGTTTCTTAGATTTCTCTCAAGGAGGTCTATTCCTTTCTGGAAAGGGAGTGGTGCTACTGCTGGAGCTTGCAGTGCCATGGACACTGGGGTCTTTTTAGAGCTCCTTGGAGTAGCTGCATAAAAGTTATGTATATAGGTAATGCTATTTCTGTGCCAGTAGTGCTATATTATACAGCTAAACATCCTGATGTGTAATATAGAGGGCACAGAAAGATACAGAGTGAAACTACCAGCCATTTCTAATTTGTGTTATTATAAAGACAGAATATTTGACAGAAAAGAAGCCAACTGAAACTACTCAGTACCCATAAGCATCACTATTTATTAAGCTAACACTTTTCTCATTCACTGCCATGTGTAAAAAAAAAATGCATATTTTAGTGTCAAAAAACATTCCATCTGTTATCAGGGATTTTTTTTTCCAAGTATTTGAATGCCTGTGGCATTACAAAAATGTATTCTATTTTATAAGTACTATTACTCTTTCATGCAGAGGACTGTGGAAAGGCTACCATTTTGCTAGAGGCTACCAAATATTG
The DNA here is from genome assembly GCA_013397725.1 of Rhagologus leucostigma. Classification (NCBI taxonomy): domain Eukaryota; kingdom Metazoa; phylum Chordata; class Aves; order Passeriformes; genus Rhagologus; species Rhagologus leucostigma. The sequence goes on along the minus strand of VZTD01006068.1, from coordinate 4,180,475 downwards.
CTTTCTGTGTTAGAATTCACACTAATTTGAAGTAATGATGACATTTAGCTTTGGAATATACTTTTCTTTAGGTGACCAGAATTTTTATGGTGTACTTGGCAGATGCCAGTGTAATAAAAGCAAAAGCAATGATCACCATGTGATTTATTTTTGCTACAGGTGAACCCTGCAATTTAGCTCTTGTCAGCATGCAAATTAAAGTTGTCTTATGTTATTTAGCTCGGTTACATAGCACTAATGTGATTGCTTATGCACCTTCTGTTTCATGGACTTGAAGTGCTCATTTGAGGCTCATCAGCAATAAGCTATCTTTGGTGACAGCTACTGTAAATGAACTCTGGGGAAACTGATTTAAGAAACTAGAGCTTTTCAAGGTAAATGTTTTGTGGTGTTTCATTTTGTGAATTCATCAGAATCCTATTTAAAGAACACTCTGTGCAAAGTTTGGGGGCTGCTACCTCACAATTTAATTCTTATCTTGCTGCAAACAAACATGGCCTTGGGAAGAGTGAAACAAAACATTTGCCAGAGATTGAACCTCTAGTGAAAAACAAGCCTGTGTTAGAGAAGCTCATTTAGAAAGCAACAGAAAGATCTATCACTTTGCATTATGAAATCCATTACACTTAAAATTGTGTTTAAAAAATTCAATTTTGGACATTGTTAGGGTTTTCTTACTGAAAGGCAATGAGCTTCTCTCAAGCTTCCCACACTCACCCTTCTAATCAAATGAAAATATTTTTTTTACCCATGAGGATAATTCTCTCTCTCTGTCGCCTTTTTTTTTGGTTATAATTTTAGGCCAGAAGCTATGGAAGGGTCAGGATATCTGTTGGCTTAGTCCTGGTCTCTGAGAGGGATGATGTGCATGTTACTGATGGAATGAATGGTGCTGAACAGTTTTTTACTTGATCCAATGTTAGTCAGTATTCAGAAGATCCTGTTCATCACAAAATTCTAAAATTCGGAATATTTCCTAACTTTTCAGGAAAAATAAAGCACATTTTGAAGTTTGTTTTGTTTTTGGGGGGTTTTTAATTAATTTAGTATTTAAATAAAATCTTTAAAAGGTAAAATCAAATTTTTGAGCTTGCTGTGTGGAATTCCAAGGCCAGTTAGAGCAGCCTACTGATGTTGTCAGGAATGGGGAGTCCTGATGCCATGAGGAACAGAAAATGAGTGAGGGACCTTGCAACCCCAGCTTAACCCCAAAGATATTCAGCTTTCTCGTGCTTCCTCCAGATGGGAGGGGAAGCCACCTTGGTCTGGGTTATGTGAGTCTCCCAGACACCTTGCCACACAACTTGTCTAATATCAGGCTTCCAAACCGTGTGGCAGTTGGGGTTTTGGCACAAACCCAGCAGGAACTTGTGATTTCCCACAGGAGGGCATGGCACATTGTGGGACTGCTCTGGAAGGAGGGAAAGCCGTGCCAGCCAGCACCTATGAGGCAATGCACTGGAAGAATCTGTGACAGATTTCCAGCCAAACTTTGCATGTAGTTCAGTGAGAGCTTTTGGGAATCGTTGTTTTGAATTAGCCTCTTCCACTCATCTGAGAAGCAGTGAGGAAATTCTCCACCAACTGTTGTAGATCAGAGGGCTCTCTGGGGTCCCACAGGCTTGAACTTGTCATCACTTTTGCTTGAGGTTCACCCAGGGTACATGGCTGTGGGAAAAACATTCAGCAGTGTGATATCATCAGTCAGTGGTGGAAAATAAGTGTTTTTATGGGAAAAAAATCAACTTCACCGAAGTGAGACTGGAGAAGATACAAGCGACTGAGCACTTGGAAGGCTGGGGCTCTGGCATTTTGAAAATTCTGCTTTCTGCCTCATTTGTATTGGACCCAGATGGTCTGGCTGATGTTTTCCAGTTTCTAGCCAAGTCAAGGACTTAGAAATCTGCCGGTTGTTTAAACTCTAAGGAGAGCAAATGATAAATCGTGTGGAGGGAGAAGCACGCTGAACACTTGGCAAGTATTCCTCTGTCTCTCTTATTCTGGAATTTACCCACATTGTTTTCCAAGAAAATCATGGCTTGAGGTGAAGTCAGTCCTTCCTGTTGCTGGAGCTGCAGAAGCTCAAGAACCAAGAGCGCCGCTTAGCTGAGGCACATAACCAAGTGTGTGCTTGACCTCTCCTCTGGATGAAGCCAAAACCAGAGTGATGCTTATTTTGAATGTTCCACTGTGTTATGGCAGCAGACAAGCATGTTTGCAGAGTATCTGGAAACTGTGGCTATTTCATTTAACTACATATCTTAAAGGAACATATATCATATTTATTTCCTCCCTCATATATATAAAAATTAGTGTGATAACATCTTTCATATCTTAATTTTTCCTGATGGTAGAGCCTAACCCACCATCACCATTCATCACAAGGTCAAAGGCAGTGCACAAAATAGGTGTCATCAACAAATTAATAAATCGCTAGATTTGGGACACATAATATCCATAAATACTTCTAAACTACAGTGATAAGATGAAATTTAAGGTGTTAAATGACCAAAACTATTCTTTCCTGTGTGGTTGGGGACATTTCTCACAAACTGTAGGTCTTGTTAGCTTGGCTCCAACAGTCAGTGACAGCTTTATGCCTTTATGGAAGCTATGGGACAGAAGGCAATATTTGGTCTGGAATAATTCGTATATATTTTATAAATAAGAAAAATGTGGTTCTTAGACTCTGTCTAATCCAATGCATGTTTGTCTTTCTAAATGTGTTTGCACCAGAAAAAAGCCATATAAAAGACTATGGGATATTGGCTTCAGTTTAAGTAGTAAGAAAACCTGGTTGCTTTAATTTAGCCAGTCCAGTGCCAGTAATGTTTTGAACATTTCATGTTTTTGCAGTGAGCAATCCTAATCAAAATCTTGCAGCTTTTATTCAATTAAACAACCAATTTCTATATGGTTAACTTTAAATTAGCTGCTTCAATACATCCACACAAAAAGGTTTCCAAAGAAATCATGACTGTTCCAACTGTGAGTGCAGTAAAACCTTATGTAAATGGTAGCCAGAGTCATTTAGCATGTTTTCTTTTTTTTTAATAGGAGGCTGTGAAGATCATACTGCCACATAATTAATAAATTAATTTCTTAAGTCTTAACACTGAAAACATTGAAGACATTCATGGAGCAATTTAAAGCCAGAAATGCAGGCAATGTGGAGACCCTTTCTACGTGTGTTCAAGACTCTTTAATAGCACTTCAGATTTCATTTACCTTCAATATTAAATTTTGAGTGAAAGTTTATTAAAAACTTTGAAAAATAATACTAAACAAAATACTTAGACATGCTCCTTTCCTCTGGTTGTATAAGTTTGAAGAACCAGTAAAAAATCAATTTTTAAAAAAATATCAAGTCCACTATCAATCAAGGACCCAAACCTAAAAGATTTCCCTTTGGTGTGCGCTTTTTGGTTTTGGGGTTTTTTAGGAGGAGCTATACTTGAAGACACTAAAAAAAATAAGGTTGCTGTGAGTGTTAGAACACTGACCTATATTGGCAGTGACTTCTCCCCCTCAATCAGGTTGAGGAATGTGATGTTTATTCACTCCCTGAAGGCTTGCACTCTGCAGAGAGCTCAGCAGAGGTGACTTGTTAGGGGAAGACCCTTTCTGACCATAGAAAGGGTGCAGCGAGGTTGCAACACATCACATATGCCATTCCTGTTCGTGTCAGCCTAGTGGGAAAACAGATGATAACAATCAAGATGTATGGATTTTAAAATGTATTTCAAACAAATTCAGGCAGACAATAAGCAGCAACCCTGCCTAAGATTTGTGGAGTCTGAAGTACATGTGATTCTGAAGCAAAGGGTCACCCTGTAGCAGCTGTAACTCCTAAATAATATAAAAGCAAACTGGCTTGTCAGGCGTAGTCAACAGAAACTGAAAAGACATTAAGCCTCAACAGGGAGAATCTTTTGTCCTTTCTGTTATACACATCTCATTATGCCCAGCCCACTTGAGAACTCAAATCTGGGGACTTGTAAGCGTATAGACATGAAAGCATGAGTGAAAATAGGCTGTGAGAGAGTGAGCCTGAATGGGTAAAATTAACCTGCCTAGAAATTTCATAAAATGTAATCACCCCTCACTTCCCTGATCTTGTCCATGAGTTTTGTTACACTGATTTCCTTCAGACCAGTTTTACAGCTAAGCTGTATGATGTTAATAAAGAATGAAGCCAGTATAGGTGAGAGAGAGCACTGAGTGCTCACACTTGTTCTGCAGCAGCTTGTCTGCTCTGAGGTGACAGATGAGGATGCCCTTCGAAAGCACCCTCTGAAACTTTCTTTGTTTGCACAGTGGGCTGTGGAGCAGAGGTTAGTGCAGCCAGAAAGATTGATGGCTTTCACTGAAGAGACTCTTTAAAGTACCTTCCCACACACATTCCTGGTTGTATCACAGTGAATCTTACTTGTGACTCTATATAAGTAACTAAGAATAATAGAGTCTGATTTACTGCTGTTTCGCTCTAGCTCTGGACTCAATTGAGTTACACAGGCATAAAATTCAATAGTGAAGAAATCCATAATATGTGCCTACCCATAAAAGTCATTTCCCAAGAAAACATAAGCATCATCAATATGATCTTCTCCATAAACAAAGCAAAACAAAAACCAAACAAAAAAAACCCCAAAACAAACAGAAAAATGAGTTTTCTTTATGACAGTTGTTATACAGGCAGAGATACATTTTAAACTTTCTCCCCTGCTGCATAGATCCTACTGTACACAATGCCATGAAATAACTCCTGTACATGGATATTGTCTCAAAAAGAGGGATTGCAGACCTATTTTAAATACTTATCTGTTTAAAGATTTCCACCCAGGGTAAAGCAGCTGCTTTTTCCACCCAGCTGCTTCTCCTCGTGGTACCCATCATACTGACTTTAAGCAGATTATCGTAATTAAGATAGAAATTGCAGGAACTTGCCTTCTAATTAAAATGGAAATGGAATTTACAAAAGAAATATCTAACAAACTCTGCTTTCTCCTATACTAAACAAAAATACAATAAAATCTGCGCAGTATTGCCAGATGCTATTTTGTGCTGACATCTCGAGCAGGAAGGGTGAGTCCTTTCATGCACTTTATCAACAATGGACAGGCTGAAGAGCAACAAGCAGATCTCCACCTGGAAGAGGGCTTAGCCAGGGACTAATGGCTTCTGCCCTTCTCTGATATTGCAGCATTTCTACTGGAAAGGTATTAAATGCTGCTTCATTTATAGGAACTGAAAGGAGAGAAAGCAACTGGCATTAATCCAAAAGGGTATTTTAAGCAACTGGGCCAGTATGGAAGGAACCAAGAAGACTGGAAGAAAGGGGCACTGGAACAGTGGGAAATGCACAGAAAAGAAATCCAGGAATGAGCTGAAGCAAAGCTGTGAGCTAGGAGGGATACTGTGTGTACTGATAAAATATTTGTGACACTGCAGATGCTGTACTTTGTCCTCAGATGCTTGAAGACACCAATACTACAGGGATGTGAACAAACTGCATCTTTGCTTTGTATTTCCTGCTACAAGAGAGGCAGAAATCTGGCTCTGACCTGTCCTGGTGATGATCACTGCTTGTTGCGAACGTAGAGGAGACAAAGGATTATGTCTTTGGGGATGCAGGAAGAGCAAGGAGAATTGAAAAGCAAGGCCTGCACATGCTAACAACTGAGCACACCCCTGCCTCTGGGTATATTATCAGGCATTATATTGATTTGAACTGCCACCTATCAGGCAACCTAAGCCATGACACCAAAATTTTCTTTCTATTTGGAATTAAACTGTGGAATCCATACCATGGATTCGGAGACCTTGGATCACGCTGTGAGAGCCTGTTTCATCTACTCACAGATTTATTTACCAGCCTTTGCATCAGGGACACCTTCTTTACCAGTGTGAACTCCTTTCTAAAGTATTACACAAAATAGGTGGCAAAGGGGTGTTGATTTTATTTGAACAACTTAAAATGTGAACTCACTGGGAAATTTTTTTGAGAAAATATTTTTTCTTCATGGACTTCAGATGCCTCTGGAGCCACTGTGATGTAGCCCACCTTCAACACTTGTTTCCTGCACTGTGTCCCAACTTTGATAGAAATAAGGGTATTGGGCTGGATTACACTCCTTCTGGTCAGAGAGATTAGAGAGAAGTTTGAATTCTCTCAGTAGAGAGAGGAGCTTTTTCAGAAGTACCCTAACCCAAAGGCTAACAGAGAAAAATGGAGCATATTGTTACATTCAGAAAAGACCTCGATTTTTGTAAAGGCTCACAATTTGTGCCCCAAACACATCCAAAGAACTGATTTCTTAGGAAACCATGTGGATATATTGAATTACTCTTCCATAAAGGGCTCGTACAGAGCACAGTCTACCCTATTCACCTGTCAACAGCACTGCCACTTTCTCTATCACTGAAGCCCAGAATTAGCATTAGCAATGAAAAAAAAATTGCTCTCTGTCTTGAAAGCAAGCAGAATGAAGTAGTGAGCCCATTGACGGATGGTCTCAATTTGTAACAATTCAAGGAAACTTTGATTATATTAAATTGTGGTCTTTTTGGTTGACTACTGTGCAGCAAAATTTGTCTAAGTTCACCATGTCACAAATCAAGTAATTTAAATTTTACTTTTGTGAATATGTATTACTTAACAAGGTAAAGTCAAATCCATACTGATTCCACCAGCTTCTCACCAGACACAGGTGTTCACTCTCTAAAGCTTATAATTTTTAGGACAAAAGCAGCTTGATTATATTAAATATGTGAATCCAAGATTTTTAGATCCAATTATTTTTTTGATTATGAAATGTTATATGCTTGAAAAGCTAACAAAAATCATACTTCATTCAGAAATTCTGTGTTCAAAGTTAAAGAACAATGGACCAATGAACTGTTTAGTTTAGGGTTCCCATGTTAACTGCAAAATTATTTGTTTTATTTGGGAAAGGTGAAAAATCATGTTGCTCTTAATTATGCTAATACAAGTAATTAGTAGATGGTTAACAGTAGACCAATAAAATATTATCATGCTTCATATTTCTTATTTAATCTTCTATTTGCTGCAGCAATTTTCTCTAATTTTCTCTATTTTCCTGAGATTTTTGTAATTTTCACGTTTTTTATTTTTGCCTAATGATTTAGGCAGGTAGTCACTCAGCATAGCAGATGACATCTTTAACTTGCTTCTGTTTGCTTAACTTAGCGCCTAATGCCGCTTTAAGAACCTTCGCTTTACTCTAGTTTACTGAAATATACATAATTTTCTACTCCGTGCATCCATGTAGATATTTCTTCTGTCCATCTGTTGTAGTGAAAATACTTGTTTATTCTGATTTTGCAAACTGGATTTCGTATTTAATGTACTACTGTAATGCCCTGCATTAATGTAAATAAATATGGACTAACAGGGGTCTTTAAATGACAAGGAAAGAAAAGGTAAACTTCCTCAGTTAAGGAAGTTTAATAATTGAAATAAATTAAACAATATTAGTACTAAGTATTATTAATAAATTATTACTGTTATTATTGATAATAATAATAGTAACAAGTGAAAAGGAAAGGAACAGAGGGAGAGAGGAATAAAACCCAAGAGAATTATATGAGACACAATCCGGTTGCTCACCACTTGCTGAACAATGCCAATCCCATCCCTGAGCAGTGACTGCCCCCCCTGGTCATGTCCCCCTAGTTTCTACACTGAACGTCTGAGATTCATCGTTCATGAAATGTGCTGGCCATGTTGTCTCAACAGCATCTTGTGTACCTCCTCACTGGCAGAGCATGGAAAATCAAAAGTCCTTAACTTAGGGTAAGCACCATTAAACAACAACAAAAACATCAATGTATTATCAACATTATTTTCATATTAAACCCAAAACACAGCACTGTACCCATTACTAAGAAGAAAATTAGCTATCTCAGCCAAAACCCCAACTCTCTCAGCCTTTATTCACAGAAGAGGTGTCCCAGACCTCTGATCATTTTCATGGCCCTCCTCTGGACCTGGCCCACCTGGTCTGTGTCTTTCTTGAGCTGTTGTTCCCAGAGCTGGATGCAGTCACTCCATTGTAACAGGCCACTACACAGGCACTATGGTCTGCTCAAACCTGACATTCAAGCTGGATTCATTTGTGGTGGGTTGAGCTTGGCTGGCTGCCAAGTGCTCACCAAACTTTTCTGTCATTCCCTCTCCTCAGCAGGACAGCGGGACAAAGTGCATGGAGTTGTTAGAGAAAAGCTTTCGCAGAGCAGCTATTAGGTTTATTCCTTTTTTTATTTACATACTTTTTTCCTGAGTCCTTTTGTAGCTAGCTGCCATTGCATGGCAAATTTCATCAACACAAGATCACTTTGTATATAATTAGTTTTTAGTGTTGGATGTATTATTTCAGACAGAACTCCAGATTTTGCCTGGATGACCTAATCAAACTCACAATATTATAATCATTACAACAAGAAATCTACAGATTTTTCTCAATATTTTGAACAATCTATTGTTAAACAGACCCTTTTCCACTATAATAATACGTAGGATATTCAGCTGTAGTCCAAAATTCTATTGTGCATGATACAGTGCTGGGTATTATCAGCTTTTAGAAACAGAAAAGAATAAAAGAGAAGTAATTTTTATGAACTTATATTTGCAATCAGCAAAAGGATAATGGGCAATGTCTTTAAATATGAATAAGTGTCAATTAGAAGAATTACAACCACAGGAGAAATAGCAGTTAATGGTCTTTGTGGGAAATCTGGGACAAATGGACAGTTCACCAAGGCATGGGTCCTCCTGAGAACCCAAAGAGCTTCCCAGTTATTTTTCCTGTGAGAATTCTATGACACTCCTACTATACCAAATTAATTAAATGTTGAAGTGCTGTAAGACTACATGTAGCTATTCCTGTGCAGGTACCCGACACTAACAAGTTTTCAACTGCTCAGTTGAATTTCTGAGAATTTCTGAGTCTGTCCTGTAAATAGCTGGGAACCCCAACCCACTCTTTTGCCAGCTTGGAGTGACCATCCACTGCTTTCTCAGCAGCTTTACTGCTGCTTGAGAATGGTGTCCTTCATCATGCCAGCTTTGTCTCTCTCCTTGTTATCCACTTAAATCTCATTTTCTCCAGCATTAGAATACACATATATAGAGCTATAAGTACCAACCCATGCAAGGGTACTTTATTTAGTTTCAAAATGCATTTATAATGTAAAAAGTAATTTCACTCTTCTCCATGTCTACAAGATTTTGATTTCCACAGGCATCTCCACAACTACCCAGAAGTGGCTGCAGCTGCTGAAAATGTACTGAAGCTGCTGAAGATGTACTGCTGAAGACGGGACAATTTGGGTACCATAGCAGAAGTTCTGGCCCACTAAACATGCAGGTGTGAGCGTCAGCTCCACTGCTCCTGCTCTGTGCTCAGGTAGACAGAATACTCTTGCCCGCCCCCAGGTGAATAGTTTCCACCTGGCTATAATGCCTATGGCTACTTGAGTGGCAACCCGAATTGCAATAGGAAGATATTTGGAGTGAAGAAGGTATGAGCAAAAGCCTCACTCTGTTAATGTTTTTGGTCTTTGTCTATGCATCTTTTGGGAATTAAGGAACTTCTTTGCCTTCAGATTACCTGTACTGCCATCGTATTCTGATCTTAGATTTCTAAAGTCGGTGAAAGCAATGAGCTGTGGCCTGAATGCCTACCCTTGTTCACATGGGGAAGCATGTGTCCTGTATCTTGTCAGCTTCTTCTCCCATGGAGTTAGAGTCACAAAAGTGTTTTTGTACCTGTGCCAAGCCCTCAGTGGAAAATGAGGACACTCACAGCATCCTATTCTGTAGTACACAGAAAGGAAATGAGGAGAGATATGTCATACATACAGCACGTTAAGTACAAAAGATCGTACCTGCAAGGAATACTGTCACCATGCGTCTGTTGAAATGCTGCTCTTCTCTGTTTTACCTTACTGGCTCAGCCCCCACCTTGCAGGCACAAACATGCAGCCTTAGATGTGGTTCCCCAGCACCAGAAATGCAAAGAGATTTTCTTCTAAAAATAGATATTGGGAATCCACCTGGGCTCTGCGAAGTTGTTTGGTCGAGGTTTTTTTCCTTTCCTCTTGGATTTCCTTTATTATAAGGCAGAAACAGCAGCAGATCATGTGGAAAGACAAGACATGATATGTCAGTGGCAAGACCTGCATCCACAGCAACACCAGGAGCACAGAAAGGTCTGGAAATGCCGCTCTCAAAATCTCTTCCCAGAAGTGCATTCTGTTAGGTAATTGAAAAACAAAATCCTCACATTGACAAACAAACTCCTGAAATGTCTGTGGTCTTGCCACTTTAAAAAATAGAATAGTTGTGTTTGTGTAGAACAAACATGAAAAATTACTTGTTTTCATTTTGAAAACACACTAGAATTTGTTAATGACAAAATCTTATTGAAGTTTTTTGCTTTTTGTGATTTTTGAATGCTGGATGTGCACCCGTTCAGTCTTGTGAATTTGTTTTCATCCCACTGCAATGATAATACAGTCTGTATATGCTGTTAGCAGATCATTTATTTTTAATCATTCCCTCAAGGATAATTTCTGCTTTCATTAGAGTCAAACTCTAGAATTTAAATAAATATAGTTCTTGCAGAAATAGGCTCCCAATGTAGACTTTAAAAAATATATTCTTGTTTTGGTCATTCAAAAAAAATGGAGTGTTAAATAACATTCAAAAATTAAGTCCCTTGTGACTTTCCTGAAGAATGTTCACAGCCAAATCATGTCCCTCAGCCAAGTAATACTCATGAGTATGTGAAAATACAGTGTGATACAAATGTGTAAAATGGGGGAAATTCCAGCTTCTTTACCTTGCCTTTAAATTTAGCTTATGCCACAATGTTTAAAGGCACAAGTGTCCTAAAAAATACAGATTTTTCTCTAAACTATCTTGGAGCTGGGTCTTCACTCAGTTGTTTGGTAGCCTCCCAGCTCTCTTCTCACTCCCATCTTAGCTCATTTTCACTGACATGTCTGGCTGACTGGACCTGCCTCCCCTCATCATAAAGGGGTTCTGCAGAAAAGCTCCTCCCTTGCCACTGCCTTCTAGGAGCAGGGTCAGCCAGAGCTGCGCTCTTTTGTGCTTGGCCTAGATGAAGAGCACTGAGTTGACTGGAACATTTTCAGAGAAATGTATTTCTGCTGGAACATGGGGCTTAGCTAAATCTTTTCATGAGGACACAATAAATTCACCTTTTCTTTTTTGTGAGACTTCTCAGAGCAGCAGTCTATTATCAATTTTTGTTTGAAAGCAGGAGAGAGATAAAGAAGCAGAGGCTGGGGGAAAGAAGGAGAATAATAAAAACCCCTTATCTTTTCAATCAAAAGATGGATATTTCATGAAAGCACTGGAAAGTATCTGGGTTTTGTTTTCATGTGGAAAATACCCATGGAATGAAATGGCATTCTCCTGGTTCTGCCCCATTGTGAGGATCACAGCTGATGAAGAAAACATCCAGACTCCTCTCAGGACATTTATTTGGTTACTGTTATTCTCAGAACTGTTTTAATTCAGCTCCTCACCTTTGTGCCCCTGCCTGTGCATCTCTCTGCAGGCCCTTAATACTGTGTGGCGTTTTCCCTTCAGAGTAAGCTAAAACTGGTCATTTAATGAAGCTCACCAGTCTCTCTACCTTGCCTACCAGACAGTGTCCAAAGGCTTTGTGCTTTCCCATTGCTTGTATTTCCCATTATCCAATTTATCACTCATTACTGGGAGAATTTACTCGCAGCTGGAACATGCTGGCTGTTTATCTCCTTGTGAACATGGAGACCTCGCTGCTGTGCAGGCTGCCCTGTGCTGAGAGCCCCATGAACACTGCCTGCAGTCCTCAGAGGACTTTTGCTCTTCCACTGCAGGCTACATTTTACTCTGTTTTTCTGATTCTAACAGACTGGGAGCTTAATTTTGATATTTAATTTCTGTTTCCTTTGCTTTGTGCTAGTATATTTTTAGAAACAGAAAAGAATGATCTGGTCCTGATTTTGCATTTTGTCTAGTGAAAAGAGAAGCTTAGATTTGTATTTACATGGATTAGCAGTCAGGAAAACGATCCGCTTTCACAGATTTATGACGTCTGCCTTTCACTATTACTATGCAGTTTTCTCAGGACCTTCCCAAATGACCTGCTGTACAGGCAATACCAGATATTTTGCAAAATATTCCTGCCAAGTGCTCTATGTACTCCATAGAGCTGTAAAATGATGTCAAAGAGAGGAATGAAAGCTGTGCTGAATGATTTGTTTGAAGTATTTGCCTTCTGTTCAAAAAGGTCAGAAAGGAAAAATCTAAAAATGGTATGTCTATTTTTAAACTATCTTATCTCCTGGGATTATATCAAAAACTTCTTAGGTTTTCTATAGTAGGAGGTGATTAAATGAGCACTGGGATGGTAAATGAATAAATGATGTTTATCTGGTTGCAGAGAGCTGCTTTGCCCATTGAACAAATGTTGGCATGAAAAGAAACTCAAATGTTTGTGTGCAACTGGATTTTATTTGTAGTCCGGTTTCCTAAGAAAATGAGAGCAAAAAAGAATATATTCATGTGTCCAGTCATTCATCTCTCAGTCCTTCTCATAATAGGTTTTAAAACAGTTAATGAAATGTCTGCGGTCTTGTTTGAAAAGAGGATTTGGATATTGAAGGTCTTTTAAGTTTTAGTTGAAAATCAGTACCTGGGTAAGCACTGAGAGACATCCCAGCCTACCTAAAACGAAGGCAGAAATGCCGCCTTTGTGTGTGGTGGGTCACTGGGGGTGAAGTCCCATGGAAGCCTCAGCATGGCCGCTTCCAGCAGCATCAGCGATGTGTCTACATGCCAGTAAAGGAATGAGCTGAGGTGTTTGTGCTGGGGAAGCAGGAGACAGGAGAAATGCTCGTTCAGTTCTGGCACAGTGCTACTTTGTGGACATCCTAAATCAGAATAAGGGGTTTCGATTTAAATAATTGATTTAAAGCACTTACGCATGTGTTTTCTCCCAGGAATGAAGTCTAAATCATGAGCTTTGAGCTTCTGCTCTAAGGTTTTCCTTGACTATCTATTTCCCTCAAACAGATACTGCATCACAGAAGGGTAGGGTGATGTATTTAGTGTGTGGGGTTTAGTCTTTTTTGCCTTGAAGGCATAGAATTTGCCAGAAAATTGACCTGTTTAAAATTGACCCACTATGTAACTTTCTAAAATTAATGATTACATTTAAAATAATTACACCATAGTCCTTCAGGTCTCCACAGAATTTCGATAATACTGCAATGCTGCCATCATTTTGGAACGGTTATCCTCACGGAATGTAACTCTGGGATACCACATGACCAAATACTGGCAACACTTGGTGGTCTGTTAACTCTTTAATTGTTGATCACTTCAGAATATACACTATGGTAACACATTTATTTGACAATTTGTTGTTCCTGAAGTTTTTACATGGCGCCTCTGAGGCTGTCAAAATATTTACCCTACCATATACACTCCCTGACAGTATGCATGCTTTCCTTACTCTCTTTCAACAATAAAGAGTGCAGTGCACCACTCTGGAAAAGAGCTCAAACCCAATCAGAAAATATGTCATACAATAGTAAATTAAGTAACAGGAAAAATATCCTGGATTTATATACTGGTTGGATGGCACAGACTCCTGGGTACTTGTCTTGAAGCTTCAGCAATGCCTTCTTATTCATACGATGACCCAGAACTCAACTGCAATAGATACTCAACGATCTTTTCTAAGTATAATTGTAAGATATATGAATTTATGTAAAGGAAATATATTTAGTCAAGAAATAGAAAAGGTATCAGAGTTGCACCCTAAATCCTAAATCTTTTTTTTTCAAGTCCTTTTGCTCCAATCCTGAGCTGGTACTTGCAATGACACTAAGGTGACTTACCACTGGGAGCAGTGGTAAGTAGCAAACTGATATACAAAAATGCCACTTTTATGGCACCACACTGCTTTTGCTTTTTTTTCAAGAGTATGGGAAATGGATCTGAAAAGGAGTGTTAAAAATTAAGTATATTCCTCCTCTTCATAATCATATTGAAATAAACCTGAAGATATTACTTGCACCCTCACTGGATCCTGTAGCAGAGTACAACTGAGCGTCCCTTTCAAAACAACCCCAACCCAACCAAACTCTCCCCCCCCAAAAAAAGCCAACCCCCAAACAAAAAAAAAAATCCCAACAAGAAAAAAAAAAAAACAAACAAACAAAAAAAAAAACCAAAACCAAAGGCCCCAAACAAACAAGAAAAACAAGAGGTAGCACTTAGGGATAAAAACATTTTTCCTATAACAAGACACTTGCAGAAAGTACCAAAGCAGTAAAAATAAAAATGATTTATTAAAACTCTCATTTAGTGCCAAAGCTATTGAGAAGAAGAAATTGTCTAATTTTGAATGTATAATTGCATTTTAGAAGGAGAGCATAAATAAAACAGTACTGATCCTTCAGTCAGTGCATGAGCACAGGCCTATAATGAGTGAAGAATATTGATCAGAGGAGAAGCCGAGTATGCTCAGTCCTTGTAAGATATGTGTTCTCTCAGAAAACCTCTGTGTGCATTCAGGAAGCTCACATATTGTCGTAAACACAGAAAACTCACAGTTACTGACGCTTACTTATGCAAATCAGTCTATTAATCTTAACTTCAAATCCTTATCAGATGTGAAGGAATGTCTTACAATATATATAAAAGTGTGTGAAGTTGTCAAAAAGGTTAGCTTAAGATTTGGAGTATGAATGCAGTCAACACTGACAACTAGGATGCCCACCTAGGATGGAAAAAACCATTTGCCTACGTGCTGAGTGTGGTGGAGAGGCAGTCAGGCTGGTTGTGTGAAGATTCCTAGCTACGCCACAGTCCCAAATTTTTGTACTATGAGAGCTGGGATGAAGCATTACTGGAGGTAACTCTGTGCTACATTTTCTAATGTGATAAACTTAGGCTTTTGTGCTACCCTCAAAACACCTAAAAGGTTCTTAGTCACAATCTGGCTCAGAAAACTCAGCAACAATCTTGATGCTCTGCAGATAATGATGCAAAAAGCCAAGAGCCCCAGGGCAGAATCCCTGCCTGCTTAAAATAAATTCTTCAGAGTTTATTGAGAGTTAGCTGTGAGCATCGTTATTACTGAGCCTTTCTGATCAGTAGCTGCATTTTAGAGTGGTGGTGCTTGAATTCACTGATTTGGGAAACTATCAAGAAGAGGAAAACAATGGAAATCATGTTGCGGAGGATGAGGGCTTTGCTAGTTTAAGCTATTGCTGTGTCATTACCTCCTACACGGCCTACCATGGGCTGCATTCTCTTGGGAAGGGGCACAACATTTCAGCAGTGTTTCAAGGACCCTGAACATCCTCATATCTGAGGATCTTTCAGGGGCAGCTGAGGCTTGCTCAGCTTTTTGAGCAAACTGAAATGTCTTCTGGCAGTTCCCAGGGCTGGCAGGTGGAGTCCCTGTCCTGGAGAGGCCGTGTTGAAAGCCAGATGATAGCTCATAGTGAGCTTGTGTGAAAATCAAGGACACTGAAGTAGATGTTTGAGAGCAAAGCATTAGTTTTGTTTTATGGCTGGGGATAGAGTCTAATGAATTCCATAACACATGGGGGAGACTGTGGTGACTCACACTAGGATTGTGCATTTGTGCCTAAATTACATAAACGCAGTAGGATGTCCATACGGCTGTGTAGGAAGAGCTATTTGTAACTGAGTGCACAAACAAGGTATCCCTGTTGACAATCTTCATAGATTGTTGTTCTCCTCTGATGTCTTAACTGGATGTCCCATATTGCAGCAAGACCAAAAGGGAAACATTATATTCAATCCTTTCTTTTTTATATCTCCAAGATGCAGCACAAACAATGTTAACATTTTCTTTAGGAACAGCAGTATTTTTCAGGGCCTTGTCCATTCTCCAAGATATCTCCTGGCCAGTGGATGTGATTCTCATTTTTCCTATTGTCTGAGTTTGGGATCAGAAAGCACTCAGTGGGCTGACTTTGGTGGGTAAGTCAGTGCTGGCCAATTGTGAAACTTCCAGGTCTTGGGAAAAGGTTGTCTAATGCATATTGAATTGACTCCCTTGCACTCTTCCATTTTCTAGTCTGATCTATGATGCATGCAAAGCATTACATATTAATGGTTATCAACATAATGAACAAAAGGCTATCAAAAGACTATTGTTAGGACCATTAGAGGTGATGCTCGGGGACATTATGTCCTCGGCTTCTGTCTCCTGCACTGCTGAGCATCAGTGTTTACACAGTTTACTAAGGTATAATTTTTAGGTTGCACCTGGTTAGTCATTTATTCTAATGATTTGTTTGTTCTTTAGAAATGCTGTTTAAAGCAGACTACTCTTTCATTTTGCCATTAAAAATTAATATTAAACTCAGTGTAAAAGTGTCATGAGAATTTCAAGCTCCAAATAGTTCCCTTTTTTTTCTAAATGATTAGTCTTCATCTGGTGAGTGTGCCCACATACTAACGTTAAAAGATGGAAAAGCATGTGGAAGGTTGACATTTTGTACCTTTGCTTCAGTGTAAACCTTTTTTTTAAAATAGAAATGTAATTTAATCTCTGGCTGTAATCTTCACTTTCTTAAAAAACACTGTTTCTATTGGTTTTTTTTCGCCAGTGAGGTTGGAGGGAATTTACTTTCATTGTGATAGTAGTTAAGGATTGGGTAGAAAGCTGCTTAAAGGGTTATTTTGCTGTTATCTCTCTGTAGTAAATTGATGACCAGAATTCAGCTACCTCAGTATCCTTAGCACAGTATACCTACCAGCTGTTGGATGATAGTCCCTTTCAATTTACTGAAGGTGTCACTATCAAACAATTCTTTTCTGGTGAAAATATGGATGCATTTCTGATGTGAATGGTAGGATTTGTAGTAAAGCTCGTTCAGAAATGACTTTGAAAAGTAAAGAATGTAATTGTACTTCCTGATTTTCCTACTACAAAAATGCCTTTAAAATAGGATTTTTCCAAATTCCACATAGTTTGAACTACAGTGACATTCACCACATCACTTCTTCACCTCTTCTGAAGTCATTGCAGCAAATGTTCATGCCGAAAAATGTCCTTGAAGGTAATTTAACAGCTGGAAAAATAAGAGGAAGAACCATTCACTTGTGGGCAATAAGCTCTCGGCAAAGAGAATTTAAAGCAATTTGCCAGTTCTTCAGTGGTTCAGCTATGAGCATGTTCTGGGAGAACAGGATAGTTATATTCATATTATCTAAATGGCAGTCATAATGCTAGAGAATGCCAGGCTCCCCTGTGGCTGCAGGGAGCTCTCCTGGTCACTTCATGCTGCCAGTCAGCTCTCCCTGGGGGCACAATGCCCGGCATCTTCTGGGCTTTCTCCTGGGGACAGTGCAGCTACGGGTCACCTTTCCCTGTGGAAACCTACCTCCTCCCAAACCAGCACCAGCTATTTACTGCACAAGGTGAAGAGTCTGAAATAATTTTTCCCATTTATCTGGGGTTCGTTTTATTTTTCTTGAAATAGTCTCTGAAATTTTGTTGAATAACTCCTTCTTCAGTCTTTTTTGTGGACTATTTGCAACCTGATTGCTGATGTAGGGATTTCCAACTAGCAAAATGCCTTTTTTGTTGTTTTTGTTCTCATTTTGAAATAGAAGAACTTGCACTTTCTATTAATAAAGTATTTGTATTTTCATAAATAATAAACTTCTATTTTTGAAGTTTGAAAATGAAATGACTTCCATGTAGGTATAAGCTTGTGTTTGTATTCCTTATATGCAAAGAAAGTGTTGACTTTGGTGGTACAACACAGAGAGAGAAGGAGTTGTCAAAATTAGGAGCATGGCAGAATTAAAATCAAAAAAATCTTGTTAGATATGGTACTTTTCTGTCAAAAATGAGAAGTCACTGATAAAGTATCTTAACTGATAAAGTATTTTGACTAACCCAGTAATTACTGAAGTCCTTCCGAGTTGCCTTGTCTTAGTGGGGAAAGCTCTGTACAGCCCACACTGCCCTGGTTAAATACTGTCTGTGACAGAAAGTGCCCATATTACTCCAAAGGGGTTGCATTGCTGGCATGGAGTGTTAAGACACTAGGAATCATTATAGCCACACTACTTTGCATGGAAGAACTCAATTTATATCATTTGATCTGCCATACTGGTTTGGGTGTTGTCTGTGGTTCAGGAAGTCTGAATAAAGGCATAGGTCTAAAAGAAGGACTCCATGTTCTGCAGTAGACTTGACAATATTTTCTGAGTTGATTGAGTTTCAGGCAGGACAGTAAGCCCCATGTCAAGGCAAATGAAGGACCAAAGAGAATGATGTAACTGAAGTCCTTTCACTATAGATCCCACCCAGAGCTGAAGCTGGGGTTCTGTGCCATGTTCTCGAAGGAGGCTGTTTCTGTTCCTCTGTGCAAAACTCTCTTGGTGTAAAAAGCAGTAGGGGTCCTGGGGAGAGTGAGAAAGAGAAGGATTGGGGAATGAGATACTCTACTACTTGTCCTGTGGAATTTTGCATTATTTATGTCAGATAGCCATAGGGAAAACCACAGAACTTCGGGGAGGGGAGGAGGAATTCTCGTGCGAGAGCCTATTTGTCAAGGTATGAAATTATGCTTCTGCGGAGATGTCCTCTGTAGTTTTGGGTTCCTTTGCATCCCTGTCTGTCAAGTGATGCAGTTGCAACCAAGAGCATTAGAAAAGTTTCCCACTGTATATTGTGTCACTGAGTAATTAGGAGATTCTCTGCAAACTGACTGGGGGGAAAGGAACTAACTCCCACTTTATGTCTGACTCCATTAAACATCACCTGCTGTTTCATTTAAATGATGATGAGTGGGACTGCTGAATCCTCTGCCTCTGCACCAGAATTCAGTATACACCAAGAAATTCTGGACATTCCAGGGAGATAACTCTAAGAAACATTTAGTTTGTGAATCACAAAATGTTACATAGGAGAAAAGTTTCATCAGCCTAAGCAACAGATTCTTTTAGTATGTGCAAAAGCACAGCTTCACAGACACAAAGGAGTTTTCACTGAAAAATGCAAATACATGTATTGATTCAAGTGTCTGAAAGAGCAAAATAGAGATTTTCTAGTTTCCTTCTCTGAATTTAGAAATTCAGTGGTAGATTAGGCACATTAGTAATATTTTGGGTCCTGTAAGGTGTCTTTGGGTTCTTAAAAAAAATTAAATTATTTATAAGGGTTATTTACCTGCTGTGAATCACTTTTTCTACTCAGTTCTCAAGCTGCCCACAAGATGAACAGTTGACAGCTCTCTATTGTCAGTAAATAAGAATTCATATTATTGTTTGATGTAAGAAGCAAGTAGAAAGGAAATCATTATTGCAAAACCACCAGGAAACACAGAGATGGGTTTGTGGCATCAGCAACTGAAGGTTTTAAAATTATGTCCAAAGAGGTATGTGAGGAGGAAGGGGTTAAAAATGGAAGACTTCCGAGGAAAATAAGTTAGGTTTTGAATTGTTTTCTCTCAAGATGACCTTGCAGCTGGAGGGTGCTAAGAATATTCACTCTGGGAAAATTCACATTGTTTTCTATCTCGAGAAGTCAGCTAACAGAATGCTGTAAAGGACTTGCAAAGCATTCTTCAGAGGTCTCGAAGAAAGGGGGGAAGGCAGATAAGAAGCTTGGAAATTGTAAAACACAGCCTTGTGAGGGTTTGTGCCTGCACCATGCCTTTGATACGTAACAGGCAGGGTTTGGGCCTCTGCCTTTTGCCCCTGCTAAGATGAAATAACCTTAGCAGTGTATGTGTCCCTGTTTTGCCACAAAAATAATGGAATAGATTTCTTTGCACTTCAGCTCTGCATTGTGGCTGTCTTGGTGTTACCTGCACATATTCAGTTCACACAAGGTAACAGCTCAGAGAATAATTCACAGTACAGACTGTATTTTGTGTAATATGCTCAGGTCTTACTTGCTTCTGAGATATTTACAGTTAGAACTAGGTAAGAAATGATGGTGCTATTCATTTAAGGTACTTTTATTAAGGGGCAGGCATTGAAAAAGATAGCATTTTAAAGTTCTAGATTAAAAATAGCCAAGGGCATTTTTAATAACATGAATTTTATGACTGCAAGTATAAACCATAATGAAGTGACAGAAATATCTTGGTTTTGATTAGATAATGGTAGCAAATCCGTATTTAATTTGGCATGTACTTTAGACACCCAAAGCCTTTTTCTGGGAACAAAACATTTTTTTATATCTTGTACTAATTTTAGGTTTTAAAGGTGAACAAAGTACTTTAAAAATAAACACTCATTGTTACTACGCAGCAGCTGAGAGAAAATAATTGGTGTCATAGTTCTGTGCTTTGCTTTGCATTAGTGTGATATGACTTGAAAGAAAAGTCATAGTTTTTTTGAAAAGAGACAAATATGAATGGTAAAAAGTATTTTAGGCATGGTATTTAAAAACTTACTTTATAAGAAAGAACTTTGCATTCAGGAGATAGTTTAATGAGACCATATTCTTCCTTAAATATGCAAAGACATATAAAAATGGTCATAGGGGAATGATTATGTTTACATCTGTCACTATTGTTGAAATTTCAGTTGGTATTCAATAATTTCAATAACAAATATAGTGACATCATTTACAGCTTATGGAAAAGGTCATTACTAAATAAGTGCAACATGGTGGTATAAGTCTAGAGAATGAATTCAGAAATTCTTGCATTTTACTAAGATTTATGAGGTTGTGCCTTATAAAACTATACAAGAGATAAAAAAACCGCATAAAAGTCTTTGTATGTGATATGATGCTAAGCCCTGGATTTTAGACAGCCAGGCTATCTTCCTTTCATGGCTACTTCAGAGTTTTGGAAATCTTTTCGATGACTGTTAAGCAACGAAAAATTAGGGTTATATAAAATTAAGACACTTTTGGGACTATCATAAAATAGTATTTTTGGAAACACTCATGCATTTTCTGTCACACAAGAGAGCTGCTTTTATTTCTCACACAGTCCTAGTACGCAGAAAAAAAATCACCAAAATAGAATAAAAGAACATATGCACAGGAAAAGTCCCACAAAAGGAAAATGTTTGCATGCCCTTTGAATACTGTGATATATATTACATACATCGATTAAAAATAAACCATTAATAATATATAAGCAAAGAAAGTTTCTCATAAACTATACAGCTAAAGAACAAACCGGAATAAAATAAAATGGTACTGAAGAGAAAAAGAGAAAGAAGGAAAACATTCTGTCTTTCCTTTTTTTCCTCCTCCTTCTCCTATGGATCATTTATGCTTTTCTCAGCTTCTCTCAGGTCCTTTATGCTTCTCTCAGTTTCTCAGTTTTCTGAGAGTCATAGTTGAATCTGGAACTAGAACAAGAAATTTGTACTCGGTTTTCCATCAATAACCTGACAGAACCCGTGTTTGCCATTTAAATGTCTCCAGTACGTGTTGCCAGTGGAAAGAAATTAATCTTTTAGATAGCATTGTGCAGTTCAACTAGGCACTGGAGGGAGAGGAAAGTACCTCCCTTGGAAGAAATTTATTATTTATATAGTAGCAGAGGTGCACTTGATCTTATGCACTAAATCAGCAGCCCTGGCCAAATGTGTCTTGCCTCAGGGAGCTGCTAAGCCTGTGTGTCTCCAAACAGCTACTGATTCAGGGAGGGAGAAATTCATCCCTGCCTGGAGGGATCAGGAAATTGTTGATTGGTGTGCCAGAGGAGGCAGAAGAGAGGGTGCAGGCAGGGGGGGACAGAAGGTGCTGGTTAGTGAAATATGTGCAAACACAGTTCCTACTTCTGTGTTCAAGGTACGGGATCACACATCTCTACTGAAATCTGGAGAAAGCTCAAGAAGGAAAGGACATCTACTGGCATTTCCCCCCTGTAGCTATTGCCAGATTGGTAGCAATACTTAAAACCATGACAAACAAACCAAACTTAAACCATGACAGCAGCCTGGCTTGAAATGTAGGCTAAAAATGTTCATCTACAGCATAGTAAGGGAGCAGCTACGAACTGAATAATGAACTAGTCATTCTGTGGCCTTCTGAATAGGAAAGGCGAAGTCAGTGTGGCAGTGCTCAAGAGAATATAGACCCATATACTTCCAGCAGATTCCCAGCCTCTGTGAGTGGTGATGCCTTCATAATCCTTCATGCTTTGCATAGGTCCTTGTTAAGATCTGAACAGTGAGAACTGCTTCTGCCCAAATTAAGGGGCAAACAAGATCGTATGCTGAAGTCAATAATACAGATTCTGTTTAACGATGAATGTGAGGCAGAGAGACAGAAAAATAGAAAATGTGGGGGGAAGTGGGAGGTGGAGAGAGAGAGAGAATGATCAAGCAGAAGATAGTCACCACTCATGGATCCGATGACATCCTGTTGGTCCTTTTTCACCCTGGACTTCTTGGTGGTGGGGGTCCCGATGTAATTCAAAACTTTTCACTATTTATAGATCTTAGCAAACAAAGGAATTAATGCTCATTGGCTACACAGTCCTCTTGTTCTGTTGATTAAATGATTCCATCACTTCTAATGCTAGTTAATCTACATCCTCAGTCTTTCTCTTGAGTCGATGGGTTTCTTGAGTCAGTGGGTGGTAAGTCAGTGGTCACAAGCTTCCCCCTGCTGGAATTACCTTTTACGCAATTGGAGCTGATTTCAGCACAGTTGCCAAGTTGGCTTTCCTTGTGGCCCACAAATTGTGCATTCTTTGTGTCCATTATCAGTGATACATTCTTCTCCCTCAGCTTTGCTAAGCTCTGGCTAGGTCTGGGATAACACCCAGGCAATGGTACCACCTTTATCTTACCTCAGGCTCCTGCTGTGGTGGCTTATTTTACAGCCCAAGTTCCAGGTATCCATGGAGGCATATTCGGGGGTCTTTGGTGGTTGTTGATGCTCACAGATGCCATCTGTTCCATAACTTGGGGTGATCCTTTTTTGACTGGTTGTACCCATCTGAGCAGTTGCTTCTTTACACTGTTTGCCACAGTGGGAATTTTTGTCCAGACGTGTTAACCAGGATGTGCTAACCAGATCTCCCCTCCACTAGGCCTGGAGCTAGTGCTATCCATGATTGCTCCATTCTGAGCTTATCTCATGGCAGAGTCCTTCTGTGGCCTTGTTTGAGACAGGCAACCATGCTTTTTATGTCCTTACACTTGTCATTTAGCAGAGGTTGATCAATCATGGATTTGGCTTCTTGCAATGGATTTAAATATGCCCTACACCTGCAAATTTTCACTAGGGCAAATGATACTAAGTGATGATGGGTGTAAGTCGATAGACCTAGCTAGTGAAGACTGAGTGGTAGATGTTCCCATATTAGGATGAACTGTGCAGATCTACTCTGCCTAGCTGTGTGGTAGTCCATCTATAGTCACTCCAGTTAATCTTTCAGCTTAGTCATTTAGAATAGTAGATAGCCTGTGTAGCCAGGAATACCTGACCTTTAAACCTGACTTAGTGGCTGATTTTCTGCAAGGTACCTGTAAAATCTCTAGACACTGCCTTTTTAGAGTTGTTGAGCAGAGTAAAATTCCCAAAAGCCTGACTGCATAGGATTGAATTTGCCGAAGTCGTCACTTTCTCCCAAGTGCTGTTTCCTGTACACAGTGACTGAAATAGGCTGATGTGTAGTAGGATACTGTATGGGTGTTTTTCAGAGCATGGTAGAAGAACAAATGGCTTCCTTAACAGGAACTACTTCTTTACATTTCATCCGTCCCCTGAAGTCAGAAGTATAAGACTTTGCATCTGTTTTAGAAGGGCTGGTGACCAACACCTCCACGGAATTCAGGAAGGACTACAGATGCTCGTACTTTTTGAAACAGGCTTGAGATATTGTATATCAGGCAAGAAAACTCAGCTGCTCTGAAAACACATTTTTACAGATTTTTTTGTCTTCACAAATATTATCTCACACATGTGCTGCAGTGATTAGAAATCCACAGCACAGAAAGCTCTTAGAAAACCTCATACCGATATCAGTACTAGTATTTCAACTGCTGCTGTACAGTAAATGCATTGATCACTTAATTTGCCATAAATATCTGTAATCTGTGATATTTTAGCAGGATGATAATAACCCTCTCCATTATTTCTGTCCTGAACACCACTTGATGCACCAGGTATGCTTGGTAGTTGTGGCAGCTTCCGTACTGCTCACAGTTGTTACGATATCTTCCCTTGTGCTAAGTTTTGAATTCACGATTCACAATGTACTTTGTTACACAGTTATAAATTACACAGTTACTTAGTTATAAATTTTCTTCTTTTTTTTTTTCTGCAGTTACTGCTACTCTAACTGCTTTGTTTTCAAGTTTCATAAAGTAAAGTGTTTGGGACTGATTTAAAGACTCTTAAATTATCAATCCCTGTATGAAGCTCAATTTTTATTTCCTTCACACGACAGAAAAGGTAGAAAGTACGTAATTATTTTCCTTCAGATATACCTTTGGAAATTCCAGCGGCTTCAGATCTCAGTGGTATTATAACATGATGTGGGCAAATGAGCAAGCATCTGGTTTGTCTCCCAATGAAGAAAGCATTTTTTTAACAGTTAGCTTTCACAGTCAAAATGTAATTAGAGGCTTGATATCCACTGTATAGTGCAGAAAGCTCTTATCACTTGTGTATTTACAATTCTGTAAATGAGTTGTAAAAATCTGATGAAAAATATAGTAAATGTTTTATCCTGTGAGTGTTTAAGAAGACAATTAGTTTGATTCCGCAGGAGTCCTTACTAAGGCAGGATTTTGTTCAAAGGCAGAACTAAATGGAGGGCGGATAGGAGCAGCAGTGTATGGGTAGGGGCCTTGCCCTGGCACCGTGTGCTGGTGCTTCACTGTTCCAATAGTCAACTGTGCTCCACATTTTCAAGTCCCTGTCAGCTCTTCTTGAGGCCCTGTTATTTCCTGATGTCCAAAAGAGCATTATGTCTATACTCTGCTACATTTTCTTGATGGTTTTACAACTCTCTGGGGTTGCAATTATTTCCATATTGCATGGTATGGGAATGAGGCTAGGGACATCATCGAGATTTGCAAGTAACCTGTAACCTAATTTAAATTTACCAGTAACTAGGAAAATATCATAAAAACTTTGTGTTGCTTAAAGCAGAAGGGAGATACCCTGATGGCTCCTAACAAAACACATCTTCCTATTTCACTCCTGGTAGTGGAGAAACCTATTGCCCAAATAGAGAGAATGTATAGCCAGCAATTTTTTCTCTGAGCTCCTATAGGAGTTTGCCTTTGTGCAGGAGAGTAGTCCACTTTGAGTTGCCTTAGTACTGGTAATTTGAACATCAACTTTCATATGCTCCCACTTCACCAGAGGCTGAACAGGTACCATGCAAGGACTCCTGAATACTTGCCAATAAGGCAAGCATACCCTTTAAGGGATCTGTCTATTTGTTTGAACATGGTGGGAGGATTTCACCATGCACTTGCATTCTAGAAGTAATAAAGTAAGGAAAGGAAAATTCTTGCAGTATCAAAGAGTAGACACATACCACATCTGGGATTTTGACAAAGAGAAGAAGGCCTTTGTAAGACCCAAAAGAAGATTTATTACTCAGGGGTCTACTACTACATGTGGAAGTGGCCATTAGAGATTGCAGCCTAGAGTTTATGAAACAATGCACGAAGGGCAGGAAATCAACATCTACCCCATGATTAGTTCAGTATTACTTCAAGAGAGGTATTAGTAGGAAAGAGCCCTGATGCTATCTATCTTCCAACTGTCAAGAACACATTTACTCTTTTAGGATGAAAATTCCAAGCTGCACAAATATGCTCATCAAAGGCTGGGGCACATTTGTTTGCCATTGCCATCAATCTGAAATCAGTTGGATGTGTTTTTGTAAAGTGAAGCTGCTAATTATAATTTCCACAGGTGAAAACTGACAGTGTGTGACAGTTTGTTGTGATTAAGAGATACAGTTTGGAGAGAAACCAAGGCGGTAAAATACTTAAAGTCAGCACTAGAACAGTGAAAAAGCCTTTAAATGATTTTCAGGAAATAATATTGGAGAGTCTCAAACTTTCTTCTGGATTTCAGCACCTGAAGGACTTATCACTAAGGGGAAATACAAACTTGGGTTTACATTTTGCAGTATCACAGGTTGTGTTTCTCATTTGTCTTTGTTTTCCTTAAAGCTGTCCTTTGAAGAAAAATATCAGCATGAGCTAATAATTTGTGCTGTAAAAGGACACAGTCTCCAAGGCTCCCAGGTTCTGCCAAATATGCTACAGGAAGGACTGAGGAAACGTGTGTAAACTTCAGACTGCAGAGCTGTGTGAGACAATGTGTCAGGGTCATACCAATTTACAAACTCAATTATACTATAAAAATGATACTACATTAATGTCATATTAAAGATACTGTGGGTTGGTCCTTTGGGATCAAGAACATGGATATTCCTGGTGATTGTCATACAATATCTACTATTTTATTAGCATTTTTATTTATACATTAATATTTTCATTTTATTTCAGGTTGTTGTCCTTCACTTACCTATTTCTTCAGCTGAAATGCTGAAAAAGTCCCCTTTATGCTTTCCTGAAGGTAAAGGACTGTTCAAGTCTTTGATCATATCTTCAGTGTTCTCCATTGCCCTGATGCTGTGCCATCTGACCTTCCCCTTCAAAGAAATAACGCCAATCTTCTGTGTCTTTGACTTCCTGAATTTGTAACATAGGCCTGGAATAGGTCAGGGTTCCATTATACAGCAGAGACCGCAGTCAGCTGCATTGACACAAGAAGATACAAAGATATGTGCAGTCCCAAGACTCAATTTTGGGTAAGTCGGAGTTCCTTTTTTAGGTGACGTACTCTTAAATTTCCCCTAATTTTCCTCTGTTTTTCTGAGAAGTTATTCCAGGCCCCTTTTAGGAAGGTTTCCAGGCGGTTTTGTCTGCATGATGTTGGCCATGTGTCATCATTGCTGTGTGAACAGTCTACTTGGAACAGTCAGTGCTGGCAAGGAAAACCTGGTTTCATCCACACTGTCATGAAAGTATATTTAAATACTAAATACTAAATAATAGCAAAGCTAACAAAACTGAAGAATATTCTCTTTGACATTCAGCTGTTTGCTTTAAGATGGACCCTGAATTAACTCCTGAATGTAGTAAGAGAAATAGAGTTTATCCACAAAACTATTGATCCCAAGGACTCTTTGGTAATCACTTATTCATGATGGTGCTGATAATGCTTCTTTCTGCTGAACCAGGATCTGTGAAATGGATTGATAGGCTTGAACCCAGCTCCTACAGGAGTATTTGCATTCTTTTCCAGACTTTGTTCAGACCTCAGTATTAAACTCTACAAAACTGAGCGATGGTGTGAAGAAAAGCATATAGAAACACTTTAGATAAAAAACCCAATATTTTTAAAAATACGTAACATTAGGAATAAACTATTTAGAATCCTGCAGCTGAATTATGTTCCCTGGAGAGTTACAGAGATAGCTGATGTCTTCAGTCCCCAGTTTATCACTAATTAATCCCACTTCATTTAACTCAGGTGGGAGCTTAGTCATCTTATGTTTTCTGCAAAGTCAATGGAGGGAGACAGAGATTTTCTGGAAGTGGTTCAGCCTACCTAAACAGAACTTTGCAAATTCAGGGGACAAGGTCTTTTTGAAACAGAAGTTTCTAGCTATATATATAATTATTACACCATTGAAATATAATTCACAACACTCATGATTTGATACAAGAGGTCACCTTAGTATTCTGTTAATACACCTGGATTTATATTTTCAAATCAACCAATGGGTGCTCTACTTAAGTATGAATTAAAGACGTCATCCCACAGTAATTTAAGACTAGATGTTTAAAGGTGTTTAAATGTCTTACTACTGTTCGAATCAATAACTTCTTAGGTTCTGGACGCTTATGATAAAGAAGTTCTATAAAAGTCAACCTTTATTTGATGGCCTATTGCAAGCTATGCTCATATGGGTTATTGTAAAAGTCTCAGTCATATGATTTTTATCCTTCCTCTATGACTATAAATCAAATATAATCAGCACAACCATGTTTCTTACCCTTCCGTATTCTATTACAGACAGAGTTATTGCTTTGAATTATTCCAGCTGAGCAGTCCAGTTACCATCATACAATATATTTCACCTTGACAAGGTTCTTGTGAAAGCCTCAGCAGGTCATTTGGATGCAGGCAAACACTATTTTCATAGAATCTTAGAATCATTTAGTCTGGAAAAGACCTCTAAGATCATTGGGTCTATCCATTAACTCAACACTGCCAAATCCACCACTAAACCATGTCCCCAGCTGCCACATCTACATGTCTTTTAAATTCCTTCAGGGTTGCTAACTCACCACTTCCCTGGGCAGCCTGTTTCAGTCACTGACAACCATTTGGGAGAAGAAATTTTTTCTAATATCCAATCTAAGCCTCCAGTGGTCCAACTTGAGGTCATTTCCTCTTGTCCTGTTGCTTGTTACTTGGGAGAAGAGACTGACACCCATCTCACTGTTGAGTTTCAGCTAGACAGTGTGTATGGCATCTCTTTGACTTTTGGGTTGCCCTATACAGAATCAGGTTAACGTGTTTATTTTTTTGACTGATCTCCCCCCTTTTCTTGTTGAAGGGATCACCAGCCAACCTTGTGCCTCTCAGCTGCCTTAGACTTGAATATCTTACGAAAAAACTGACACTGGGAATTTACCCAGTGTATAGAGCTTTTCTGTTAGAAAATCTTAGTGGGAATAGAGAAAGAACAGTGTTTTTTTTTCTGTAGACAAAAATCCTTGATGTGTATTTCCTTACAAGGCAAAACCAGTTCTCATCATGCCTAGTTAAAAGCAAAAGAACAAGAAAATGAAAAAAAAAAGCAAGAACAGTAATCTTAATGAACCAAATAACTCTTTATCTCTTAGGTCTTTCCTGTATAAGTTTAATAATGCTCTTCAAGAAGAAAATCACTCTAGAAAACCCGTGTTTTACTGGCACAGGGAAGTGCTTTATTTTTAATCTTCACAGCTCTCTGGCTTATATCATTCCTCTAAGTCACCTTACACATATCTTCTTTGCTTTACCTCAAAGTCACTACAATAAAACTGATGAGCCTGCAGTTGGGAGAGATGTAAGGAAGAGCAGAAAGTAACTGACTTTTTTCTTTTTACCAATTTATCTGTCCAAGAATTTGCCTGAATATGGAGAATATTCTTTTGGTTTTGTTCAAAAGTTTAAAAAGGTCTTTAGATTTACACTTATGCTGCAAAATGAGGGGCAGAGAACAAGCTGCATCAGTTCTCTGTTTCTTTCTGTATGACGTTCATTCAAGTTTCTCTTCCTTTTCTCTACCATAAATCTGCAAAATTCTCAGAAAAGAAGGCATTCCACTAGCTCTGGACTTAAACTCAGTGTCATTCACATATCTACCAAAAGCCCGGTTTCCTTTTCAATCACTTTTACAACTCTAACTTAGTGTTTCTTACATATTCATTATGTTTGTTGTGATCATAGTAGTCAGTTTTTGTGTCTCTTTCTAAAAGATGTTAAGAACTGTTTTTATTGTACCCGTTCTATACTCATGAAAACAATGCCTATATACTGTATTTTCTTCATATGCTCTGTCCCTATCAATGAATTATGGCTATTCAAGAAAGAACTGTAAGAGGAAATAATTTAATTTTGTTTTATTGATTTGTGTGTCTTTCCACAAGATTAATTTCCTATTACATTCTGGGTTGCTGTGTGTTATTCAGACGCCGAGACCTGTCAGTAAATCTACACTTCACAGTGACTCTATGCTTCATTTTATCTTGGCTGAGCTGTTAACATACAGTCCTGTCATATATATTGCATTTATCTGCATTTATGCAGATAAATATATATCTGCATTTATGCCACCTTAATCAAAGGCAACTTGACTACTTAGTAGGAACTGTTCTAAATACGTCTCATCTGGAAATCACTTCCTCTGACAACAGAAAATGTCTGGGTTGTAATATAAAAATTTAGTAAAGATTAATAATTTAGTGTACATTTAGTTTGTTTGCAAAATCTGTTCTCACTGTTCAGAAGTTTTCTGTAAAGGAGCTTTATATTTTGTAGAATCATAACCTAAATACATTCTCAAAATGTGAAAAATGTTTGTCACACGGACGTATTCGGGTTTTTTGGTACATTTTAGTCTTTCCAGTCATACTGTAAAGAGTATTCAAAAGTGATTTATGTAAAAGGAGTAAATTCAATTAGCAACTCAAATCCCCTGTGTGTTACCCAAACAGTATAAAATGGCCTCAGAATATTTAAGATTCAAACTCAATGTTTTTTATGAAAACTGATTTTATTTACAGATTTTATTTACACTTTTAGCTTTCATGTAAGGCTGTATTTCAGCAGTTGATGGCATTTGGAGTGATTATTATTCTAAATAGAAGCAGCTAATTTGTCTGTTAAAATAAGTTGTCGTTGGGATATTACTGCATAGACGAGGCAGTAGGGTATAAGATTCGTCTGTTTTATTTTGTTTACATTTTAATTTAACACCTTCCCAAGACACACAGAGAACCACAATGGTGAGTCCTCAGTGAAGTCAACAGCAACCATTTGAATGTCTTATGTTTCAAAATAGAAAGAAAAATTAATTTTCAAAACTCCTCATGATAAGAATTCTGATACATTTACAAAATCTCAATTTCACAGCTGAAACATTTTTTTCCTCCTGAATGGCAATCATAAAAGCTTGTCTTGCTCCTGTCTGAGTATAATGTTTAACTAATATTCACATGGAGTGAAAATCATGCTCTATTTGAAAAGAAAAGAAGAACAACATTGAAGACTGAAATGAGTTCAAGTAAAAGCAAAAAACCTGTAGGGAGGTTGAAATTACTCTCATGCACAGCACTTGATTTGTAGTTATCATTTTTCTTTTTTTTTTATGGAGACCTACCACATTGAATAAAGATTAACAAGTGCTTGTTTTTTTGATAAAATAAAATTACTTATCTCAAAGCACACTAGCAAGGCTGACATGAATCTAAACTGCCAGTTTCAGAAGCAAACTTGGTTCAGCTGATTGGATCGCCTCATTGCACTCCCAGACATATTGCCTGTAATATGTGTATGCAGGACTATGGATGGAAAAATAATACATTTTAGACTAACAGAGACTGGAGGCACAGCCACCTGTGTTAGACCATGGCCCCCATGGTCCCATCTTTCTGTTCCTCATCAGGCAAAATCTTGTTAAGCTGAGGTTTGACCAAATACGTCCAGCAGTAGTTCTATGCTGTCATTAGTTATATTCACATTATCTTCGTGTCAAAAGGCCAAACATCCCCAAGAAAATGAGACGAGAACCATGTGGGGAAAAAAATCAAGTGAATACAGCAATTGTTTCTTTACTACATATTCTATAAATAGAGGGTTTTTTTGTTGTAGAAAATTAGATTGCCTGCCATAGCAGAAAGTCTTAACAGAAACCTGAAGTTGTCCTTAGTCTACATTTTGTCGTTGTGAAGGCTATCTCCTATACTGGGAGATTTCATCTCATTTGTGTTGAGTGCCGAAGTACCCAGGATCTGAAATACTCTGAATAGCAGTAATAGGATCCTTATAGGTGAAGGTTTTTCCTTGAACTCATTAGTGGGAAATGTATTTCAGCAATCCCAGATTTCATACATACCTAGAGGACACTCAAGAAAGTGAATTCAGGTGGACTCTTCTCTTCATTGTCTCACAAACATAACCCAAAGAGGAAAAGCTGCTTTAAGAGGTATCTAAACACACAGACATTTGCACACTTCCACCAGTTAATGTAAAACAAGGATTAACAAAATTAATGTTAAGCAAGGACAAAATGTGAAACCCTGAGCAAGGAAAGGCTGTGTCTGTATGAATGAACCACACAGTGCTGGAGAAGATGTTCTGGGACACAGCTGGGTCTCTACCTCTGGGACATCTCCTGCAAGCTGGCCCCACTCTGGCCCCATGAACTGTGCTAACATCAGCAGTGGGAGCACAGTGGGTGATCACTCCTGGTGCACGTCTCCCCATCTCAGCCCAGTGGAGTCTCACTCCTGCGTGCTCCCTCAGAACACCCCACACAATGAATCAAAGCACGGTAAATGAGTTCCCTGAAAATCAATTTCTTACACTGTTATAGGTTCTCCCAAAGTCTACCACAGCATTAGATGGGGCTTGCTAATCAAAGTAGCGGACAGAAACATTACATGAAAAATGTGACGCTTTTTCTATAAGCCTTTTTTCCACCAGTGATCACAATACTTTCCAAAATACTTTTCAGAACCACAGTTAATTTCAAAAGAGATCTGTATTTTTACTCGGGCTAGAGCTCAGCTTAAGCAGCTTTAACTTGAGTTGACAGCACTGCTTTAGATTTCTTTATATGCTTGTACCAATGCCATGAGTACATTGTATTGAATTCCTGACATTTTGGCATGGGAGAGGAGGGTCTTAGTGATTCTACCTGCCTAACTGCAAGTAGAATAAACATTCCCTCATAGTGAGAACTTAACAGAAATTTAAACTATAGTTGCATGAAGTTATAGGAGTCCAATTAAATAATCATTCCCAAGTTCTACAGCCAAAGTTTTTTTATGTCTTCTCTTGAAGTTCATCCTTTCTTTAAAATATAAAGCATTACAGTCTGGTCAATGCTGTCTCTTCCAGAGATAGGTAAACAGGAATGAAAATTAATTTCTTTCTAAGACGCAGAATCTTTAAAATGTGTCTTATCTTCTCTTTGGTTTGTTGAAATACTTTCTGGTGTGTGCCAACATGAGTTGAATCAGATTACCAAAGAAGTCCTATTGATTTCAGTGGCAAAACTTTCAGTTTTGGTTTTGAGTATTTAGGAAATAAATAAATATATAAATAAATAAAATTTCCCTTCTTGATATAAATCCTTAAGCATTCCCTTCCTGCTCCCTTCCTTTCTGTATTTCTTCTTGAACTAGGCAGATTTCCAATCCATATCTTGGTTTCAAACACCCAGTGCCTCATACCTAAAGAGTGAAGAGAATATTTTTATAGAATTCAATATTTGTAGGGTTCTAGTTATAAATTCTGTGGATTCCTTCTAAATTATAGAGTTTGATCCTGTTTCTTATTAACTTTTTAAGTGTTCTTTTAACTACAGTACACTTTACACTAACCACAAGATGCCTGAAAATGATTGTGACATCTAAGAAATGTTTACAGATAGCCAGACACAGAGAATATCACAGTATGTAGCTACAGAAGAAATTTCTGAAATTAAAAAAATAGCTTTGTCATTTTACAGCAAATTTTACTTAAGAAAAATACATTTTTCAGTCAGTCCTTCATAAACTAATTCTTTTATGAGAACCTGAAAGAAAAAATAGCTTCTACTGAAATTTGAACACTCTGATTTTTTAAAGATTTTCCCAATTACAGAAATTGTTTTCTGCAGGCTTTAATAACACTCACTGTGTATGACCTATAAAAACTTACTTTTACTGGTAGCTTTTATTTGAAATTGACATAAATATTTTCTAAATTATTTTCCTAAACAGCCACAGTTCTTTTTTTATGTAATTTCTTATCATCCTCATTTAGAAAGATTTTCCTTTAATTTTATGTCCGTGATCTTTCTGGATCTTGATTTCTAATCTCTTATTTCTTATTTTAAATCTTTCCTCCTTTAGTAAGCTTGACCCTTTTAAGTCTTTGTCTTGTCTCAGTCTTCAATACCATTAAGACTTTCTTTCTTTCCTTCTAGGCATGTACTCATGTTTCCTGTTTTAAAAGCTCTCTTTTAGTCCAGAACACAGCTGGATGAATTCACCACTAGGTCAGTCTCTGGATATAGGTTAAAACGATTCACAACAAACCTTGACCAGCAAAGAATGATACTGACTTCTTGCTTTGGGCAAAATAGTATTTATTATTCAGCCATGTTCTATTACTTCAGTGTTTAGTAAGCACACCCAAACTAGATGTAAATTGCCTAATCTGAGCACAAGTAACAGAACATCAGTAGTTCCCAATATTTTTTGTATTTAGAATTTCTTCTGAGGCACTGGCCTCTTTGCAGTTCATTTAGCCTGCTGACAACAGGCTTTCTTTTTTAGATGCCTTTCACTGAAGAGCTACAGTTTTTCCATTGCTCATGGATTACAATTTGCAAGTCACTGACTGTTAGTATTTTTCATGTGTTTAAATAGTAAACTCTGCACATATTCATGGTTTCATTTTTTCTACAATTCCAACAGCACAGGTTTATAAATAGATTTTGATAAACTGCCATTGTTGCAGATCTCACACAGACTTCCATATTGCACAGACTTACAAAAACAGCAGAATGGCATCATGAGTGACCTGAAGAACAGTCTGGGCAGAAATGGTTAGGTTATTGTTATTTTACCTTGCAATAAGAATATAGACTTGATGATCGACACCTTTGTTTAGTGATTTCAGTTGTTACAATTTTCTTTCTAGGTGGAGACAAGGATATGAAGAGCTTTGTAATGATAGTGCCTATTTCACAAGCAGAAGTGTCTTCACTAAAGAGCTATACAGGTAAAGTTCTAATCTTTTTCCTAAGTGGTATTTATCTCTCTGCAGCTAAGAGAGTTTGCTGGCATTGGCATATCCTAGTAGAGATGTAGTTTATAATACTTAGAATAATTCACATTTTGGTTGGAAAGGTACCACTGGATGGTACTTTTCAACATGGTACTTCTCTATAGTTTGGAGCATTTCTCTTAGTGACATTATATATTTATATAGTGGAGTAATTGTGTAAAGGGATGTAATATTTTGCTAGTAACTTTAGCCTATGAGACCCTTTTTTCTTGTACCTACCTTTTTGGGGCTTGGGTTATGGGTTTTTTAATACCTAACTAATGTAGGCCAGCCAGCAAGGCATATAAACAAAGGCCTAGCCTGTCATATTAATACAAAATTCCATGTGCAGAGAAGTTCTCCAGCCAGCAAGTGCCATGCATATGCCCTTTTAAGTTTACTGGTGTAACTAAAGGGACAATCCAGCCATTTTTTCTGAACCTGCCTGAGAAGCCAAATTCTTCAAAGCAGGGCTCTTAAAGGCACCTGGATAGAGTGCAGCTGATATCCCTGATCTCACCCTCCCAGGGGCATGGCTACACCCTTTCTCATCAGTTCTCCTGAAAGCCTCCTCAGCAGAGGATAACGAGCTTGATGTGCCACTTGCAGAGCTCAGCTCCTCCCTGCACTCATCCTTGTGTCTTTGTAGGATGCTGCTTCCAAGGATGCTGCTGTACCCTGCGAGCTGGTGATGCTCTATCCTTCTGTGTGCCCTGCAGGCATGCCTTCTTGTGTCTTCAGAGAAGCTTTCCCAGCCACAAACCATGAGAGAAGTGCAATCATAAAGTGAAAGCAATAAACCTAGAAAAATTACATCAAAAAATTGTAATTAATTTTTGTTACATTCCTTTGTGCCAAACACAAATAAATTGCAAAATTGTTTACAAATTAAGTCTTAAGAACCTAACAGATTAGTGTTTTTTTTCTGCTGGCCTGGGGAAAAAAAGTTAATAGAACTATTCATGGTGTTATTACATATATAAATATACATATAAATTTAATGTGTTTGCATATATCTACATATATGGACATATATGTTCATGTAGATGTACACACCTGTGTGTATATGTACGTGGGTATTTTAGATATGTAAATTGTTTCATTTAGGGAAGCAGCATATGAAGTGTCACTGCCCAAAGGGCATACAGCTAATGTTAGGAAAGCTAAGAAACTTCATGGCCTGAAGCAGATAAAACCAAATGATAAGCAAGTAAGACAAATAATGCAGATCAGGAACAAGATCCTTGAGCTGCAATTTATCCTCCATCCTGTGCTAAATGTAACCCATCAGGTAAAAAAGCCTTGAAATCATTCTGAAAATCTCTTCTTTACTGACAAAAGCAAAATTCTTCAGTGTTCTCTTGTTGCAGATACAAATGACCTTTTTTTATTCTTCTTTTTGAGAAGTGCTAGCATGACCACTGTTTGAAGCAAGGCTTTGAAATTTTGCTGAAAGGAAAAAAAAGTCTTTTCTTTCTTCCAGGAAATTCAATTTCAGGGAGCTATCACCTGTTAAACCAAATCACTGGCCCCTGCAGAACAGGCTGTACTAAGAACCTCTCAGAAGTGTGAGATCAGCAAAGGAAAAGAGTTGGCCCTGTTATTGACTGTTCACCTTTGGCCCATGCAATGAGCCACAGCTTCCCTCCTTATTCCTGCCCCCACTGTGCCTACATCTTATGGTACAGACTTGAGCTGCAGGATGACTTGTTTTGTTTTGTTTTGTTTTTTCTAAGTGACTTGAACCCATTCACAAAGAAAGATACACGCAAGCTGGAGTTAAATTAGCGTTGCTCCTACATGTTATGCAAAACTTTGGCTTACTCAAATTCTGAATGTCTGACTTTACAATATACATAACTCATAATTGTTTGCTGTGGACATATGTAAACATGAAGATGGAAGAAAATATGAAATAAAATCTTCTGGTATCTTTATAGATTTTGCTGCAGTGATTGCATAAGGTACCAAGGATGTTCAGTTCTCATTATTCTGTTTCAAAAACAACAAAAAGACTGCAGGAGCAGAAGTTCTGAAAGGCAGCTTGTTAAAGTCTACTATTTTTCTTTCTGCTTTCAAGTCTCTGAACTTGCAGCAGGTTATTTTATATTTATATGCTGTGGAAATTCTTTTGACTTTTTTCAGATTATGAGCAGTTGTCAAGGCTGGTCTCAGGACTGGAGGGACAATTACACTTTGTGGGTTTAAGAAGTCATTTATTATTCAACTGGACTTAAAACATGCTGACATGATTATAAAGATACAGTCTAATAGGATAACTTTCAGTAATATAACTAAAATTTCTATGATAGTTAATCGCATAAACTGATGTAAATTTTAATCAGCTTAGACTTTCTGCTGTAAGCTGATTCAGAGGTCCTTGGCCATCTGCAGAGTTCACTGTAATACAGTAGGTTACACATTTGCATACACAGGCTGCAGCGTCCATGGACTTATGCTCATTATTTTTCCCCTAGATATTTGAGTACTTGGGTAATACTTCTTGTGAAAAGGGGTTCAGAAGTTTTCCTTCAGAGGAGAGATGCACAAAACTTAGAGTTATAAAGAGCTTCAGAGAACCAGGATGATATCCCAGAGGGTGATAAAAGCCTACAAAGAAATCTCTACTAACTGTCGCAAAGGTAATGATATTCAGGATGAAAACTGGTAGGCTCTCCTTCGTTGCCTATGTGTCCTATAGCCTAAGAGACTTGGCACAAGCATTTGAAGAACTTGCATAGAATAATGATCCTTATAATACCATCCTTTTAATGACAACTTTTAAATTATTTTATGATTTATGAGAGGACTTTGGTGTGTAAAGGCAGATGTAGGTAAACTCTAGGCACCTCAATTCTAAGCTGGCAGTCAAACACACTCCAGCCTTCCTTCCAACTGCAATCTCATGAAGGAAACATCTGGCGTGCTCTGTGCTGAGCATCCCACTTCTCACGTGCTGCCCCAGCCTGAATGCCTTGGGGATTCCTCTGAAGTGTCATTTGATATACTCAGTCTCAAGGAGTGAAACAGATCCTTCCCTACTAAGAGCTCAATTCTCTAAGAATTAGATCCTACAGACAGGGATTTATAACATCAGTTGAATGAGGGGGAACACCATGTGCCCATCACCAGAAGAAGCTTGTCTGTTTTCTAGGTTTAAACATAAATCCATAAATATATTCTGGACTTAAGTACAAAGTATTCCAGTAAAAGCAGAGCTGGTGCAGAAAACCTGAAGTGCCCATCCTTGGCTTTCATACATAAGCAAGTAGCCATGCTTGTACTATTCAAGATTTTCAATTCCTCTTTCTCACTCAAATTCAACTTGAGAAGATCCAGATTTGACAGATTATTCGTGACAAATCAGGAACCCATTTTGTGTTTGGCACTGCTGGGTTTGAGGAGATGATGTCTAACTATGTCTGTAGGGCTTATACCTGCCTAGGCCACAGTTCTCAGTGGTTTTATAGCATAAACAAAAGGAAAACCTGAGGTTTAAGGGAAAGGACTTCCAATCTGACCTTAACATTCTTGGTGTCATTTCTTATGAGTTTATGGTAAGTGTGTGTATGTTTTACCATCTGCTTGATCTCACTTGCTTTGATAGGAATAAACACTGGAAAATTTCGTTTACCACCTTATAAAATTGGGGTTGCAGTCAGAAGCGTTTCTGTTGATTTCCACTGTCTTCCTTCTATCCAGTGTTACAGAAGTACATAGGTTTTCTTCACAAAGTCTTGCCCTGCCTTGCCTACCTTCTGCTGAAGCAAATGACCTCAATTCCTTTTTTGTCCTAATCCTAACATAAGAGAGGGCAGAAATGATCTTTTCAAGAGAGCTGAGATCCGTTAGTTTGCCAGCCTTCAGATCTCTGGAAAACAGATTGTTACTGCACATTCCCTGCAAGAGGATTAGTCTTTAGAAACGTTTTTCATCCAGC
The DNA here is from genome assembly GCA_013397725.1 of Rhagologus leucostigma. Classification (NCBI taxonomy): domain Eukaryota; kingdom Metazoa; phylum Chordata; class Aves; order Passeriformes; genus Rhagologus; species Rhagologus leucostigma. The sequence continues at coordinate 4,141,886 of VZTD01006068.1, read as the reverse complement.
TGCAAAAGCATTCACTTTTGGTTTCCCTAGATAAGAAAGAGGTTGTCTGAGGTTAAAAAATAAGAGTGTAATAAAATAAACCCTATATGGCACATAAATTCCTTCCCTGTTGGAGAAAGAGGGAGATTGCAGAATGTGTGCACTCAAATCTCAGCACTTATTCACTCTCTAGACCCGTCTAGCACTTTCCGCTGTGTTTACAGTACATTTACAAAAATTGGCTAGTTATAATGGAAAGCTTTAAGACTGATTTTTTTCAGAAATTATGAGCATTTAAAAGTTCAGGCAATGTCAATGGAAGGTGATTGGTTCACAACAAACTTTAAATCAGTCCTGCAATGAACAAATTCTTTCCTGCTAATTTTTTCCTGTTAGCAGTGTGTCCTTACGAGGCTTTGTGAGTGTGAATGGGATCCTGGGCCATTAAGATTTATGTCAATCTTGCAGTGGTGCAAATCCCTTGACTTTCACTGGGTTGCTCTTGACTTATATCGGTGGGATGGAACATTAAATTTAACAATGTGCCTGTTACCTGCACAAGGCCTTCAAAAGTGATGTCTGTCTCTTCTGTTATCTTAGTTGATATGCAGGAAGCAAAGGAAAAAAAACTGTCTTATCAGTTATTCCATGGTCATTGTCCTTGTGTTACTCTATAGCTAACATGATGTAGGTAACTATTCTCCACAACCTCTCTTACAGGAAAGGATGACATGGATAGGTTGAGGGACGTGGTCATTCCCACACAGCAACTTCTCGTGTCTCTGGCCTCGCGTATGGCTTCTCAAGAAGGTAAAAATCCAACTACTTTGTGTCAAAGCTGTCAGAACATTTCAGCAAAATAAAACCATTCCGTTCAGTGTTGACACTGGTAATTCTTTTAATTTAAAAGAAATCCCATGCTTCCAAAGCATCAGAATGAAAAGCTATTTCGAGCTGAGAAGTTAAAACAGACTGAAAGAGTTGGTTTTGCCTTGCTTTCCACAAAACAAAATGCTGCCATGATTTCTTGATGTCATCTGATTTTGAATGAGCTATATTGCCTGATAGAGTTCTGCCTTTCTTTTTTTCTTACTTGCTCTGACTTTTTCTATTCACTGACAAGCACAGACATCATATCTATTGCAGTATTAAATTGGTTTAAGTGTAGTCCTGAAACTGTACTTCAGTATATTTTCCATTATAATTCTGAAATATTTATTTTTTAATATTTGATCTTGATCAGAATTTTATTCCTGTTATAAGGGGAAAAACAGATTTGAAAATATTCTGTAAAATTACATGTCTGTGTTAAATTGACAAAGAGCAAAGTCCATGGCAGTCATAAATGAATATAGGTCCGATTCTTTAGATGCCTTTTAGAATGATGTAAATTAAGCATAGAGTGCACAGAAGCATCTCCTCAACAGGCAACTAATACATATACTTTCCACCTAGCTACATTAATTAGAAAAACAATATGGAGTTTCATGCTTTATCTTTTCTTTCACTTGACAGTCAAAGTACACCTATACCATGCTCGTTTTATTTATTTCCAAGCGGTTGACAAAATTTAACACTGGCCTTGCAGTTTAAGTGCTTATTGCTTGGTCTCATGAGCATAATGAACTTACAGTATTGTGATCACATGGAGAAAAAGTAACATATCCCAAAAGCTCTTGACCGTGGAACTAATTGAAACTTAGATTCTTGCAGCCAGAAGGAATAAAAGAGGGGAAATTTGTGGAAATCAAAAGATCGGACAGCCTTCTGGGAAAACTTCCAATCACGTGGAGAAAGATAGGCTTATTAACACTGAGTGCTGAGCCAGGATGAACTTGCTCATAGTGCTCTCACTCGGCAGTGTACAAGCACTTCCCCTGGCTGACCTTGAGAGAGTTGCTGGGACATAAAGCATTTCATTATCTTTGAGCTCCAGTTACTTGCAATGAAACTCAGGGAGGGATGATGTCACAATCATCTGTCACAAAGACTTATATTCCAAATTAGAGTTAACTACAATATATATATGATTTAACAGATTGTCTTTACTTTATTATAATGTCAGTGCTGGACCTTCCATGCTTCATTTGTCTCTAGCTAGAAGATTGAAGGAGTAATAGTGGCTGTAGAGGTCTATGAATCATGCACTTTTTTAATTGTCATTTTTTTCAATCCTGAGGTAAAATAGAGCTTGGAAATGCACTGTGGTTGACCTGGCCTGACTTCATTTCCCTGTTAAAGGGCATATACTCCTCTTCCCTTACTATGATCTGTATCAAGTGAAAAATGTAGCTGTACACTATGAATTGAATTTATTTGGGTAATCATGGAACCAAAATCTTTCATGGGAGATTTCATTCATTTTTTAGTGTTATTTATTAAGAGAATAGATCAATAACTGTTATTGATGGTAATTAAAAAAATACCTTAATAACCCAAGTGAGCATTCTCTTCTGGTAAATACGATTTTGTTCAGAAGATGCTCAGAAACTGTATAATATCTGGCACAAAATAGGCTGTTCTACTAAGGAACTTAAAACTGTATCTCACTTCTGTGTGACATACCAGTCCCATCACTCCTGCTCTTTGCTCAGCTTGCTTCCACTGCTTTCATCTGAGCCTCTGTATGAAAAACAGATATCTTAAGTCAGCAGTTATCTATCTAGAAAATAGACTAATTCTCCTGAGGCTGAGAGAGAAAGGGGTACTGAAAATGTTTTTTCTGGTGAAGAAATACACAGTATCTATAAAGAATGCAAAATCTGCACAATGTCTGCACACCAGAAAAATCTTCGCTGAGAAATTAATTTGAACAGGTTTTGGTAGAAACATTGACATTCAGGCAAACAAATCTCTGTTGGAATACCAGTGGCAGGTAAAGATCACCCCTCTCAGGTGTGGAAGGACATAAGAAAGAGATTGGGTTGTGCTAGGGTTCATTTAAACATTTTTTCTAAGTTATCAGGTAGACTCAATTAATTCAGTATTCGTATCAACCTTACATGGACCATCATGTCCATAAACTGTCTAATGGTGCATACACAAGTCACTGCCACAAGCCATTGGTGAATTTCCAAGATTTCAGGAAGAATGGAGCCATGGTAATATCCAAACTTTTTGGGACACTGACCAGCTATTTTAGGAAGAACTTTATTCCAAGGGAAATTTTCTTTATCATTGTTCAGGATGAAGTTTTTCATATTTACCCCATAGGCTTCCATCAGTGTGCTGGAGATAGGAAAATATCCAAGAAAAACCACCAGTCTTCTTACATGCACAGACTCATTTGGGCTATGGGAAGGGAGTAAAAAACCAAAATCTATTTTGCTTGGTGGAAAGTTTTCTCAAAGTAGTTATTCTACAGTAGAAAATAATTTAGAAAGCCACTAGGGTATGCACATTATAATGGTCCAGAAATCTGTTTTCTACAAGAAGGTCATGTCATCCAGAATAGACATATTACATTGCAATGCCTTTCAGATATTCAAATTCCTGGTTATCCACTTCTTTTCAAGGTCCACTGTGATATTTAGAGAGACAGTAACTCCAAAACATGAACACTCAGGACAAATCAAAATTATTCAATACTCAGGGAGGTGTAATAGCACATATTTCACAGTGAATGAAGTGAGAATGTTGAGCTTAGTCTAACCACAAAATGCTTAGTGGAATCCAGTTAGCCAGTGGAAATAAACAGCCTCCTTAAAATTAGAAGTTCCTGTTTCTAATATAGAAAAATATGACTCACTGGATACTTCCTAAGCTTTCACAGTAAAGAACATAGTGTTTAACACCCCAGTAAATTCAAGCCAATTATCATAAGCCAATAGCAATTTTTTAAGTGCTATCTCGCTCTTAAAATAACTAGCGTTAAAATCTCTAACCTGCAGCGCATAGATAAGGTATAGAGTAGATTAATAAAAGCCTTCACATGGCAGTAATAGATGATAACTATCTAGGTGAAAGTGTTCACAAATGAAAATTCACTCCAAATTAATTCCCATACCTTTGACTAGGATAGGCTAATGGCATGTGTCATATTAGGTAAGCTGGTCCCTTGCCAAGGCTGCCAAGGCTTGGCGCTGTTATCAGATCTTTGTATTCATTTCCATAGGGTGAGGTTTCTAATTATGATCTGTAATGATAAGAAAATTATCATTGACAGTGTCTCCAGCAAAGTGCCTTGATTTTTATGTTCAGGGAGATATAATGACAGTCTCCATTTATAAAGGAATAAGACATACAGAAGTCTACAAAAAGATGCTGTTTTCTGCAGTCTTGCCTGTATTGCTTCAGTAAAGAGCAACTGCAACATTCAGGTGGCAAATAAATCATCTGTTGGTTTAGTGGATGTGTGATAGATTCAAAATTGAAGCTTAATAGCTAAGAAGTGGAAAAATGCAATTAATTCAGTAAGTTCTCTAGAATGAAGGATTCCTAATTATTTTTTGTTTAATTGAAGTATTGAGCTATGCTGTTTCCAATACTCACTGGCATGCCCATTTGTTTTTGTACAGATCAAGTCTGAACAGCAACAGTAACTCTGTTAACACTAAACTCTCAAATGGAGTGATTTACTCAAGTGAAACAAAATTCCACTGGTTTTGATAGAAATTAAATGGTGACTTAAGATAGATATCCTAAAATAGGTACATTTTCTTTATCTCTTTGTTTTTTCTCTCAAGATCCTCTTTTTCATTTCAGAAATACCTGTGAAATAGAAATTGCACTAGAACGGGCTAACAGCTTCTCTCACAAAATTGCAGCTGAGGCCTGGAGTCAGGGAAAGCTCATGTGGTGATGAGGAGCAGGCATCTGTCTGCCTTAGAGCTGCTAGATGTGATTTGTTAAAAACTGATATTCCTGGACAAAAGATCCTCTAACCAATTAAAGTTAGAAAGTGGTATGTTTATTCAGGCACCGGTGGGCGACATGGGAGTAGCCTCCTAAAGACATGCCAGTGAAGTACAAGGTTTTTTGTTCCCTATTTATTACCCAAATTTTACATCTTCTGCGTATGTATAATCCCAGCACCTCCCATTCCCCGCTCTGTATTAAAATGAGTCCTTCATACATGTGCAATTCTTCTCTTGGATTAGGTGGTCTTGAACTGGGTCAGTGGTCTTGAAAGATGAAGTCAGGAACATCTTCTTCACAGTGACCTTTTTACCTTCTTACTGTTGGCAGGCCTTCGTGACCTGCTGGCGCAGCCCCAGATCCCCTGCTTCTGATTAATTATTATGAAACCCAGGTGTTGTTCATGGTTCTATTTGCTTCAATTTGTTTTGATGACAGTTCATTTTTTCAATTTCTTTCTATAAACAATACTTAAAATATGCATATAATGGTAAGTAATACATCACCTAGTTCTAGTTCAAACATCTAATAATCATTAACTTATCTTCTGTTCTTCTACCTTGCATCCTAATCAATATAGATTGCTTCTAACCCTTAGCTAAAATCTTAACTCTTTAAAGCTTTGACTCAGATGCATCCCTATGGTTAGGTTTTTTCAAAAAATGCCTAAAGACGCTCACTCCCGAAATGGATGTTTTGCTGTGCTCACACGAGACTGTGCCTTTTCTCTGAAGTTCTCTGTCACTCCATTCAGGATGTGCCAAAGTAAATTCACTTCTCTCAAAAAGCCTGGGAGACTCTCCTGTGGTCAATGAAGGCTGGGTGGCAGCTGGAAAGTGATGCCACAGCCTGGGTTTTGGTGCTTAAAATAAGGTGCATATGAGCATTTGTAAATGAAGCTGGGAAGTAAGTGTGGTCTTATTAAAAGGATTCAGCCTGAACCTTACCAATGAGGTAGTGGTACCTTAACTTCCAGACTGCCACTTCAGGGGTCCTTTTTCCATCAGTTCTAAGAGATTTCTCTGTGAGCTCCTCTTCCTCGTTCCCCATGTTCCTTTGCTGGAAATTGGTGCAGTGCCCAAAGTACACAACTGCAGAAGGGAATGACATTACAATAGAGTATCATCTGGAGGCCAAGTTTGCCTGTATGTTTCTAACAGGGTGAGAAATTAACACAGTAGTTTTCACTTCCTCAGAACTACCATTATGCACAATTCTGAGGGCAGGGACCATTAGTTTTAATAGCAAACGAGACAAGTGAACACTACAAGTCTTCAGTATTATTGGTGTAGAAGTCCTTGCAGCATCTAATATCCTTATTTTTCTCTCCATGAACAATGCTGATATTTTATTTCTAAAATATGCAGCACTGACTTCAGGTCTTCAACAATTTACTATGTACATTTTTTATTTTGAATACCAGAAGCTTAAGAAGCCCAGTGTAAGCATGCTGGTTATGGTTTTGATTCGGAACAACATCACTCAACTTTCTTTCAAATTAGTTTGTGCAATGGAACAATGTTTTAACACATAGGTCAGAATTCAAGTCCGGATAACTGGCTACTGCTGGTTAGTCAAGAATTAATGGAGACAGACGAAAGAGGCACCGGTCTTTTTGGCAAAATTATTTACTGGCTACTTCCACACTGCTACTGTCTGTTCTGCTGTTGGAGAATGTTTTGGGTCCTTGGGCACATTGGACTGCTCAGACACAAAGTTTGGCCTCAAATTCATCTTTAGATCTGTACTGTGTAAACACATTTTTTATTCAAAGTAGTCAGAGACAGTCTCTGAAAAAATAATTCTATCTGCTGTGTCTGCACCTATATCTTAAGACTATACAGAATAATTAGCAATGGCGTATCTAGTTCATTTCCAGAAACAATTCAAGGTTTCCGTTTCAACCAATAAATTTTTACAGCTAGCTGCTAACTATTGAGATGTCACTGTTTGCTTTTGTGTCATGCCACAAAAGTAAACTCTCAAGAGTGCCAGAACCTGAGTTGATAGTCACCTCTTTAACATGGGAAATGCTTGTTCTGAGTATTTCCCTCAGGTTTTCATTCTACACCTGACTCTCACTTTGGTTACACACACATGTTCATTGATGTGAAAGTAAATCACAAGGCTTATTTTTTCAAGGTGATATTTTTTCAGAGGAATATCAATATGGTAACATTTTGAAATGGGCCAACAGATATCTAGGAATTAAATGCCCATTGGCTTTCACTCTTGAAAATGACAGTGAAGATTCCAGTTAATTTTAGTGATTTGGTAAATCTTACCATAGGTTCTGGGTTTATTCATGCCCTTTATCACCTTTGAGAGACCTGAACAGACTGTTCACAGCACTGGCACTTGCTTTTATTTGCATGAGGTGGTTTTCTGAGGCTCCTCTTCCCTATGAATAAAGAAGAAATACCTGCAGAGAGTGATTCAGAGCAGCAGCCTAGCTGTATGTGCTCTGGTTCATCTGCCGGAGGAGTGCATCTCTCTCGGGTGACTCCAGATGGAATTCACGGACCTGCCTCCCCAGTCTAAAGTTAGCCTGCATGGATCTTACCTGCTACTTTTCTTGTGAGTTCAGTTCTTCTGGGTTCATAAAATACTTAAAACTTTTTTCAGAATATTTCTGGTAAATTCAGTAATGTGGTTCTCTCCTTTGTTTGCAGAAAACACAGCAGTCACCTCTCAGACTTCGGCATGCAAACAAAAAAAGATTATTGTGTGAAGGCAAAGAAACTGTCATACCCAGCTCTACAAGAAACTAAAATATTATACAGACTTGACAAGAAAACATGTCTTTGTTTTCAAATAAGTTATAATTTTGAAGGAAGATGATAAAATAGTATTAGAGAAAGCAGGGGAAAAGAACCTTACAAATTACCAAAAGAGGATTTAGCTCTTCAGATTCCTTAATTAGCATGCCTTGCCAGTTTTGTTTTCAGTTTTCTTGTTTCTTGTTCTATGATATATCATCACTACTGGTAGCAAGGAAGTTATTTGCTCCTGAAGCTTATACAGCAGAAGTTAGAGACAATGCATTCAAATTTAATGGATCTATCACTCAGCTGCTCCTTCTTCTTTCACTTACAGTTTTTAACAAATATTTGCTCTGCCCATGGTTTATCTGTGCTGTTTTGGTATGCAGTCTTCGCTGAAATATTGAACTGTTCAAAATAAAATTTTTGTCTAAAATATTCAGCTTCCTAATTGGTATCTTTTATTGTGTTTTTTCTAACAACTTTATTGTTCTCAGTGAACCACTCTGAACTGCTTTGAAGGGTGCACTGTGAAGAACAAGCTTCATTTAGAAAAAAAAATTCAAACAGTATGTGATAAATGATTGTGGCTTATCTAAAAGGATCTCTCTAATTGCATGTTCTCAAGATAAATGGAAGTTCTAGGAAATTATGGTATGAAGAAAAATAAAGGTCAGAACAACAGGTGAAGCTGTCACATTCCATCGCCTGAAGTACTAAAATATTAACTATGCCTGCCAGGGTACTTCTCGTATGTTAATAAATCATTATGTTTGACTCTGGTGAAGTATTCCTGTATAAAAAACCAGACCATATCCTCAGAGAATGGCGTCATTTTCTTTCAGATCAATGTATAATCACAATTCCTTGGTTTGTCTTAAACATATTTTGTACAGAACACTTTGCTATTTTCAGGTATTGGATGGAAGTTAATTACTCTGACAGTTCAGTGACAGAAGCCTCTGATACTGTTATACTGAATTCAATTGACTTTCCACAAGATAAATTGTTTTCTGCATTGTTCTTCTTAGCACCACATGTCCCAAAGATCAAATTGCCATCTAAATTTGCCAGTTTACTAATTTGATTTTTTTTCTTTTGCTGCTAAGATAATTGATCTCTTCATTGTTAGATCATTTCCTTCCTGAGCTCAAATTGATGATAATTAGATGCAAGAACTATAGAGAAAAGATCAGCTTTAGAGGAAAATCAATTGCAAGTGTATGGGTGGATGATAATTTTAGTTACATTATCACTATTATATGTATCTATTCAAAAGCTCTTTCTAGATGCAGAAAAAAATTGAGAAAACGATATTCCAGAGAAAACTGAGGTGCTGGGGTTTTGTGAGGTATTTGATAGAAGAAAATCTGAATAGAGAGCAACTTTTTCAGAACCACTCCATTTCAAAGGTAAGTAGAAACATTTTTACTTAGCATCCATAAAACCATTTCCATATGGTCATTTCTATATGACCATTAAAATTTTGACAACTGCCCCTAGTTCCTCAGAGCTGCTAGGTTTGTGCCCCATTTTAGAGAACGCTTCTGTCAGCAGATTCCCAGATTCCATTGTCACGTCTTGCATGCTGAATGTGAAACTCAACATTATTTACCCCTTTTCACGCTCCTCTGTAGCAGTGCATGGATCAAGCATGTTTTCCATGCAGGTCCCTGGTATCTGCCTGTCCTCAGGACCTCACAGATCAGACAGGAATATCAGCATGTCCCTGTCTGCCGGACCCTGATGCCCAAAAGAGAGTGACTGAACAGGGCTGTGCTATAACCACGACTGGTAGAAAGCACCTACCCACCAGAATTCAGGGGCTACAGAACCACCCTCTTCCCCAGGCCTCAAGCCCTACCCATGATTGCTATGTTTGGTTGCCATTCAACAACTGATGAGATGGTCTTGAGATGAGATGGCTCTTCAACAACTGGCAAGATGGTCTATCCTTCCCATGGTCTTGTGGCAAGTGAGTTTCATGCATCACAATCTTTTTCAGCTGAGAAGTCTAAATTGACAGTGTTTATCTGCTTGAAACCTCTTTTACTTGTATGAGCTGACTAGAAAGAGCCAGATCTAAACTGAGGTTGAGAAGAAAAGCAACATTTTGTCATATTTCATATTATGAAGAAGTATGATCCTTCAGATCATTATAATGTGATATTTTTAAGAGCTAGAAATAGTTTTAACCATATTTCTGAAGGATACAGCCATTTTAGGACATTTAAGAATAGGCTAAATAAGCTTCAGATTACATGCTTATATTCTAAGAACTTTAAGGACAGACTGGGAAAGACCCTGTTTTCTTAGTGCCTTTTCCTAACTATCTGCCTAGCTAATCTCATAAGGATGTGGGCCTAGATGGCTTTTTTATCTGACACAGTAAGGCAGTTCTTGTGCACCCAAGATGGGATGGGATTCACTGTACTTAGTGAAAATTCTCTCTACTCCTTCCCACATTCACTGGTTAAACTTCTAGAAACGACATTGTGCCCCAAAAGCTTGAAATAGATGAACACTAGCCCTAAGGAAGGTGCAACAGAGAACCAGCTATTTTAACACCATGAAACTCCTCCTTTCTTTTAAGAACTTGGAATGGGAATGACTCAAGGAGTTACAGAAATGTCACATTCTGCCTTTCTGCAGGTAATGTTAATTTCAGTCAATGGCCTTATTTCAGGGCAGATCCTATCAAAAGGTCTTTCCCTTTAATTTTAATTATAGTTCCTCAAAGGGAGAGCAGCTGCTTAATAGCCTCCAGAGTTACACCTATTGCAATGAAAAGCATAGCAAACTAGCAGTACAGTATATTAAGAAGGGGATTCCAAAATGCTGAATTTTGGTACCTTGCATTGTTAGTGCTAACAAATTCAAAGTCAGAGTAAGATTTACCTTCTTGCTGCATGAATCCTTTTTCTCCCTCTGGTAAATGACAAGATTTCTCCTTCTCTTTGTGAAGAAATAATTCTAATATGGATCTAATTTGGAGGCATCTCCTTTGGCTCAATTTATCACCAGTGTACTCGCCATTGTCAGCACAACACTGCACATCAGGACTGATAAATCACATTCCCTTTCCTGGCTCGCATACTGTGTCCTGAAAATAGAACCAGATATATCACAAATAACTAGTGACTATCTTTTTACACTAAAATTTATTATAATGCATATGTATAAAACTAAGAATATGTGATTTAGGCTAGTTCTGAGTATTCTTCTTGTACTTTTTGTCTATGAAAGATATATTAATATGATATTTTGATATGAAGTAATTCCTTCGCCTTCTCTCGGGCAGAGAATATCGTATTAAATTGCTGACGGATCCTTGTCACAGCAGCACCAACATGATTCCCTGTAATTTCAGCTTTGATATATTTTTTAATTAAGAAAGCACCTTTGTTTTGAAAAAGATCCCAAAGCCTTCCAGAAACTGTTACATATTAAAACAAAAGTTAGGTATAAAGATATCAATTCTCAGGTGGAAACATATTTCTGTGGATGAGATAGGGGGAATTAGAAACTACTTGTTTTGTTTTAAAAGAAGATTGCAAAAGGAAAAATGATAGGAAAGGATATGAGGATTTTAGGGAGCTTTCAGTAGCAAGCTGGAATCTCAACATAATTGTGTTTGGCATTTTACCAATGAGAATTGGGGGTTTACGTTTTAGGAAGAATCAGAGTGAACGGCTGTCAGCAGGTCCTTACATGAAAAGATAAGCCAAAGCCATATATCTTCTAGGTAGTTCTCAAACCCTCCCTTGAAATTACCCTGTCACCATAGTAACCTTATAATGGCTAAATGGTGCCTAAGTGTCCCACATTACCAGAGCATCTTCTTGATCTCAGAACTTCGACTTTCTCCATTATGGAGTTCCCTGGCTTAAGGGGATTTTGATTATTCTCTGAAATGAACATATATGAGTAAACATTAGAAAACAGAAAGACACAATCAAGCTAAAGTAAAAGGTTTTACAAAACTGGTTAGAATAAACTGTCAGAAAAGGTACAGATATGGAGAGGTCTGTAAAATTCAGCCACAATTTTCCAGAACAATTTCTAGTAAGTACTTTGAATCCAAAGGGTTTTATGGTGAAGTACATGACGTGGTTACCTGCAAAAATGGTAATTTCCCTCCTCCTTGTCCAAGGTTACCAAGTACAGTCTTTATGCTGCAAACTGAAGACTGCCAGCAGAAAAACCAAATTAAATTAATTCTGTGTGTTACTTCTCAGAAACTGCTTGGGATATTCAGAGTATGAGCCTTATAAACCCAGCAGGCAAATTTCTCTTGCCAGTTTTTCCTAAGGGCTTCACGGTTGCTGCTGCCTTGCTGGAAATGTCTGGACCACACTCCATCAAAATGCAAGCGTTGTATAAATGGATGCGTGACCCTGGTCTGGCACACATGTGCACACACACACCTGCAAGCACACATGCACGCAAGAGGTCATGCATGGAGACATCCCAGCCAAAACTCCAGCATGTGCACACGGATGCAGCTTCAGGTGGAAATCACAGCCTGATACACACGTGCAGCCAGCTGGGGGATGGATGCATTTCAGGTCATGTGCCGGTGCTCAGTTTATAATGCTCATGTAGCTGGTTCATGTTCAGTGAAGAGAAGGGACAAGGAGGTAGCCAAAACACCGAATGTTTCTCTCATATGCCCTATCTGCAACATATCTTGCTTTAGTAATTCTGTCTTACTGAGCTCCACCAAATAAACACTCAAAAGGAAAGTGCATCTTTTCTCCTTCCCCTTCAATCAGTATAAGGAAATATTTCATTACAGTTTTGAGTCTCCTCAAGCTTTTGAACAAACTTGAGCCTAGACTTGATGGTATTTCAAAATTTAAAATGCAGAAGAAGGCCCTTTGAAATTTTGCTGATCAAAAAACTAAAAGGCCACAAAACCTCTTAAAAATTTTATTTACAGTTCACATTTAATTCAGGTTATTAGGAGAAGTTATAGATTAGTATACCCTGCTGTTATAAAATACATATTTATAAGGTTTAGATGAATAATTCACAGAGCCAATGTACTGCTCTGCTCCTGAAAAAGTATTTGCAGTCCCATCATGTTTTGGAGGATTTCTTTGCTACTTGAAATTACTCAAACAATGTATTAGTGATGAAAATTTTTATTCTGCGGTTTGCCTGTGACTGGTTCTCAGAATATTTTATATTCTAGTTGTAGTGATAGGTCAGATAAATCACGTGCTGCTATTTCCTTGCCCTGATCTGACTGATAAAAGAACTTTTCTAAAATAAAATGCCATGTAGGAGGACAGAATATTCAGTTTCTGTGAATGCTTGTGCATATGATTTTGAAAAACATTTCTACCAGTGTGATTTGATGGTATAAATATTTGAACAAAAGAAATATAAGGCAATACCAAACATGCCAAAGCAAAAGATGAACAAATATTTTTAAAAAGTTTTTTCCTCTATATTGTCTCTACTTGAAATAATTAGAAAGAAACTAGAGAATTTTTGGAATTCCTTTCTATGTAATGAGACTAGAAGCCAGCTTCTATTCTGCTCTGACAGAACTATCTGCTAGTCTTTATTTCTTTGGAAAACTAAATAAAATGTTTGCATCTGTAGGTACCTCACCACAGTCTTTCACAGGGAGGAAAAGGGCCATTAGTAGCATCTCTTCCAAATGAATAGTTAAGCCAGGACTGCAAATATTTTTTTTCCTTTCATTGCTGAAACTTAGGGAACAAACTTCTATTGATGATAATTGACAAGATTAACAATATTTCTTCAATTTTCTTGCCCAAAGGATGATATAACATGGCACAGAGAACTGGAGAATTATTTTCTGGGTTTGAGAGTGTTGTTGTGCAGGTCCTGCTCTGTCTTTTCTGTTTGTGCCTTTTTCTTTCCCTTGGCTATGAGTTCTGGCAGCTGGTTACAGGCCATTGGAAGATGGTACATTCAGCTTTCCAAAGAGTGGAACATCATTCTAAGATGGAGAATGGATGTCCAGCAGATGAGAGACTGAGCCAGGCCTCAGCTTCTCTGGTTTCTGTCCATAGCCCCACCTCAAATCTCTATGTTAATTTAGACATATCACTTTCTTTACTTTTATTGGTCTGTAAAACAATTAAAATGATGCTTCCCTATTTTTTGCAAGAACAACCTCACATTAGTGTGGTGGTTTTCTAAGTGATACAGAAGGGATGGATCCAGATGATAAACACAAACAAGACCTTCTGCACAGATGTCATTTTCTGACTCAGAGACAGGCAAGTGTTATATTGTCTGAGTGCCATACCATCAATCTCTACATGTCAAACTGTCAATATTGCATGAAACAAGAATTTCAGGATGCTGTAGAGTGCAATACATTTTTCTAGCACATAAAAATATTTTTATGAATTCTCCTTGTATACTAGCTGCCATTCTAATAAAAGCCACTTAAACATGAAGGCTTGTGCTCTAGTTATGTAACAAAGGCAAATGGTACAAAGAGCCATTTCTCTCTTTTATGACTGTTACAAATTGCTCTTCTGTCTTTGAGTGATAAACATCCACTATGAAGTTTCACGAGGAAGATCAGCCTTCCTCAGGTGACCTAGGCTTGGAGTACTGCAGAGAACTCTCTTTACAGATGGGAGAACACATTGAAAACTTTTGCAAAGGGAAGCAGAGTGGTTGTACTCCCCAAGGCTCTGCATATTTCTGTGGGAAGGATGAGAAAGAGGCTCTTTGTGACACCCCCTGTGGGCAATGCCCTTCTCTGCGACAGTCACCTACCTAAGAAAATTAAATGGAACATGATGAGCTGGTCCTGTCATGTGAAATAGCAAAAAGTACCAGCCTATTTTCACGAAAACTGGCTTCAGCTGTTTACCTGAAAGAAATGTATTTTACGGAATGAGAGCATTAAAAATGTTTTTCTTCCAAAAAAGAGACAATGATAGTAAGAGCTTTATATTTTATATTGGACTATGAAGGTAGCAATAACATTAACTGATAGTAGGTAGCCTTTTTCATATCAGGGTCATGAGGTAGTTTATTTCTGGAAATCACTAGAAAATATACGAAATCGAGTACATGCATGTCTTTACCTTTATGACTGATCACTATATATATATCTGTGATGTGCATGTATATGTCTATGTGTGTGAAGGTGGCATGCATATTTGGTGAATAAAATAGAAATGTAGAAGCCCTGCTGTGTGCTGATTTTCATCCATTTCCTCTTTGGAAAAGAGCCAGTATATATCTGGGAGGTAAATATCATGTAGTGGTCTATTTTTCCATGTGTACGTGGAATACATAAAAATAATCATCCTCAGACTCATTCCCATATAAGTGTGGGAACATACCCCAGATGTTCACCTCTTAAGCCTTTAGGCTGACTGTTCCCACTCTGTGGGATGTTGGAATATGCATGAGCTTTTTCCTTGATTATGTTTGTTACAATGTCAAAGTACTGGCAGCTGTCCTAGTGGAAATATGAGTAAATCTGGCAGACCGTAGTCTAAAATTAGTTCTCCCTACATGTAATTGTCCTATTTTTTAAATTTTTTTAAAATATTTTTTTACATTCATTCCAGCCACACCAAGCTTGGACATGTACCATGTAACCACCACAGCTTTGCAAGCTGCTGAACTTAGTTTTTTTGGTGAGGTGGACAACTAGAAGTCCACAGTTTGGGTTTTTTTAATTTCATAGATGTTCTTAGGCAAGTACTTCTATTTTTGAATAAGTTTAAGGATGTTTGTTATATTACCACAAAAAATGTGTTGCTGTCAATGAACTCTGAAATTTTGCTTCTGTATTTAGTGACTTAATACAGAATGAAGGCTGTGAAGGATGTTGGCTCTCAGTCCATCAGTGGTACAACAGAATGATTCATGTCAGACTCTTGCATTATACTTATAGATCATTCTTGCTCATCTGTACTTCTGGGCTTTTGCTTGTTATTTCTCTGCAATATAATATCTTTTTATCTGAAAAATTTTCAAATTGAAATTATTGCTTCTTCCAGTAACTGTAAACCTTGATGTTTTCAGACTGTTTGGAAAATAAAAAAAATGTCTGCTTATTTGTCTGTATATGCTCTACTACTCTGCAGCGACTACCTGCTCAATCATGGATCAGACTTAAAAATTATTATATTTCTGATGGGAGGGGAAAAGGAAAGATCACATTGGTTCTCATTTTCCATGACTTTATTTGATTTCTCAGGGAAAACTTCCTATTTGTAAGAACATCCAGTCCATCATTAGCTGCATGTACACACACTCACACCTACACATATACGCAAGGCTACATCATTCATAGCTGGTGGAGGTTCTAGTGAGACAGCAGTAAGGCTGCCTACAGTCTTGCACATTTAGGACCTGAATCTACATAACTAAATTTGGTCTTGTAAGTGAATCTTAAAAAAAAATAGGAGGAACAGAATAAGTAGCTTTCCTAGCGCCTGTACGAGAAATGAATACCTCCTATCAAGTGGTTGTGCTTGCAGCCCCTAAAAGAGCACTTGACACTCTCCATTTCTGTAGAAAGCTGCTTGCCAGAGAAATTATCATAGCTCTTTGGCTTCTGTGTGCAATATCTAGGGAACCTCCAGACAGTCCACATATCTAGTGGGTATCTGTCTACTGAATTTCAAGAGAAGCTTGGTTTGTCTTTGCTCATCTGATACAGAAAAAATTTGTATGGAACCTCAAGTGGTGTGTTTCATTTTCTCGGCTTTCAGAGTCAGTGAAGTATCCTGAAGTCCTGTAAAGTTGATGGAATAATCAAAGGTAAGACAAGGCAAATAATTCTCTTCCCTAGCCAGATTTTCAGGAAAAAACCATTAAAATCTAATAAATGTTGTATAGATAGTATTAAAATAATGAAAGAATAATATAGAAAGTAAAAGTGTCTTTAATGATAAATTTTAGAGGCAATTGGAAAGTCATATCACCTGGATTTATGGTCAGCTTGTTTTAACAAGTAACATGAAACCAAATTAACAAGGAAATGTGTAGCTAACAAAATTGTTGGGTCATATTTGCGCATGCATTTTTTCCATGTGTTTTCCAGCTGATGTTTATTTATAGAGAACCTGTGAGTTCTATGCCATTTACTCATTTATCCTTTTGCTCAGTGTAAACTTAACTATTGTAAGTAGCTGCACCAGTACATCCTTACTCTCCAAACAACTTCAGCATGTGCTAGTTTAGTGAGATTCAGAATGTACTTGACTTCTTTAGTGTATAGCAAGGGTTGTACCTTGTGCTAATGTTTAAAACCATGCCAATTTTTCATTGCATTAAGGAATTGGGTACCAAAAGGCTGTTTGTGATCGTGGTGCTTCCTTTCCTTAATACCAAATTTCTGCTGTTGCTTAGTTGTTCATTATGAAAAATAAATCATCACTGCGAGAAAGTAATCAGCCTCATTTTTCTACAATTACAGAAGAGTAACTGTGTAGGCTGGCTTAATTTGCAGGCAGGTGAATTAATAGTAGTGTGATACTCAGATTTTTGTCTTTACAGTTTCCATACTCAGAAACTGAGTGTCTCTAGTCTGTTTATTTCTACTTCTGAGCAACTCTCATTCTAGTATTTCACACAAGATCTTCCCACACTAACACATTCTGCATTAGGATTTAAGGTCCAAAATACTGCAGAATGTCAGCAAATAAGAAGATCCTTATCTGTCTGTTTGATATATACGCAACAAATTCCGCAAAGAAGAGTTGCCACTATCTAGCCAGGTAAAAGTTTCGAGCTCTGTTTCATTTTATCTGGGCACTAACTGGAAAGTTATACCATACATGATTGATTCAGAAGATAAGCTTTGCACAAGAATTCAAATTATTTATCTGTATGATAATATAACAATACAGGCTGAGTTTTCCTTATGTGTACGCAAAGGTGCCTTAATGTTCTGCCTCCGCTAGACCTAGTGGCACTAAAAGATTATAAAATTATTTTAACTGTCAAAAATTTAAAGGTGATCTTATTATTATTTACCTCTGTGTCAGGTCCCTGTTCAGGTGGCTTTTGCTTTCAAAAGGCACAATCAGCTGCATTTTTTTTCTCCTCCCAGGTGGTGACCATATAGTTGNTACCCTGTGGAATATTAAGTATATACAGCTGTGCACAGCCTGCTTGGCTCAGCACTCAGGCCAGTGGCTGATGGATGTTTGGGTGGTTTGCTTAAAGCAAAAACAGAAATAAGGATTGATTACAAGCTCAGCAAAACTAACCCGCTTGCCTCACACTGTGCAGCCCATCCCAGCCCCTCGCCCTCCGGTGCAAATTGCTCGGCGCTGCGGAGGGGCGTAAGCGGGGACTCTGATTTTGGAATTCCCCTGGAGCCGTGGATGGGACAGCAGTCTCGAGTACCGCGGCGACGGCCGAGGATCTTCAGCACTACTGACAGCGCCTTATGCTTCGGCTCCGCCAGCCGGGCCGCAGCTGGCCAGCTGTGACAGGCGGGATCTGAACCTGAAGAGGTATCCTTTTCCTTCACTACCAGCTGTGATCATCTCTATCCGCTCTAATTCATGGCCTCGACAAATAAAACACATTTGGAGAGCCAAGAAGAAGCTCCTGTCTCTCTGAGTCTCTTTGATAAAGACTTTATATTTATTTTCAAAATTAAAAGGTTGGAAATTTGAAGTTGGGGGACACTGGACATACTGAACATAATGTTTGCCTGAAGATTCCATTTGTCAGAGAAATATTTTATAAGTCCGATGGCACTGTCTGCAAGGACCGCTCCTCCTTGTGATAGTAGGAAAATACTTAGGCATTGCAAAGGATTATACACTTGCATCTCAAAATAACATGGAGAAATTTGGCCTTACAGTGATTTTCCTGAGATATTGCCAGTGTTGAGTGCATAGCTCAAAGAAATTAGCCTTTGGTCTCAGAGTGTTTTAAAAATGAGATCTGAGTATATCTTACATGTAATGGAAACCTGTAAGACTATACAGTACAGGCTACCTAGCCTTTTTGGGGTTTTGGGAGGGGGTTTTTCTGGTTGACTGGGGTTTCTTTTGTTTTTGGTGTTATTCTTTTCTCTGTCTTTCTATTTATTTTTTTAAATCCTCCTGTTCCCTTAACCCCATCTAGTAACCATAGATGTGCACCAAACTGGATGCAATGCCATTTGAAGAGGAGAAACATATTTCTTAAGTTAGAAAGCTCTCCTTTGATAGCTCTAGAATCCAGGTTTCACTTTTGCATCCTCCCCTTCCACCCCCTCAGGCTTTGATGCTGCCAATAGCAGACTCTCTTCCTGGCCACTTCTTACAGGAGAAGGTGGAGGAGAAGGAATGCTTCCAGCATACTCTTTCCCCTCATGGCAGGAGAAGCTTCTCATTGATTTAGCTGTTAAATAATTCAGAGGCAACAACCATCTGTTTAAGTGAGTGTCCTGTTTCATGTCTCCCCAGGGAAAAGGCAGCAATCTGGAAAGAAACATCAAATGTGACTTGCTGACTTTCTTACATAAAGACTAACAATTAAGACATTTTGCTCCTACGTTTTCTTTCCCTTGAGCTGGAACTTGCTAATTCAGAATTTGGTACACCAGAGACTAATTATAAATGGGAGACAGTTGTCTTTCCATGAACCAACTTCTAGGAAAAACAACTGTAAAGATCAAAAAGGTTCAGTTCCATAAACATTCTTGAGTTTAAATAAAAAAAGCAGACATGGGAGATTTGGTTTCAGGGACTTTCAGATACCTACTGCATATGTGCAGTTCGGATTTTCCACATGCCTACTGGCTTAGTTCTTCTGAATCTGTCTGCTCTTTAAACCACTTTGACAACTGATTCACTCTATCACAATTAAAAAGCAGCTTTTTAAAGCGAATTAATTATTAATGATCCAAAATTTCATAGAATAATAGCAGTCTGAGTCCACACTCAGATTAATTACTCAGTTTAGTAATTCTACATCCTTTAAAACAGAGGAGTGTGTGAAAGAATAATGTAGTGTGTCCTTTAGGGCTGATAACAGACATCTGCAAAATCTGATAACCAAACATGTAAAATGTGTCTGCATCTCTAATATTCAAGTTACTTTCTATTTGGTTTTGGCAGGACCATTCTTTAATTATGAGATGGATCCATGTCAGCGCTGTCCTCTCTTTCTGCCACTCCAAAATCGGAATAGATACTTCAGATAATTTTTCCCATGCTGGTGTAGGGAGTTTCTCTATGTCAAAACAATTTTGAAAGAGTAAGAGGCAGAAGAAACTTTGCCTGTGCTCCAATACATTTTTGAATAGTGAGAAGAGAGACACAAGGAGAAGTGTGTGTGAGAAATATAATCAGAAGACGAATAAGAAAACACTACCGCCATTATGATAATATTTTATAGTTTATAGTGTAGGTAATGTACTCTTTGCTTACTGGAATCTTTGTCACAGAGGGCTATGCGTCACACAGGTGGAACTGCTGCTTTTTCAAATTCTCCAAGTCTCAGCAGTCCCAAAATACTGCGTTTCAGTCTAGAATTCACCTCACCTAAATATATTTGTTTAATTGGAAGGTATTAAACCTTATCTAGTTGCTTGCCATCAGTAGTTAATGAGGAGAGACAGACACTTTCAGAAGGTGACCCATCACATCCTATACCCAGGGGCCCAATGTAGAGGAGCTGAGATTCATTCAAGAGTTGCCTGTCTCTATATTGGAGACTTTCCAGAACATGTATGACTGTCTTAACCTAGACCACTCAATTTTAGAACTACAGCATTATATAGGGTAGTCCTGCTTGTTTCCAGGTCCATGTTTGGCATGCAAGACAACAGACTGAAAAGGGTGGCACCAGAACTATTAAGGCATTAAACTTCAAAGTGATTCCTTTGGTTTTCCTCATAGCTTAAACTCAGGTTTTCTCAGAGCTTCAGTGTTATGGGTTATACACGGTTATATAGATACAAGCAAATTTAGATGTCAGCACCTACTGCTTTCTTTACAGGACTGCTCCTCCTGGTGTGTGCTAGTGTCTATTCAGGTTTCTAAACCATTTCTTTTGAGTGTCTTCACTCATGGCAACTACTTTGAAAGCTGAACTGTTATCACCCTACCTTTCAACTAGCTTGTTTTAACTTTGTCCCATGATCCAACAGAATACCTCTATTTTGAAAAGTTTTCTCAAATTTTCCCTCTTTTGTGTGAAGTCCTGTCCATGGGCTGCATTTTCCTTTAGGGTGTATCTGCCTGCTGCAGTGTAGGGTCCTCCACGGGCTGCAATGGGGATATCAGCTACACTGTTGTCTTCCATGGGCTGCAGGGAGACAACCTGCATCACCATAGTCTTCTCCATGGGCTGCAGGGGAATCTGTGCTCTGGGACCTGAAGCACCTCCTTCTTCACTGACCTTGGTGCCTGCATGGTTGTTTCTCCTGCATTTTCTCACTCCTCTCTCTCACAACTACTGCACAGCAATTTTACACTTCCTTAAATATATTGTCCCAGAGGTGCCACCAGCATCACTGATGGGCTCAGATTTGGCCAGCAGTGGGCCTGTCTTGGAGATGCCTGGAACTGTCTCTATCTGACATGGGGGAAGCCACTTGACTGTCTTCACTGAACCCGGTCCTGCAGTTCTCCTCCACCCTCCTCACCTGCCAACACCAGGACAAGTAAACCCAATATAACTTCTAGTATTATAAGTCTCTTGTGCTGGAAGATAACAGCAGCTGAGTATCTCCAAGAGGTCAGATGGAAGTATTTTTCCATATGAGAATGATATAAGGATTGATTGTACCAGTTCTCACACTGTATGCTGAGGAATATAGGTGAGGATTTGGTGTCTGCTTTGAGAAACTTCAATGTTAACATTGCCCACTGATTATTTTGTGTATAGAAAATTGTTTTCAACAGGTCTGAATAAGTACTGTAAAATGATTTGTTGCCTTCTGTCTGCACAAAAAAAAAAAAAAGGATCTCTCTTCTCTAGAAATCATCCCAGTCTTCTTCATTGGCAAAAAGTTTCACAAATAAACTTTGAGAAGGTGATAAGTGTTATTCCTAAGCAGGTAATGTTCTGGACTGCCATACAGTAATACTGGTGATGATGTCCGTATTTAACCTTATCTTTACCATTCCCCAATGATGAGAACTTGCAGTTCAGTTGTAACAATTAAAGAGTTCAAAGTAGGTGTCATCAGCTTTTTCTATAGTATATCCAAGCATGATCTTGAACAAAGATGTCGTTTGTGTCCAACTGATATTAAGATCTTTTACAGGACAAATTTTTCTTTTACATTTTTTTGATTGATCTTCTAAAAAAATACAAATTTTAAATACATGCTGGATTATAACATAGCTAATGAACATCAGTGCTGGTGCTGATCTCAGCGTTTTCTGGCTTACTCATGGTTTTGGCATTCCTTGTCTGTCTGCAGATATCAATTACTTTCTTAATGTAGTCTCTTATTTTGGCAGTCAAGTGAATGTTGCAGATTGGTGATCTGAATATAATGAAAAGTTAAATGGTTTTGGCTTCTAGAGAATGTTTTTAGTCAGACTTGTCATCTGGCAGTTCATCGTGTGTAGTTAAAAAGTACTATCTTCCTTGATTGAATGATACTATAACAATTGACAGCCAAAAATCAACAAAATCAATCAATCAATACATAAATACATAAATAAATAAACCCAGCAATTGAGTTGTGTTTTTTTTCCCCCTTGGATATGCCTGCCTACATCCTTATCACTCCATAAAGTTCTACATGCTAAATACCCTTTTACATAATAAAAAAAAAATATTTACTGCTTCCTCAAGTTTGCAATCTAGCAGTGATTTGTTGTAAGCAGAAATGACACACTTTGAAGTATGATGCTCTGTAAACTCATTGAAAGGAAGTGCATTTGAGGTTAACACAGAATTTTGTTAATCTTCTTTCTGCAGCATGTTGCATGATTCCCATACTTGCAAATCCTTTCATTAGTAATAAAATCACCAGAATTTCTTTTACACAATTCATTCCTGTTTATTCTAGTCTTTTTTTGTCTCAAACTTTCATTACAATTTACAGCTAAATCTAACTATAAAAAATTATCTTTATTCCCTCTTTCCTGCTGTGTGAGTTTTGATGTATTATATAGCTTAATCTCCTTCTGGGAAGGTTTTGCTTACTGTCAGCATGTCAGAGGTAGAAAGATCCATGAGTCAGTGCAAGACATCTATATAGAGAGAAGGAGTGTTCTGTATAAGAAAGTGTAGCAAAACTTGACTTGTTATTAGCAAAAACCAGAAAAAAACCCAAATAACTTGAAGTTTTATTCCTGCAAATTAGAGTATAGAAAAGAGAAATTTCTGTTAAAAGGAAAGCTTAGGTCAAATTTTCTGTTGTAGCACTAAAAAATCCTGGTTTTTGATGGGGAGATAACTGAAGAGTTGATGGGAAAGCACAAGTGGATATGTCACAATATCACAATATCTCACTATTACTCAAGGTCCTTTGGGTAGAGCCACAGCTACAACCATAGTGTGGTGGTTTAGCATAGTTTGGTTTTTAGTTAAGGAGAAATCCACCAGCCATGGAAGTGATTTTTTTGCAAGAGGCTGCTGACAGCTTCTTCCAGACCCAACAAAACCAACCAGCTGGCTAGTTTGAATATTGACAACTCCATTAAGCCACTTAAGAAAGCTTGACACGCATCTGTGAATTCACATTTTGGAACTGAGAAAGCTCTCCTGCTTCTGGCTTTCGGTCAGGTAACTAGGGGGCCCGCGTGGCCCGGTGGTGCCGGGCTGTGGTCCTGCTCCATGCGGCCTGGCCAGGCCAGCCCGCAATGTGGCTCGGCTAAAATCTCAGCCGCTTCCACTCTGTTAGAGTAGCTCCCCCCAGTGTGGCCACCAAAAAATGAAATTCTACACCGAAAAGTGCTCCGGCTGCTGCCCGACAGAGATCACGTGAGCAACAGCGAGAGACAAATTCCAGCTGCAAGGCCCAGTTAAGAGTAACTCTTTCAGCACTGTAAGATTCCCCAGAACAGAAGAAACCTACAGACATCAATCCTCTCCCGAGTCAAATGAAAGAGAAAGGTGAAGGCACGTGAAAAAAACACCATAGAGACACCAAAGTCAGTGAAGAAGGAAGAGCCGAAGCCCAGAGAGAGGAGAAAGAGGAGATGCTTCAAACCTAGAAGCTGAAATTCTCTTGTAAAGCTATGGTGATGAACTATGATACATCAAAGTACCCCTGTGATTCATGCAAAGCATGGAGGGGTGGAACGTTCAAACCATGAGCAAAGGTACTTGTGCTGAAACACCCAAATGTTGAAGTAGCTGTGATCTAATGAGAATCTTGAACAGAGAGAAATGAGAGTGGTGAAGACCCTTGCCCCTAGGGAAGAAAAAGACCTTTGTTCCCAGAGACGAAGATGATCCCAGAGACAGATGAAGATAACCTTTGCTTGTGAACAGCCCATCCTTAAAATGGTACCCCATTAGCTAAGATTGAACCCTCAAATACAGTTACAGGGAAAGCTGTAAGTTGAGGGAAGGGGCTTTCACATGGCGAGCAGAGAACCATTTTCCGGGTGGCTGTTTCGCTGTGACACTGAAGCCATAAGAGAACTGTTTCTTGCAGAGAAATTTCCACAGCACAGCAAGAGAGACTCCTCTATCTAAGAGAACTGAAGAAAGACTAGTTTAGAGGTTAAACCGACTGAAAAAATCCCAAGTTTTGTCTCTTTACGTTGTCAGTGGGAAAAGAAAGAAGAAGTAGGGGGAGGAGAAGTGTTCTGAAAGTTCATTCTGACTCTTATTATTTTTTCTTTTAGTTCTGTTAATAAGCTTTCTTTATATTCTTTAAAGTTTTGAGCCTGCTTTGCTTTCTCCTAATTCTTATCTCACAGGAGGAAAATAAGTAAGTAATAGATGTGAACCAAACCCACTACACTTAATTGGTGTTTCCGCCCGGTTTTGAATTGAACCTGCTAAACACAGAATAATACAAAAGGCAAGAGGAGCTACCCAGTGTTTTATAGCAAAGACTAACAATTTCAAAACCAACTGATTGACCTTAGGAATGTTGTAGTTGTCCAGATGAAAATATAAGGATATGCAACTGAATTTTAAGAAATTACTGAAACAATATAAAAAATCAAGTTTTCATATTAAGAATGAAGTCAATATTATCTTATTTACCAAGCATTAGAGGCAAAGAAGCTAGAAGAGGCTTCTCAGCTTCCATGGAATTGAAATAAGGCTCTATTAGAAATGACTGAAACAAAAGGACTCATGGAGAAAACATTTTCTTTGTGTGGGATTTATAACCACTTTAGAGAATGTTGCAGTAGGAACTTGCTGTGACTTATCCATTCACTAGCTCTGATATCAACATGATTTTAATAGAAAGAGGATGTTGCGGATGAACGGAAGTTGGCATTTGCTGGCCAGAATAATAAAATCAAAATACTGAGAGAAAGGAGAGGGTTTCCCAAACACCTCTTGTAGAGAATATGCACCTTACAGCTTAATGAGAATCAAGGTTAATCTGAAATTGATTTAGTTTAGTTTCTACTGTCTATACAGTTTGAGGAATATTATTGGAAATTACAGACTGCTAGAGTTACAAATAAGGCTACTGTGGATGAAGACACGGGATGAGATACATTAGGTGAAAAGGTCTCTCGGAAGACCTTGTGTGATTACAAATGATGTATTGAAAGTCAAAAACAGGACTCAAGACGAAAAAACTTTAATAAGGAAAGAGATGGACAAAAGCTAAAGAAATGCACCATCAATTTAATTCTTTCTGTCTTTTAAAAGTAAAATTAAAGGTACACTGTTACCCTATCAATCCTGCAAATCATCTACTTTTCATATTCTTCACAGGAAGTTTTCTGATCAGAACTGAATTACTTCAGCTGCACCTGAAATTTCAGTTTCTAATCAATTTTTTTTGTGGAGAGCTGAAGTTTCATTCCTAGATTTGTCGTTTTTCTACAAGGTTTGTCAATCTGTGTTAAGGAAACACAGCTGTTCCCCATATCCTGTAAGGTGATACACTTCTCTCTTTATTAATTAATATAGGAAACTCTGAAAGACCTTCCATAAAGTCTCTGACTGATCATGGTGCAACATTTTCCGTGCCACAGCTACTTTCTCTGTTTGAAAGCAATTAGTATGTCATTATTAGTACTGGTTCTAGATAAGGCTATAGAACTAGATGGACAAATTAATCTGCATTTCTAAGACTACAGTTGATGTACATTAAAATTGCTATAAAATTATGGGTTGATTACATAGATATGGGATATTTTACCTCCTTATGGAATTTCATAGAAAGACATGATTTTTGTTGAATTCAAAAGTATATCTAAAAAATTATTTCCTGATGTAAAGCTGTATAGGATGTTTTCATAATCTTCAGTAACAAATGAAATACATCTTTTAGGTCAATCAGACATACTACTGTGGAAAATTCAGAATGTATTATCATTTATTATTGCTTGTCTGGATAAGCTGTGTATTCAAAGATACCAAACATATACTTAGACTGTGCTCCTCTATCACATAAAACATAAGTGAAAGACATGCATGCAGTTTTGTTTTTTCATGTGGTGTCTTTGTAATTACTAATAAAGTAGTGTTTATTTTTTCTAGATTCGAATGAATAAACACTTATATTCAGATTTCTGTATTTCACTGATACTCCACTGATATGCATAATGCATATACAGCATGAATTATAATCTGTATTTGAGTGGGAGATGTTTTATGATATTAATCTACTTTCTTTGAGTACAAAGCCTTGCAATGTATACAGTGCGTAATCAGGCAACTGTTTATCCTGCTGTGCATATCATCAGCAGTTTTAAAATTGCCAGTCAAGAGGGTTTTCAATTGCCTCAAACATTTCATCTGTCTATGTAGCCAGGAAACAACATTTTGAGTGTCTCCCTGTGTTTCCCTGTTCTTCTTACCCCACTTTTCAGTACCCGGATGGAACAGAACTATTCTTTGTCCAGTTATATTGTAGAAAAAGGCAGGACAGACTTGGGACTGGGCTGAGGGAGCTACGAGCTTGCAAGCATTGCGCTTGTGAAAGGATTAGGGTGGCAGGGAATAGGAAAATGTTAGCATTCCCACCCTTCACGTCTTACTAACAGAGGGATGGTTCACAGCTCTCAAAACTGTTCACAACATGTTGAGACTTGCAGGTCCAGATTGAAAATACTAGGGTTTTTTCACACCTAGATGATTCCATAAAGCTAGACGGAATTTCATTTCCATAAAAATTCTATAGAACAGTCTAAATGATTTGTTATCAAATATATCCAGTTGCACTCTGTCAACCTGAATTTTGTGCCGTCACTCCAAGGTGAAGTCATCAGCCCCAGCACCCCTGCAGCCAAGCATCCTTGCAAAGATCACCAGCTACAGTTTTCTACCAGGAGGCCAAGAATGCACATGGACACAGCACACTACTGAGGGACTGACTGATAATAAACCTGTCAGTAAGTGTTGCTTAGTCAGGTAATGACAGAGTAGTTGTACCAGAAGACAATATCAGTTTGAGTAGTTGTACCAGAAGACAATATCAGTTTGTGCTGCAGAATTCAGAGGATCAGCACATGGCTGGATGACGTTTCTGTCCTTGATATCTGAATACTTACTTTGTAAGTAAGAATTTCAGTATTTTTGTTTTGTTTCCACTTAGTGCATGCTTATCATCATTAAAAATACTGTAAATAAGTGATTTTCCTTTAAATAGAAATGAATGTTGGAGTGGAGGCATTTAGGAGCTCTGCCAGGAGTGTAGCTGCGTGAAAAACACAGTTCTAGCCTGTACATATTTGATAATTATGGTTATGCTCCTACAATCTTATATCATGTAATTCTCCATAGAAAGTTCTTGATGAAAATTCTCAACTGCAATATTGTCAGTTTAAATTTCATTCGTTTTTTAAAAAGAAAAAAATCTTCGCCATTACAAAATTGTAAATTTCTGCAGATGTGAAATAAATCCTAAACTCTTTATAACAGTAAGGCATTATTTTATATTCCTCAAGAGCACCAGCACTTTGTCACCTTTTAAAGTTAATATTTAAAATGGTACTAAATGTTCTTTTCTTTAGATGTTTTTTTTGAGCCTGGGTATAGATGAACAGCTTTTACAATATCTTCTTAATCAGTACCTACATATCCTGGTGGATTTGACCCTTCCGTCAAGTGTGTTCCTTGGTGTAGAAAATTCTGTTTATTTGTACCATTACAATAGCCAGGAAATTAGTGGAATTCAGATCTCTTGTGTTCATCTTCTAAACCTACAATACTAACTGTACCATACTCACTAATAGTACAAAAAAGACAACCTATTTATCATCCTCTGAGATTTCTTTTTAGCAACCAAGTTCCTATATTAATAAATACAGCAAAATTCATTTGTTTCATGCAGTGCTTCCATAATACAATTGTTTTTCTGAGCACATAGTGCAGCTTGCACACTGACTGGGCCTTAGGTTCATATTGCATTCCTTTTCTGTCTTCACTGTTGTCCAGTGCTGAGCTCTATAGACAAACATGCTGTTTCCTCCAAAGAAAAAGAACTCTAAGGACTTTAATGGTAAGCCAAAGTCTGCTGTCAAATTACTTCTTCATACTCCATCTCTATTATAGATGTACATGGTGAAGATTCAGTCTTGTTTCTGGTTTCTCCTGGAGTCCTAGTGCAGGTCCAAGTGCCTGTTCAGGGAGCAGGTCACTCTGATCAGGTCACTTACAAGTGGAGCAAAACATGCACGGATTTATCCTGGAGCACCTATCCTGTCCCAGGCTTTTCCTAAGCCAAATACACATCTTTTGGGCTGAAAATCAATTCCAGCAAACAGGTAGTAATAGAGATGGAAAATGACTAGGAGATAGTGACATACTCTCATGACTGTTTTTAATTTTGTGCAGACAAGGCCAACATGTGAGTGCAGTCAGTGTATGAATATAAAGGTCTTGATATTCAGCTCTCCTTCTGTTGTGACAAGGCTGAACAAGGGAGTTTTGCACATCAAGTCCTTAGATTCAGAGAATGGTTTTCATTCTTCATAAAGAGCTCCTGGTTTGAATCATCTGCTTGCAAAGCTCTCATGAGCTCTCATGAGAATTTTAGTGATTCTACTGAAGGTAAGTAGTTCATGAGGACTGTTAAACTGACCTTTTTCATTAAGAAGAGGTACGCTGAGGCATCCCCACTGATTGCTGAGTAGTGTTATACTGAGATTCTGTCTGAGAAAGTGGGTACATTTTGGACTGGCTGAAGTTTTTGGAAGGTTAGAATACCCAGTCTCAAATTCAATAAATTTCAGTAATTCAGGTGTCTATCATAGTATGCCAATTTGGCAAAAATTATGTCTGGTCCATTACTCAAACAAAAGCAATTTTTTTGAAAGGTGAAAAAATATTCATGATTAATACCCTACAAAAGGAACTGTTGAAAAGCTGTCATGACAAAAAGCAGCCTGCCCTTTTTTACCAGCTGCTCTAGTAAGGGGTAAAGGCTGTGTTTAATGATGTGGAAAGTAGTTCTTAGTATCGCAGCATCACTGCCTTTGCTGTCAAAATAGTCATTCATTTCTGTGGCTTGAAATGGACTCTATACAGCTTTTTATGAAGTGCTTTGAAAGCCAAGCATTTTTGCCTTGTGAGTTTATGGAATTCACATGGTAGCTTCAAAGAAGAATTATATGAATTTGAACTGCGTGAAGCCCTAACTGGAATGAACATGATGATTCAGATAATTCCTGATGATGCTCTCCTATAGAAAATCAGATATTGCATATATTCTTGTACAACAAAACCACCCAGTTACTTCTATTCTTCAAGCATTAATCTGCAGCAAAGCAGGTTTTTTTTGAAGCACTGCTGTACTCTAGGGATGACAATTTGGATGTGATTGCAGTGTGCCGGTCTTTAACGCTATAATTGTCATATGGTACTTTGTGCTCCTGTAGCAGGCCTGCATGATACTGGAAGTGAATAGAGACAATGGATATCCCATGGAAACTGAGTAACCCACCTATGTTATGCTGGATGCTGCACCTACCGAATTCAGTGGCAGTGTTTTCAGTTATATCAGTGTGAGTGGTATTGTGCCTGTCTGTGTGGGAATGAAAATGAGAGGCAAAAGAAGAAAAGACCTGCATGAATCATATACAAATTAGCTTCTCAGTGTTTGATTTTAATAAAAGGTTGTTAGAAAAAGGGAAGAAAAGTAAGACTAGGAATGTAATTTGACTGCTGTTAAACTGTTCTTGTCAGTATAATTTCATCACATGAACTTCCTTTTGTATTAAAACATTAACAATTGTCCTGCCTGAGGTCTGCCTTCCTCTCCCTCTGGAGTGTCTGGCTCATCAGCTTCAGGACTGTAGCCTTTAATGTCTGGCTTTGTGAAAAGCTACCTGGTGCTTCCATGTTTGTCATTGCTGTTGTGGGGGTTGGACCTCTAATAGACTTCCAGTCCATTCTGGAAAATGCCGTTGCCTCCACCTGTGGTCCTCATTACCAGAGATCTGCCTGGCCAGCCTTTCTTACAACCCTTTCTTCCCCGCTCTCTTCAAACTTTCCTCTCCTCAGATTCACAAATCCGTGTACTCTCTTACACAGACAATTATTTTATGTTTTCATATTTTGGTTCCTATTCTTTTACTGCAGTGATCTGCTGTCTGCTTTTGGCATCTGCCTTCCATCTGGGTGAACCGCTATCTTTAATGAAGTACCTTTCAGGAGTACACAGGAGCTTACATGTAGGACAGGACCATTTGTAAACCTGTAGTCTTCCATACTTATTATAAGCTGCTCTATATAATACGTGTCAAATTCTTATCTCATGCTAAATTAATGCAAAATGTAGTTAAAAAGTGAAAATCAAGTCAGTGTTAGCATTCAAGACACACTTATGTTTTTGCATCTTTACTTTCAGAATTCCTTAATAGCAAAATACCATGAACGGAAGTTCAAAAATCAGAGATGGCAGAAGTACATGGATGCAGGAACTCAGAACAGATGAGATTTTAATGAAGAAAAAGACGCGATTCAAATGTGATTCTAATTCATCAAAATGGAAATTGCAACACAAAAAGAATAGATCAAAATATCAGAAATTTATGCAGTTTGCTTTTCTACCTTTCTAGCTGTTGAGGTGTAGTACTTTAGAAAGTTCTAGAGCTTTCAGGTGTGTAGTATTATTAAAGTACAAAACAAGAATTTAATCTTAACTTTGAAGTGTTGATAAGGTACTGTAGACTCAAGAGCATACTGAATATGAAATACGGGATAATATTTTTAAAAGACAGTGTAATATTAGGTGTAATTATTTTCTTTTATTTCATAATAGATTCCTAATTTATATTATAAACTTTATATAGTCTACTTAGTAATTCAAATATTTGGCCATCAAACTGAAAAAAGGAAAAAAAAGAAAGGAGAAATGGGAATGATTTATTTTGTCTGAACTGTATGAAACTTCCATTTTAGAATAATAATTATAATATAAAATGTGGCTTTAGAGAATTTTGTACTTATTTAAAAAACACAGATCAAAGCAACTTCAGTAAACTCACTATGTTTAACATCATTTGTGCAACACTTTATTATATTGAAACCAGTTTTGTTTCTTTACGAAATTAAATTAAAAGAAACATTCATCAAAACCACAAAGGTGGATGTTGTTCAAACCAAAGTCATGCACAGACAAAGGATTATCCTGCATACTTGTTTGTGGAGGGTTTTGCCTTTTTTTAGGAGAAAGTGTCTGTGATTGCAGTTACATAATTTAACTCTAGGATTAAATTATTTCTCATGTTTTTTTCTGATTTCCCTGTGATAGCCTTTTCTGTAGAAGACAAGTAGAAATGCCAACAAAGGCGTGTTTGCAGTAGTAGAAGAAAATGAGAGTTTGGAGCAGGGTGAACAGTAGTGGACAGAGAGCTGTGTAAGTCCTGGAGTTGATGCTGTGAGGGAGAGAAAAATGAAAAGTGAAAGACAAGAAGAGCAGACAGCTGGTAACAAGGACAATGAATGAAAAAACCTGGAGTGTGAGGGTTGGGGCCTCAGACATGGGTGTCAGAGAAGCTGATGAGTGATACTCAGAAAAACACATCTGAGAGCACCCACTTGTCCTAGAAGGCATTCATGGAGCTGGGGACATAGTACTGCTTGGAGGCATGACTAGAAAAGGAGAACTTTTTTAGAAAACCCCCTTACTCATTGTTTTTCCTCCTCCAGATGGCAGGAATGGACAGCATAGACAGAGCCAGGATGAGAAGATGGACTGAGTCGGGTGAACCTCTGACAGAGGAAGAAAGAGGTGAGAAGACATGTGCAGCCAAAGTCTCAGCAAGAGGATCTGGAGCAGTTGAAAGAGTGACAGCGACTTGAAGCACTTGGAGTACGAGTCTTGAAGTGGTGTCACGATGTACCTTTTGCCACAGAAGGCTCATGAATCCATGGAGAGGGGGATGTGCCCATGCCCACCCTCCTGTGAAGGAAATGTCTGTATGTGCTGCCCGTGGCCTGAGGTGCAAGTGGAGGAATCATTACACACACCCCACAGCTCTCCTGTCCTCCCCAGGTGAGAAGACGTCCCATCTCTTGGTGACTGGCAAAATGTAAGGGTGAGAAAATGGAGGGACTGGAGGACAGCTATGAACAGATGCTTGTGGATCCCAGTTCAGGGATGGCTGGGCTCTAAGTGAGACTGACAACTTGAGGGATATGCAGGGACAGTGGACTGAGGAGAAGGTCTGGAGAACAGAGGCTGGATGGGCAGGGGCTGCCCTATGGCAGGGCACCCAGGACAGGGGGAAGCACAGGAGGCCCCTACAACAGCAAACAAGGTGGGTGGGCTACCCTGTGCACCAGTAGGAGAGGGAGAGATAGCAAATGTACTCTTTACCAAGATGAAAGAAGAGATGAGGTCATTAGGAAGACGAGGGTGCCAAAGATATCAAAAATGTAGGCTAGAGAGAAACTGAAATTCAGGACAAGTCTAGTGGGGATCTTTCAAGATTTACAACTTTCATCCTGACCAAGGCTTGTGGCTGAGCAGGACTTGGCTGGTTTTTGTTGTGAGGGAAAAATAAGTGAGCCCAGTGGTGTAACCTGAGATCAAAACAGTCAGATAAGCCTTCAGCTCTTTCAGATGGGTTGCCTTTGTTCCAATGTTTTGTCTGAACATGAAACACAATCAAAATTCAAATTAAGCAGAGTCCCACAAGCCTGCAAGGCTAATCACATGCTTTGACAATGCCCAGAGCAAATTCCCCCCAGACAATTCACATGTTGCCTCTCTGATTTAGTGACAAGACATGTTCAGCAGGATCTCCTCTGCTCCAAAATTAAACCCAAACAGTGCAAAGATCATTCTTCCATCTCCTGCAAGGATCAGAGAATTGGCTGATGGCAAAATCCCTTTGAAGCAGGAGTTGGATGCAGCTACACTGTGGACAGAGGAAGGGAAACAGTAGTGATACAGCAGCTTCATTAACTTGGGAAGGAAAATGTAAGCCATGTTCTGAAACACTGTGGTGAAGTCCAAGTATTCTCCATATTGGGATTTCAAATTTTCAGACCTCCTCATGATTCACTGATGTAGCACTGCCAGATAGGTGACTCCTAGAAAGAGGCTACATCTGTATCTTTTCTCTCTCCCGTGAATACATCTAGCTGCCACCACATGCTTCCTGTCGTAACTTTCCCTATTTCTTTATTATACTGAAAACATAAAATAATACAGAGCATACTCTGTCATTGACAAGTGTTTTCAGCCTTCAGTTGGCAAAACCTGACATTTATTTCCCATAAAAAACACTCTTGCATAGTAGCAAGTGGACCTGGAAACTGTGACATGCTTTCCATCGTTAGCTATTTTTCTTTCAAAGTGCCAAAATTTTGTTGTGGTTATCGGTGGCACTGCAGTATTTCGGAAAGACAGACTGTGTAATATGATGTGCCCGGCACTTAGTCTTGTGCACTGAACTGGACCTTCCATGGGAATCAGGTTTAGGTAACATGTAAAACTGGATGGAAACTGGGTGTCTCATTTGCTCGGTGGGAGTTGTTATACCCTCAAAATGCTCAGAGACCTCTGGGTGCAAGGAGAGGTTCCCAGTGCCTTTAGTTAGGACACTGAGGACTGTAGTTTTCAATCTGGTATCTGAGACAGGATTGTAATTTTGGAGTTGATATCCAAGTTATGATAAATTCTACCTTAAATTTAGCCATCTAAAAGTTAAGTGTCTAGTCTAATGTTTCTTAACACTCACTTTTAATAGGCCCAGTTCTTCGTGCATGGCACACACTGTGTAACGCAGTCTAACTGCTTGGCTACAGCTCTGCTACTTCTAGATCTAAATTACGCTATGTTTTTCTGGCTGTTATTTCTCTGTGGTCAGATCCTGCACAGTCTGGAATAAAAATGCTCTGCAGAGAAGGATCAAGCTAACATCAAAAAATATCCTGGAAAGTCTCACATGCAAGCTAGATAGGAGTCTTGCAATGCTATGTAAAGAATATATTGACAGCCATTCTTAGGCCCCTGATTTTATCTGTGTGATAGCTCAAGGAATCTAGAAACCTCATTTCGGGCTCCAGATGATGAAAGATGTTGTATTTCTGTTCATGAGGATTCATTTCCTTGATTTACAACATTATCTTTTTATTTCAAAGTTAAAGTTGAAACAATTCTTCCTGCTCCCTTAATATCTAGAGTCTGATAACAGCAATAATGAAAGTTTGACAGGGTCTTAATGAACTAAATTGATCCAGGTTGCTTCTTGATGGGACAGCTCTGCAACCCATTTTACCTTCAGTTTTCAGAAGCTTATGAAACTAACTTGAAAACAGAGAAGACAGCTCCGAAATGCAAAGACAGACATGATTGTTCCCAGAGGAGAAGAGAGAAAATTCACAATATCTTCAGCCAAAATTTGGTGATATTCAGAGTTAGGCTTTGATTCAGACCCACCCAGTTATTTCCAGAAAGTCTCTGGTGGAATACTGATGATGGTATCCTTTTGTAAAAAGCACAGTATTTTTCATTTAATTCTTAGCAATTGATTAGCATTGTAGAAACTGTACACACAGTAACAATGGCTTCATAGAAGGGTAATTTCTTTTATTGTGTATTACTTCCTTGAATCAAATGTTCCAGTTGTGTGAGCCACGTCAGGCTAACAATACCTCCATTTTCTGAATTCAGTATTTTTTTATTTACCACAATTGCCTTACAAGTAATTGATTTCTGTCAAGAACAGACGTCAGCTTCAGAAATCCTCCAGTTGTCACTGGTAGCCATTTCCTCAAAGTAGTCATTAGCTTAGCAATAATGATGCTTAGCTCTTGGAAGAAAATGGAAATCTTTCTCTGCATGTCAGTAAACTCATCAGACCCCTTTGTGAGTGATGAATAATGTGGCTGTTAAATCAACATTTTTGCATAATATTGAAGCTTTCACATGTCGACATAAAAATTAACACCTCCTCCTAAAAATTATTTTTGCGGAAATTACCTCAGCACATTCAGTTACATAAAAAGGAAAGAACATTTTGATGACTCCAGAGTGTTTCTGTTTGGCACATACATGACACCACATGCAAAGACAGTGATGGATTCCTTTGCTTTCTGTCTGTTAGAGATCCCAGAGTCATTAAAATGCTAACTTAATACCTGTTTATTTTGTACTCCTGTGCACAGAACACAGTAAACTTAAATGCTGAGTAGGTGGGAAGGTGTTATTTTGGATCCACCCCAAGCAGTCTTCTGTGACTAACAGGCACAAAGTACTGTGATTAGCCTGAATAAGAAAATTCACTAGCACTTTTGTCCATATAAAACAAGCAGCCACTGCTTTCTCCAGTGAGAAAATGCATTCTGAATTAATGCATGTCTTGCTTGCAGTCTCTTTGCACACAGCTGTTTAGCTGGCTCCTTCAGGATCCTTTGAGCCTGAGGAAAGCTACACAAGAGAGGGTTGCAGAGCTGCAAAGTGAAACCTTGAGCTAAGTCCATCAAATCTGTCTCATTGCTTGAAAACATGTATACAAAGAGGAGACAAACGTTTTTGGGAGAATAGATTGCTTCAGGTTCCTGCCATTACTCCTTGCCTCTTCTTTATTACAATTAACTGCTCCTCAAAAATGTTTGGTTCAAACCTTTTTCTCCCCCCAGATGTGTGTAAGGAGGAGTTAAGCTATGAGAGCTGGTAATGGGGTAATTTAGGTTGGAGAACTAGAAACTCTTGTGAATGTAGTTCAGGTGTAAAAATGCTGCAGGGCAAAATATCAAGTCAGAGTTGGCTACTGTTCTGAGTGGGTCTTAGAGACTTTAGTCTCCTCCTGATCATCCATCTAGTTCTTACCCAGGAGACACCTGCCAGTATGAGCTTTATGGAGCACAAAAATCCTTTTGTGGCAAAATGGATTTCAGAAACACAGAGGCAGTAAAGCAGCAATCCTCCCCTCTCTTTCTCTTCAGGAGTACTCCCAGATATTTGCACAGCACCAACACAGAAGGCAAGGCAAAATCTGCAAGCAAAGACATGATGTTTTCCAATTATCGAAAATATTAATGGCTTTTAAATACAGTTTTTAGTACCATTAAGAACATGGCAGCCACATCCAGTAAGTCTCTTGATAATTATTCATGTTTGTTTCTGTTCCAATTACATAAATTGGACACATGACATGACAATGTCGTATATTTGGAAGATCATTCAAACTAAGTATTGTTAGGAATGGGAGATTGTTGATTATATTCCCACAGCTCAGCTAGGTCTAATTAGAGGGTTTTTCTGTTATGAGTATTCAGTCATATGTCATTTGGTGAACCTCTGCTATGTCTTGAACATTTCACAACTTCCACTAGCTGAAGAGCTTCTGATTTTTCACTTATTATTTATAAATTTCCATGGGATTGCAAATGACATTCAGTGGCAATTAGAAGAAGTTCATGGATCAAAACTGATGGCTAATGGAGACAAAGTAGACGTTGTGTAGAGCTTTAAAAATAAAACCTACCAATATTAGTCTAGTCAATATTGTTTATAGAAAAATTACTTGCCTACTACGAAAATCCCAACTTACAATAAGAGGGGGGCAAATGTTGTCTTCCTGGGGCAAATGTGTTCTATATCAGTAGACAAAATAATTGCATATAAAATATGCCACCAAACAGCATTTTCAACATGTGAGAATAATTCAAGAGCAAACAATTCTCACAAAACTCTAACAGCAGTGGTTCATTGTAATCAGCAAGTCAATCACTCAGTTATCATCGCTAATGCTGACAATTAGTCTTTTGTCTTTTCTGCGTCTGGTGCTTTTAGCAAGATTCATTTAATCAAGAAGTTTATCTAGATACTAATTTATTTACCCTCTTACTTTTTACTGCAACTTGCATTCATGGTCAAAAGATCCTAGTTCTTTCATTTTCAAGGAACTCTAATTAAGACTTTATGATTTAAATAAGTACATGGATATACTAAAAATATGCATAAATAAAAATGGTATGTTTCTTTACACTTACTTTAAAGTAGGTGATATTAGGAATATATCTCAGGATGTGATCTTTAATTATTTTTGCCACAGATCTGAGTAAAATTCAGTGCAGTTTTGCATGAACAAAACAAGGTAGGTCTTGATTAACGACCAGGTGCTGCTCTCCTTCATTACTCTGGGAAACAGCATGGCTATGGGTGACAGACTTAGGCTCATTATCAGTTCCAGTACTGTAAAATTTTATTTTCTTTTTAATCAATTCAAAACAGAAGAAAGAACAATCCTTTAATGTAGAGAAGTTTCTTCTCTTTTGCTTATAAATTATCTTTTCTCCCTGTTCCTTGAAAAATAATTATCAGTTTGAAAATGAGTTGTCCACTGTAGAGCAATCAAAATATCTTTTGAATTTTTCATAGTTGTATCTAATTATATTTAATTCAATATGCTTTTTAAATGCAGTATCAAAAATATTGAATAAAATGTTTTGACTCTAGTTTTTTTCCTATGGGTTAAGAGAACTCAAATTTTGATGTTGACTGTATTGTACCAAGCAAAAAGTTTGTCCAGTACACTTTGCCATTTCATAATCTGCAACACTTTTCAAAATAGCTAATTCTCACACCTGTTACTCTTCAGTGCCACATGGCATCACCTTTTCAGTAAGGCTGTAGAAACATTTTCTGCGCTTAGCCAAATTGCTTACAGCAGATGCCCAACAGTGGTTGTAACCTGGACATCTCAAAATGGAACTTTTGAGTTTATATTGATCTTCATGCAAATAACTACTTTTCATGATCAAAAGTGTTGTAGTTTCCTTTGTAAGAAAGCAATTTAAGCAATTCAAGGAGCTCAAGTAAAAATAAGCTTCTTTTAAAAGAAACATATTGATTGTAGGCCACAAAAGAAATAGAAATTGAAAGTCAATCTTATTTTTTTGGTGAAATATCCTTGATGCCTTTTTTGCTAGCAACAGGAATGGTAGACTGAGATAGGAAATACATAAGGTGAAAGAAATGGTGTCTGAATAAATCATCTCTCTCCAAATCCTGCTGTTTCTGTGGCAGAATTAACTTTTCTGGACACGCCCCATCCTTCTTCTATTGTGTGATTTTTATGCATATTGGGCTGGATAGGTGATATTTTGTCAAGAGACGACATTCGTTTGCAAAAGACATTAGAATAGAAAAGAAAGAGGTCTGACAACAACTCTCTTTACCTGACATTTTCCCAACCCATCACCTAGTGGAATTCCCAGTAAGACGCTATGCTGGTTTCAGGCAGTAGGGTTTACATTACTATGGGAAGAGCTTAGGGCCAGTATGTTGCTTGAGTCTGTAGGACTATATCTATAAATCTGCTTTAGTAAAATACCAGCAAGGAGGAAGTGCTGTCAGACAGTGCTCCTGGCATGGTTCTGGTGTAGACATGGTGACTTACAGGACAGCATCAAATGGAGCTGGGAATGGCAGCTTGCCTGCTTACTGGCATAGAAAAAGGGAAAATAATATTAGGTTTATACTAACTAGCAGCTGTCAGCTCAAGGGTAACTCCTCATTACTAGCTAATGTAACTTTCTCTTTCAAAAATAATAATGTAGCCAACTAATTTTTGGGTCTGTAAAGTTTGCATCTGGTATTTCATGGCATTTTTTTCTCAGGCATGTTTTTTATGTCAAAGAAGAAATACCTTATGCATCTTGTGACTATGGAAATGTGTACTATTTCTTAGTCATGTTTAGACTAGACACATATCCCACATTAAAAATTTAATTCCCTCAACATTGGCATAAACGAATGTGGGAAATGTATTCTGGGTGATATAAGGAGATATTCTTTTCAGGATTATTCCCTTAAGAGGCTAATATGTGTTACATGAGACAGAAGAGGGTGTATGAAATGACTCATTTTCAGAGTTTGAAGGTTTGAAAATAAAATTACCTGGGTATCCGCAGGCTTCAGGAATAAAGACAAATAACTTGTAAGGTAGTAAAGTTTCAGAAGAGCCACTCCATTAATTTAAAGATTTCAGTGAAGTGCAATTAACTGACTTCACAATAAATAGAATTTGTAAATTGTAACCTGACAAATGCACTTATAGAAGCTAGAGGAAGATTTTAGTATTGCCTAATGAAATAATGTCTATGTTACAATATCTCATATTGTATGAAAACAATAGCCCAACATTTACAGTTTTTTAGGTAATGATAGCTTATCAGGGAAAAACTGGCATTCTCTTTATCATATCTTCACTTGCTCCAACAGTGTTAAACAAGGAGTTTGTTCAATACTGACACAAAGCAGCTAAAATAAATCACAGGAGATGAGCATACCTTTGGCTGGACAGGACTGGGATTTTGAATGAACGTATCTTGCATAGCTGATACACATGTGGGAGTACAAGAATTAATAACCACAATTTTAAACAAAGACTCTTCCATTAGATCAATCCCTCTATTATATAATGGCTCTCAATTGCTTTTTTCAGTAGTTTATGTCATAATATCCCAGAATAAATGCAGTCCAACCTGCATGCTGATTTAACTCATCGTAAGAGCAAACAGCAAGTTGCACGGGAGTGATGGAGAGTGATGGAGGGTTTCCTCCTCCTCTGCTTCCATCAGGTCTTCCGTGGTGCTAGGCATTTCCTACCGGATGGGGAATAACTAAGGATCTCACTCTAAAAGTGCTATTTTTCTTCTTTTCCCCTTCACTCTGTGAGTGTGGGTGGTGATTTGCACATACTCAAGCAGGTTAAAATGAGATGGCTCTGTACTGTTTACTCACCAGCCCCCCTCGTGGTCCTGCCGCCTCTATGGCAGTAATGGAACCGTGTGTGTAACTCCTGACTGTCAGCCCACACAACCAAAGCAAAGCTTCTTATGGGCTGTGTGAACATGCCATTCTGTAGGCTGAAGAGG
The DNA here is from genome assembly GCA_013397725.1 of Rhagologus leucostigma. Taxonomy (NCBI): domain Eukaryota; kingdom Metazoa; phylum Chordata; class Aves; order Passeriformes; genus Rhagologus; species Rhagologus leucostigma. The sequence continues at coordinate 4,101,876 of VZTD01006068.1, read as the reverse complement.
TTCAGGAGCTCTGCATATGATGAGATGCTTCTCCTGAAAGATAACTTAGTGTAATAGCTCCTGGACAACTTGGAGCCTCCCAGCATTATCTGAAGTCCTTTAGAAATAAGCTCTCCATCCTACTGATACTCACAGGGGTATCACACATGTTGGTGACATTTGTTTAACAGTTTGACAGGTCTGGTGGTCTGACTGGAAAAAGTTTGGTAGCACATATAAGTTTTCTAGCTTCATTTCTCACATTTTACAAGACTGCCATCCAAATATATTTTGTGTTGGCACAGCAATACATTACTTGAGAGCAAACCTGCTCCCACTGAGACCATTAAAAATTCTGAGTTGTGGGGAATAACTCAGGAATGACATTTACTCCTTCAATAGTATGCTAAAGAAATTGCAATATGAGGGTTGAAAATAACTTTCAAAAAGTCAAAGAAATGGCTACGGAATTGCTTAGGTGTTTTCTGCCAATGTTGCAGATTCTCCATCTAGAAAAAATACTGATTTTTTTTTTCAATCTTGCAGATGGTTTAAGGAAATAAGGTTTCACTTTTAACAGCATAATATTTCAGAATAATTTCTGTAAGGCTCCCTTCACAATTTATTTTTGCAAGAGTTAATTTTGACATGAAAATAATATACAGAGAAGGTGCCTTGGATATGTTTTGGGAGCTGTTTATTATACTCTGTAATGTGAAAATTGCTCATGAAGTGATCTGATAGCATCACATATAACAGCAATGCAAAAACCCTTCGAATGGGTAAACTATGTGCTGGTGAAGGGTAAGAGGTAAAAGTCAGATCTGGTGACAAATAGGAGCCTACTCTCTTGTTTTTTGGCCTGGTTTATTTTTCTACCATTTGATCTGTGTCTGCTCTTCCAAATTATGTTATTTCAATTAAGAAGAACTGTTCTGTCAGAAAGCAGAGGGTTCTTAGCCTGTCTCACAATCCTCAGACCTAAAATAACTGAGGATAGCATGAGGACAGCAGGATGCTCTTCTAAAAATACCCTCATGAACGACTTTCCTTCAGTGAGATTTTTCAATAATTACTATATTACAGCACTAAGCATATGGAGATGTCTTAGTGAGAAGTTTGCTCTTGTGAAGAAGACTTGAACAAATATATTCAGTTTCAGGTCTGGTCTGGGTATAATGAATCCTCTGACTGGAGAAAAGCTCTAGCCAGGGCGGGTTAGAATGCAAAGATGACCTTCTCTTTTTTTCTTTTTTATTTTATTCAATTGTTCTGAAGTGAGAGGAGTCACACAGCACATGAAATCTCTAGACTACTCCATTTCCTCTGAGGAAATTCAGTTTCCATATCTCATCTGATTACTGCACAATGAGCCACCCTGACAAACAGGTCAGAGAAAGAGGTTCCTCACCTCTTTTGTTAACTGCATCCCATTTCAAACAGAGTAATTGAAGCTTTATGTGAAAGGAGGAGAGAACAGACAATTAGGACATTGACCTAGAAACTATAAGAGATTATTTTCAATCCCTACCTCCCAGGCTAGAGGACAGATTTTAACTTCTTCTCTAGACTTCAGCCACAGAAGATTGTGTGTTTGCCTTTGGCACGCCTTGTGGGAAAACTGCTATAGGCATCCAGGTCTGAAAGAAGCTCACGGTGATGAAACCAAACCTTCAAATGGAGGAGAAGCGGTGAGAAGGGAAAGGTTTTCTTGGTCTTTTCTGTAGTTCCTGAGCTCCCTACCAACCCTTTGCAAGGCACTGAACAACAAACCCTGATTATAAAAAGACTGTATTTTTTTCTGATGCTAGAGGAGAACCCCAGTAAAGTACTGCCTTTTTCTGCATTGGTTCATGGCATCTGACTGTTGTTTAATTGAAACAGAATGTGTCTTTCCAGTACTATTTTCAAAAAGAGAGACTGAAGACAAAACTTCCATTTGTTATACTGCTTGTTTTATGGATAGGCAGAGTTAGGGTTACTAGACCTGTGCCTGCAGTGTGCTATTTTTGTGCCACACTTAGTTTCCAAAAGGTTAAGGAGACTGCCAAGGAGGGACAGAGATACGTAAACACAGCTTTGGCTTTTGCAGTGCCCCCAAGGGGGATACATAGAGGAGCCAAACAAGTCAAGGGTGATAATGGATTGCTTGTAACAACTTAAACTTCCACTTGTCAAGAGCACTCCAAACTGAGCTCTTGACTGAGCATAGCTGCTCCTTCTTGAACCATCTCCTGAATCCAGGAGCACTTATTCAGAAACACCCCAGCCACTCCCAGCCCAGCTCAACACATCCACATCCACGTCCACGTCCACGTCCATGTCCACATCCACATCCGCATGGCACTGTGCAGTCAGATAGATTTCAGTCAGAAGACTGTGTCCATGCCAGCTGGCTGTTCTTGCTGGTGAAGATGATGGTCTGGGATGAAGGCCCAGCACTACACCTTTGTGATAACCTGATCTCTGCTACCACATGGTCTGCTGTCCTGCCCTGCGTCTGGGTGTGGGCACCTGCTGGAGGTGGTGCAGGGAGCTAACCCCACCTGAAGAAACACAGTGATATCTCTTAGTGTGGGAGACAAGCTCAACACATATCTTAGATTAAAGGCACACTGTGCCATGATATATGTCAGCCCAAAAATTATGCTGCTGTGAGTAGTGTGAACTAAGAGAGGTATTTAAAAGATAGGCTTCACACTGTGCCTGAGGCTTTTAAGACTGAATGCAATCAAATATGCTTTAAACTTTATACCTTACTTACTTTCTCATTTTATAGTCTCATACAATAAACTCAATTATCTCAATGGTCTTTTTCAGCCTAAATGAGTCTGTGATTCTGTGCTCCCCGACAAGTAAATCTATGTTAAATACCAAAGTGTTGTGGTGAAAAAGATGTTGTATGGAAACACTACAGGAGGCTGTCAACCTCACCAAACTTGCCAAGACAGTTTCAAAATCACCAATGAGCATTTTGGGGAGACGAAAATCAGAGGTACTTAAGAGCTCATTAACCTACCCTAATAAAAACTAATATCTGGAAGTTAAGCTGTATTCCAGCTAGAACTTAAGTACTGCTAGAACTTAGGAAGTCATTTCAGCGATGAACTGGAATTTAGAAACCACAACAAAAGAGCAGGCAGTTCTCCCTCTCCTGCCATCTCCGGATCACATCCAGATGCTGTCATCTGCTCTGTCTGAATATAATTATTGGTCTCGATACAGAGACAGGAAAGATAAATCAAGTTTCCTGTATATGGGATGTCTCATGGGGTGATAGGAAAAACAAGAGCAGTCCTGAGCCACACAGCTGCAGCCTCGGTGGCTGAGATTTACTGGAATGAGGTGCAGCTGTGGGAGGAAACTGTGACAACCAGCTCCAGCCAGGTGTGATGATGGGCATGGTTATGTACTGGTGCGCAACACAGAGATAAGACACTCAAGCCTACAGTCAGCCTTGCTGAGAGAAATTTGGCAGCTGCCTCTGGCTGCCTGGGTCAGACTGCTGTACTTACACTGCTTCAGGGGTCAATGTAGCACTTTTGGATAGTACCCATGTACCTGGTGACTGGCTTCTTTAAAAAGGTCTTCAAATTCCCCCTATGCTGCAAAAAAATGGATAAAACTAATCTTAAATTTATATTGTTTATCACGTGTAAATAGACTAGAAAACCAATTTATGTAGCAAAAAGTGAGAGTCCTCTGATTATTTTAATATTCAGTTGAAGACTTAATTTCCCCCACAATGCCATATGCAATTTTAGAGGTGTGACAAGTAATGGTGGGCAAGGGGAGAAAGAGGCTGGGTGTTTTTGCTACAGTGCAGTTTAGAACCATTCTCCTCTCTTTGCAATGGGTTACAACCAATGGATGCACACAGAGCAGAGCATGCATTTTAAGTAGGAGGGATGTATTCTTGGCTCATTCTTGTACATTTGTGTGTGATTTTTTTTTCAATACAAACTGTAGTGTATGCCTAAGAGATTAATCAAAAAGATGAAGTAATTTTAGTATCCATTCAGGAAATGCTACATTAATCACATATTTTTATTTACATTACAAAAAGAAATTGTCTGAGAGCTGACTTCAGGCATTCAGTCAGAATTTCATATATTTGTTGCCAACAGTCTAATAAAAAGATCAAAATGGATTCTTTTGTTTTGCTGTTGTCCCACACCAGTCCGTTCCTTCAGGGCAGTACCTGGTTGATAAACTTAATAGTTTGTATTTAAATCAATATTTTTGTTCCACTTACATTGCAATCAAATATTCAGAGACTTGACCTATTCTTCTGGGCAAAATGACTGCTTCAGATGCCTCTATTAAAATATTAATGAAAATATAACATTTTCTTATAACTATGACTTTTGTCTGCACTTCTGATTTTAATTAAAAACAATAAATCTGTCAGAAAAATCTTATTGTATAACTCCAGAATTGTCATAAAATGGAAACATTTTATACCTTAATATTGTTTTCCAGAAACTCAGCTTTAAAATAGGAAATAAAATTGTTTTAAATGATATCATCATAAAGAGTTCATGTTAGTCCTGTTCTTAAGGGTTCATTAATAGTAGCTTTTTATACTAAATCACCCACGAGTTTTATTTGAAACTGTTTCCGTTAAGTTTGTCCATCCAAGAGTCCAGTGAATTGAGGCAAAGTGGAAAAAGCCCAATGTGCCCACAGTAGCCATACTCAGTGAGGTTTTTAGATAATATTTTCAACAAAACTTGAAGTAAGCTACTCGTTTTAAAAAACTTCTCTTGCAGTGTCTGAGAGGAAGGGTGCTAGGAGGGATTAAACATTATAGCTGCTTCTTCTGCTACCTCGTTTTTTGTCCATATTAATTGTTGCTGCTATGTATTTATCATCTGTGACTCTGGAGAGCTTTTTCAAAGCCAGAGGGGTAGATGTGGAGCAATACTTTCCAGAAACTTGACATAGAATCATAGAATCATGGAATTCTTAAGGTTGGAAAAGAGCTCCAAGATGATCAAGCCCAACCTTTGACAGAACACCACCATGTCAACAGAACCATTGCACTAAGAGCCACATCCAGTCATTTCTTGAATACCTGCAGGGACGGTCATCTCACCACTTCTATGGGCAGCCTTTTCCAATGCTAATCACCCTTTCAGTGAAAAAATTCTTCCTGATGAGTTCAAGTGAGTTATATTTACTTTTGAGGCACATCCCACTTTTGAGGCAGACCCACGTATTGCAGCCTTACCAATCACACGACACCTCCTGAGTTTGGCTACAAGGAATTTTGCATTCTCCACATAAGGAAGTCTGGCTTCAAGAGGAAAAATGGAAATTGCATCTTTCCTCCATTAATTTTTCCTCTTTCTTTTTGTCTTTAGTGCATATCTCTTACTGTAGATGAGTGTTGTAGCCCCCTGGTCTTATATAAAAGATGACTGGCAAAATACATTTTTGCTATAATTTTTGAATGAAAGAGACTGTAATTCTGTGCTGTTGCTGTAAATCCAGGGAGGTCTGAGTACACTTATGGTAGTAAAGACATCTGCTCACTGTGCTATATTTGAGCTATATTGAGGCTCTCCCACGCATTGAACATGGCTTTGATGCTGAGGTATTTTCTCTCTCTGATAATTTATGTCTATGCATGGATTCCTGCTGTGCCTACAACACGTTGGACAACCCATACTCTTTGTCTCCAGCATGTTTCAGTTTTTCATCAACCCTCTTCCTTCACTGTTTTTGGAGATAAACAGGGGAATCTACCCTGGGAATGTGGACTTTGTGCTACAATGCAAGTGAAGACCTCAGTGATTTCCCTAAGAAAATTATTTAACAGGTTTTCCAACAGAGGACCACCACACCTAGTAGTTTGGGATTTGACCATCCAGATTGGAGGTCTGCCTGTAAGCTACTGCATGTTCCTTTCCCCCTGAATCTGGGTTTTATTTCCACAGGAGGAAGAAGAAGTGAGATGAGAGGGAAAGATTGTGATACACACCTAGCTAAAAAAGCCAGTACGCACACCAATATTGACTGCTATGAGTACAACTAATACTAAGGCAAGGGAATGTTCAGATAACACCGTGTTTTGTTTTCCTCGTTTTAGTACAGGCCTTTACAGAAGTCATGTGGCCCACCTGCTGGAGATTGCTCCTGTAGCAATCAATCCAGCATTTATGCAGTTATAAACTAGTTATGAGACTTGTTCCCAGCAGCTGAAGAGAGATCAAGTTTTGTATCTTTGTATTCTACCATATTCTTCCACGTTTTTTCAAAGCAGACAATAATCCAATGATCTAATCAGGTCAAAGTTGAATTTTCAGAGGCAGTTAGGACCCACTGCCTAGGATGTTCTAGGGCACTGGCTTGTGCTGTAAGGATGAGAAAGGTATTTGAACCAGGATTTTTCCTTCTGATGCTCATCCACTCTGATCTTAGGGGACGTGTAGGGGCACCAAGTTTTCTCTTGAGGTATGGTTAAACTAAAGGATTAAGCCTTGTTGGTAGGGGAGATGTACCCCAAACTGGTTTCAGCATCAGCTAAGGGTTGTGTAACTCTATCCTTCCCAGGTTTTTGTGGTCTGCATGTACCTGCTGTGAGGAACTTAAGCTGACTGTGAAAATTCAGTAGTGAAATTGATATGCTAGAGATATTTTACCTCATAGCGTAGAAGAGAAGAAGATCTGCTATAGTAATTTGGGTCCCAAATCCTCTTGTGTTGTTGAACCTCCAAAAAGCCTCTCTTCCCATCCTTATTTGATGTGAGAAGCCAAGACTGAAGGCTGTTTAAATTTCTTCTGCTGCTGAGAATATACATATATTGTACCATTCAAATCCCCAGCATGCTGCTGGACTCACTAAATGTAAATTGCAATCATTTCAATAATTAAATCATGGAATTATTAAACAACTTGAGAAACTCCAGCAGGAATATTGTAATTTTAATGCCTGAGGATAAAAAGCCCTCTTAAATAAGAATGTGAAGTAGCAAGAGTTATGCTCACGAGTGCAAGCTGTACAAGTCAAGAGTGTAGAACAGTTTGAAAAGGAAAAAGCCAGGCTTTATTTTTACCTTAATTTTCATTCAAAGTCTGAGCTTTTGGGCACACTGCGCTGTGCTCAGCCTGTTTTATTGGTTTTATTGCTATTCATTATGTCAGTTTTTCTGCTGGTGCTTTTTTCTGGTTTGTTTTTTTTTTTTGGTCAAGACTAGTTCTTATTTGAAATTTTTATTTATTCTATTTATTTTTTATATATTTCTTGAAGAAAATTTAGAAAAAAGTTATAAATATAATTATGAGGCTAGCAGTCAGGTTGCTCTGAATGGACATTCCTCTCTGTGTGTTTATTTTCTGCACCAGGTTTAATGATGGCTTTTCCAGCACAGTATACCAATCAAATAGAAAGCCACAGTGTACTTCTTGGTGTGACCACACATGCTTAATCTCATCTTCCTCTTTTAATTTCTCTTTGGTGGAAGCTTTTCTACAAAGCTATTCATTGCTTTGCTTTTCTTCAATTAATGTTCACACATAAAAGAGCATTATGAGGAAAAATCAGTGTTGCTCTAACCTTGTTTTCCCTTGTGTCATGAACAAGACTGTGGTGTGAAGTCCAAAGAAGCACCAAAGAATCATGAAAAATTCATATTTGTCATGTTTTCACATGGTGTCTTTAAATGAGGAAAAGTGATGTTAAAGCCAGAAGGAAAATATGTGTGTTGCATATGCTATTGGAAACTCTCAGCTGGTGAGGGCAATGGGTGACACAGCTCTATGCCTGAAAGCAGGGTTTTCATTCATTCTGTGTTTAGCAAACTCGCCTTTGCACAGGAAGAATTGCTATGATTTCAACAAGTAGTGGGATGTAGAAAAGGTCAGACACTGGTCTGAGGCCAAAGAGAGGGTCCTGATCCTTTTTTATCCCCCACCATCCCTTGCCTTCCGTTCTTGCTGCTGCATGGCACAAGTGATACCCTCCACACAGAAGAGCAAGCACAGCCTGAGAGATGCTGTTTGTGGCTTTCTTCCAGGCTCTGTTCTGTCGACAATGTGCAAGAAGTGCAGAAATTTACGAAAGGCATTTTTCAGCTCCATGCAGCTTCATTCTTGCAGCTTTCCATCAACCTATGCCTATTTTACACAACATTTATTCTTGCGGCATGTCTGGTCTAGATGAAGTGCATAATAGCTCAAGCCAGTTGAAGAAATGCAATAGAGCTGTATTAGCTTCATTTGCCTTGAATGAAAAGCAGGGACTTCTGCAAATCAAACATCCATTGCTTTTGTCTCTGCTACACAATGACTCACAACAACAATTTCATTTGGTATTGTATTAAAAGATTTTAATTTCTCCAAATGGAGGTCCATTTCTATTCTTTCTTTCCCATTACTTTTATGTTAACACTGTAAAGAGAGTCTTTCACTGAAAATGCGTAAAAAATAAGATGTGTGAATTAGATGATTTCTTCACAGTGCTCTCTTTTGCCTATTATGTTGCAGAACGTAAAAGCTCTGAAGAGCTATTTTGTTTTTGTACCTGCCTGAAAAAGAAGGGATGGAGTTACATATTAATCTCATTTTCTGTTATTGTGGAGGCAGTAAATCAACCTGTTTCTCCCATTTTGCCCTTCCCAGACAGGACTAATCCTTTCTCTCCATTTACAGTGCCTTTCCTGTGAACCTGCATGAACCTCCCATGCACCTCCAATTACAGTACCTACACATCTTCCTGCTGAGCTGACATTTCCCTCAAACATTTTCCCTTTACTCTGTCCTCAGACGTTTTTCTTTTTTCTTAAGTGTGGTGAATTTTTAGGAAGTTAGAGGGCCATGTCACAAGTCAGAGCAGGCACAGCTTCAGGAGGCCCCCAGGAAGCCCCTCTCCTCCTGGCACAGTCTCCACTGGGTTTCTCCTAGCAAGATACTCACTCTCCCATGGCTGCCGTGTCTGAGCACGGCTGCTCTTGCTGCTTCCAGGCTTGATTTTAATTGCACAGCTCCAGCAACTCTCCAAAGGGCTACTAAAGGGAGCTGCTCTCAACCTGACTGACATGAGGAGGCGTGCTGCGTTTGGCTCAGCTGGAAGTGGTTTTTTCCGTGTCTTCTAAGGTACTTTCACAAAGCTCATGGCTTGTTCATTAGGAAAGCGTTATGGCTCATAGGCACAGTTAATTAGTACTTATGAATAAAAGAAAAGTAAGAAGGAAAATTAGAGGAGTAAGAACAACAAAAATGAAATGAAAGAAAAACAATGAAGGTTTGAGCAAGGCACTCAAAAATTATTAAAAAATATATTGATGTTGTAGATTTTAGAGTGATTTTTCCTTCCCGGCCTGTTTTACGTAAAGCAAATACACGTGTGGCATGTGATCCAGCTGAACCAGCACACACGCGTAAGCGGGTGCGTGTCTGTCTGTCAGGCAGGTGCCTCTCTGGTGCCAAACAGCCAGGAAACAGAGGAGTACTTCAATAAGGAGAACAGGATAACTGTGCATGGCTGTCACCGATGCTATCATAAAACTTTTAAAACCCAGCTGAGGAAGGACCACTAGTTTCATTTTACTTGCTCCCTGCTCCCTGCGGCTGCAACGTAGCTAGATGTTTTTGAAGAACTGTATTATGAAAAGTTTAAAAGCATGAACTGTGCTGCAGAGAGGCTGCCCTCTTGATGGCTAAATAAAGGCACCAAAAATCCTCCTGGAAAAACGCTAAAGTCTTTCAAACAAACCATCCATGTTTGGAAGATAAATACATTCCAAGCGTGGCTGCTAGAAGGTAAGAAATTTGGTGTAGCGTGTAATTAAAGATTATACCATCATATGAAAAATCCACAAATGGGCTGAATAAAGCTAAGAATCACTTTGGGCATTACTGGCAGTTTGAGCTTTTTGAGTGCTTGACTTTGCCATTCTACTTCTATTCTTTCAAGAAGAAGCATTGTTTCCATGACTGTGTTCAAACATGATCAGTAGGCTCAGCACAGCCAATGCATCATATTTATCCATAAATCAACACACTTTACATTAAGTGAATGAATCAGTGATCAGAAGAAATCTGCATCGGCTCTTGGGGCATCTTGAGGATCCTGGGATAAATCAGGGCAGAAAGAACAAGGAGCTGTGGCAAACTTTGCTCTTTCTATCAGAGCAGAAAGCTGTGTCTCTTTCTGTAAGAGCAGAAAGCTGTTGCTCTCTACTGACTTTTTTATTGCCTTTGAATAGCGTCAGTGAGCCATTTCAGGGAAGAAAATCTTCCCTTGAGCCAAGAGTTGGCCACTCCTGTCTTTTTCTATCTGCTTATGCTGGCATTCACACCCTCCCTACATGCCTAACCCTCTTGTGCTTCTCTTTAATAGCAGCAGCCATTTCCAAGACATGTTACCCCTGGAAGACCAGTTTCCAGTTTGTGCCCTAGCTGTCTGGTATCAGTTTTCCCTGATACTGGATTTTAGGCAGTTCAGTGAAGTTTCAAAATTTCCTGTCATAATATGTTTTGTTGGTAGGCTGTTGAGTAAGGAGGGCAATCAAGATTCTCATTTTTAGCATTAGATAGAAGAGGAAGAGGCAACCATGATCCTATATGACAAGTCAGATGATCCAGGACTGGGTGATAGGAAACAAACTGAAACAATTGAAGAGCCAAAGGTTTTCTTTGCTGGCAGAAATAATTTAGTGAAGATAAAGGCCTTGTGCTCTCTTTCCCTCACAGAATTTTCTTTCTCCCAAGCTGCATCAGATTCAGAGCTTGTGAAATAAAGTAAACAAATCAACAGTTCATAGCTTTCCCTTCACAAAATTCACTTCATAAATAGTCCACAGATTTTCTTGAATCATTATGACAGCTGTATAATTAGGAAGGAAAAAGGGTATTTCATGTACATTTCATCAAATACAATCTTCAATTAGTAGCACTCTTAGCTGTAACATGAGCCCAAAAGTTGCTCTGAGGGTTTTCCTTCTAATTCTCAGTTTCCATCTGGCTCCTGCCAGAATCCTCCCCCACTGAGAGGTTCAGTGCACCTCCCTCTGCCTCCCTCTCCTGCAGACCCAGAGCTGCCTTCCCCACCAGAAGAAAATATTCTTACTTTCACCTGCCAGTGAGGAGAATCTCATCTCTACACTTGGGCAACAGTCTCCTAATTATCTCTGTAAGCCTCAGATTTTCCACCTGAGTTGGTCGAAGTATGGTGCTCATAACACTGGGGTCTTGGGCTCAATCCCCATATTGACCACTTGCTTAAGAGCTGGACTTCATGATCCTTCTGGGTCCCTTCCAAGTCAGACTATTCCATGATTCCGTGATAAATTTCACATGTGACAATCTGCTTCTAATGCAGCAACGATAGCACACAAGTACAGGTATGTTGACAAAAAATTCAAATCTTGAACTTACAGGACAACTAATTTCTAGGTAGGAACTTGCCTGAGGCATGAGGCTATGCACAAAAATGGGACAATTCTCAACATGAGGCAATTCCCTAAAATCATGGAATATAATAATGGGGGGCTTGGTCTCATCACTCACTTCGTTGCCTGGTTTATCTTCTTTTCCCAAGCACTGATTAGTCCAAGTGTGCCTGTGGCCTGTAATAAAACTGTAAAACTGGATGTAGCACTGCTCCCATAGGCTCCGTAATGCAGCTGTTTTTTCCTGAGATTTAGAGGCACATGGACATTTAATTGTCATGTCTTTGGCAATGTCCCAGCAGATGCTCATCCGTTTGGAAATACCTATCTTGTTAAGTTTAGAATTTTGTCAGTGTGCATTACTGTACGTGGGGGAATCTTGGACACAGGGATATCGAATACATTGAGATGCCTCAAAATACTCTTTGATCTATTATTCTGATTTAATTCCACCCATTCAAAACATGCTCCTTGCTCTGACAAACACATAGGCTGTATTGAGTCAGGAACTGGCAATGATGGAGCACAGGCAGGCTGTAGGATGGCAAATTATCAGCAAAGGGAATTAGCAGGGGAAAGTAATGAAGATTAGAAAAAACTCTGTTTTATAGATTAAGCAATTGGGAATGATAAACAAACTTCCTTTATCAAGCTCTTTAAGCTTGAGATCTTAAGATGAAGAGCCCTATATTGTAACCCCAGGTAGCTGAACAGGGACAAGCAAGCCCCCCCTCAGTCTCAGAGCACAGCAGCTAACCCCTGTGATATTTTGCACTGGCATTACTGCAGTTGGAGGAAGCCTTATGAAAGGAGTTGAGACTGGAGCTCTGGCTGTGCCGTACTGTGGCTTCCCGTCTCTACCAGCACAAACCAGGTAGGAATACAGTCAAAGCCTGGGTGTTTTATATGCAGCATGTGGGCATTCTTACTGAGCCAAATTTCTTTGTGTCTGAAGCAGCAGAGCTGCCCTGATAAAGTCCAGTAACGGGAGCACTGACTGCAGGAATCTGTCCTCAGTACAGCTGGCTTCACATAAACCCAGTATGTGACAGGCAAAAGCATGAAAGGACAAAGACAAGGACAAAATGTAATTCTGAGAGGAAAGCTAATGGAAGTTACTACAAAAGGGTTAGTGGAGCTTGTTCTCCTGTTCACAGCTTCTGCAAATCCCACTTTAAAAACATTCACCAATTTTTAGATTTTACTGAAGTAGAGAGAAACGTTGAGACTGAAATTCTGAAAGCTTGGAAAAATATGATGATTTTGAGTCTTGTGAAAGGGAAATTCACTTCTCCTTCAGCTGCCAGTGACTGAGTTCTTGGATTACCTGGGGCACTCTACATCTGCATCCCAGATGATGTGATGTGTCAGATGATGGACCTGCCTCCATGAGAGCTCAGAGATGTCCATCATCTTGCCCCTCAGCTCAGGAGGTGTCCTGTAAAATGTTTTTACCCATCTTGAAAAAAACACACACACTTTCACTTAAATACTGCATTTAATAACAGGTAACCCAGTAATAGTCTGGCTAATTTTCACAACCACCAGAATCCAATCACAAAAAGCAAAGAAATCTTAACACTGAGGAGAGAATTGCACTCCTCAAGGCTCATGTGCTACACAGTGTTACACACGGGCTCTGGCGTACAGCAGTAGCTCATTACTTTTTATTTCAAACATCTGAACTTCAGGCTATTTTAGAACGAGATGGCAGCTTTTTCACTTGCCAATGAAGGCTCTGGAGTACATTTTTCTCAAGTCAGCAAGGTGTTACTGATTTTTCCAAAAGTGATAGCAATTCATTATGAACCACTCTCTGTTTCAACTCTGTAGATCATCCTCTGGTAGAAGGCCCCAGAAACGAGTCTGGGGGCACTTCAAGGGTCTTTGATAGTTTATGACACCTTCTAAGACATGACAGCTGCCTCTCACATCACTGTACTTGAGCCAGGTATGCCCTGTCAGAAGAGATGAATGCCTTCAGGGGAGTTTTACATGTGAGGCAGTTGTGTAAGACATCGGCATGACAAAAAGCATCACTCCACTTTCAGGGGATCTGTTTCTCATTGGTCTTTTCCCTTATCTGGCTCAAAATCCAGCCTGTTGCAAAACAAAGGTTGGTTTGTCCAGGTCATTCTCTGGTGATGTCCAGGTCATTCTCTCTGTCTGTTGTAGGTCAGAGGTTTCCCCACCACACACACAAACCTCTCCTCCTCCCCTTTGGTTGGGGGATGCAAACTCGGCCTCAGCAAAGCACCCTTGCAAACGGCCAATTGTTTGAGGCATTAACCAGTAGCACTTCAGTCTCTCATAGGGTTTTTTGTGGATCTCCTCACTTAGACCGATCTGATGCTCAGCTCATTGTGGAAGACCTGTCTCAATAAGGGGCCACAAAATAGGACTTTAATAGTTTATACAGAGCATTAATATCTTATCAGGCATCAGGACAAGGAAGACTGTTGTATATTCAGTTGCTGGTTAATGTAATACTATTTATGCTTAATGGTACATTTCTTGCTTTAAAAACCAGGTAGATTCACTTGGGACAAGGAATCAAGTTTATCTTTTATGCTGTCATCTTAAACTCCATTAATGAAACAAGTGCCAGAAGAGAGACTGGAAGGTCTGAAGTTTGAAGACAACAGTACTTTCTGCTACTATTAAGAAAGCAAAAGACCTTGAAGTATTCAACCACAACTGAACTCAGCAATCACTTGAATAGAAAGCAAAAGAATAAAGAAAAAAGGAATCTGTTTGGGTTTTATGCTGTAATTGGTTCAGTTTATAAAGTCAGACTTTTGAGTGGAATATTTCTACAAAATGGAGCCTGAAGAAACAAGGTTATTAGAAAGAGCTTTCAGAAAGAAAGAGCTTTGATCAGAAATATTTAAAAACTAGAAGAGGCCTTCAAATGCACTTTTAGAGGCTGAGTTGCTTGCAGCTAGTAACAGGAGAGGGAAGGCAGTGGAGAATACAACGTTTTGAACAGAAAGGGCACAGTGAAAATGAAGACAAATTCAGAGAGGGAATCATCACATAGTGACAGATGTAACAAGAAAGATCTGATACAAATTGTTTATGTGAAATAGTACAAACAAAAAGTGACAGATGCATAAAACCCATACAACTTTACTGCTGCTATCAGTCTGAACTGCATGCTTAAGAGACAACAATGAAAAATACACTTCCACCTTTTATCCCAAAAGCTGTACCTTCCCTAAGCCTAACCAGCAAAGAAAATAAGGTCAGATCAATCACTAATGGAATTGCAGGTCATTTGGCAGACTTGCATGAAGACTAGATTCCAGCTTAGAACATGTTCCTTACAGGTCAGGCTAGTTTCCTGCTCTCTCAAGGATAATCCCTAACAAAGGATTTTGCAGGGCAATGTTGTCCTCTGAATAACACAACCCTTAGAAATACAATTTAAGGAAGTTAAAAAAGCACCATGCAAAAGTAGCAAGGATAGAATGCAGTTCAAAACACTAATTGCTCTCTGAGACATGAGAAAGAAAATGAGTGGCTTGACAGCTGCTACAAAAGAAAAGCTACAGGGTAAATCTTACCTGCGGAGAAGTAAGAGTCAATAAATGTGCAGCTCCAAGCTGTTATTAAGGTCCTTCTTGCTACTCCTAGAAAAGCACCGATTTACTGAAAACAAACAAAATTAGTGGCAGAAGAGACTGGCAGAGAGACTGCTTGCGTCACAGTTGCCCCTGCATGGGACATAGGTGAAGGAGAGAAAAGAGGATGTATATTTTAATGGTCCACACTCCTGGATTCTAATACTGACAGTAGAGCAATCCCAAGCTGCCTAGACATCACAGCACCTACACACAACTTGAAAAGCTTCATTTCCTTCATCTTCTCTCTACTTCCTCTGTTGTAACATTGCTCATCAAGGTTTCATGGGAGGAAAACATAAGGGCTGAAAAAGGTACACCAGAGTTACCAAGTAATATCAAGATAACAAGCTCAAATTATGGCAATGGAAAGAAAGAGGTGTGAAAAGGGACTAACCTGAACAACAGAGAGCTCTTCAGTGATCTCAAAAGAAAAAGGCACGTAAGTAACGGAAATGAGGACAGATTGTTCAGTAATTATTAGGTAGCAGTAACAAGAAAACACAGAACCAAGGGACGAAAACAAATAACCAGCAGTTGACAGGAGTAAGAGGAGACTGCACTCTAAGTGCACCAGCATTAAATCAACAAAAAAAACCCCTGAGCAATGGAAGTGTTAGTCATGCAAGATGGAAGAAAACAACTGACAGCTGATGACACTGGTAATGAACTGTTCAGTATCTGTTTCCATTTCAGTATTCCCTAGTGATGGCACCTACAAGCAACTGTATTCACATCACTGACAAAGAAATATCTCTGCCTAGCAAAAGAGAAGAACGAGCTAGAACCTTAAGTTTCCTGAAACTGATGTTCACAGGTTCTCTGGACCCCAAAGACTTACACTCTAAATATTAAAAACTGGTATGTTAACCTTATACTAATACTAAAGTTATTAAAATTATATATACATTTATATAAATAAAATTATTTAAAAAGTAGCTTCAAAAGCAACAGTAGTTGATATGACAACTGGCAAGCTGAAATGCCTATTTTTAAACAAAACGACAGGGAAGAAGAGAAGCAGCAAGAACTTCTTGAGCAGTGTCACAACCATTAATTTTCAATCCTAAAAAATCTTTTGGAACAAGTACTCAAAATATATTCATTTATGCTTTCCACAGTAACTGACACAAGTATTGCCAAGTACAAGTCATATTAAAACCTTTTTTTGACAGTAGTGTAATGACAAAGCAGTAAATAAAGTGTCTTTATCTTGATGTTTGACTGTTACTGGACATCCTTTTAAGCAAGACAAACACAGCTCAGATTAAACCATTACTTTATGAATGCAGAGCTACCCAGAGTTACTGGAAAGCAAAAAGAAATAAAGGGAAAGCTGTAAGGATGTCCTGCAGAAGTAAGTCCTAGGATAAATTCCCTCAGTATTCTAACAACCTGGGTTATGGAATCAATAGACAATATGGAGTTTGAGTGTCTCAGAGATCTACTGGAGGACAATATTCAAATTTTAAAAATTACCTTGATGAATTAAAAAGTTATCTGAAAAACATAATTTAATACTGATAAGTAAAAGAATCATTCAAAACTCAAGTCTGAATCCATCACTGTAGCAAACTATCTCAGATTTTTGATACTGTGAATGCTGTAACACAGCAAAGGGCTATGAAGTATTCCACAGTTTAATTGCTTCACACTATTTATGTAACTTCCTCCCCCCAACACAATACGGTTATAACCACTGTAGAGTGTGTTGGATTAAAAAAAAAAAAAAAAGAAAAAAAACTTCTCTCTCCAAAAAGGATTTTTTGCTTGCTTCATATCTATGAATCTTCTCCATGTTTTATTAAACTCTACAATTCAGAAATTTGGCAGTCTTTAACAGTTTAGCAGGGAAAAACACTGCCATCTCCTGGAGCAGCTAAAGCTGGCAGGTCTCTGCATACCTGCATTCTGCTCTCCATCTTGCATTGTTTTCTATGCACTGAGAAGTAACTTCAGTAACTCCAGATGTTGTATTTAAAAATAAAAGTGAAAGTCTACAGTAGCATATCATCTGCAAGATAAATTTTGGTGGCTGAAATTCAGTAGCAACATAAAATCAGGTCTACTCATCCACCTCACCAAATTCTACATGCTTGAAAAACTTCATCAGCTCTCCTCAACATCAAATCCTGAACAGAAATCTCTGTAAAAGTAGCAGTATGGACAAAACCACACCATGACAGCTTATTTTCATTAAGAGCACAGCACAGTGGAGTTGTAGGTGACTCTTTGCCTTCAGTTTCAAATCTTTTTGCCATCGTCTTGCTTTTACTTTTGAAGGACCCTATTCCAATCACCTGTTTTCATACAACAGCTTTCAAAAACCAGCTTTTGACAATGTACCAAACGGTTTATTAGTATAACCTAGTCAAACCTCTGCTGTACACTGAACAACTTGTAACAGTCCATAGGAAGGTACACTGTATCTACAAAATCTGTACCTATAAAATTACTCGGGTAACTACTCTATCCCCACCATTTATTAGTCACAGCAGTATCCCCAATACCTTATCTGAAGTGCTTTACAATAAGGGGAATAAATAGCCCATTATCAGTAACTTGGGACACATTAGCAATAACAATTCTTACTGTAGGTAGCCTGCAAGCAGTCTTACATAGAGGTTCTTCCATTCCCCCAGTTGCACCGTCTGCTCTGGTGCTCAGTTCCAGGGCTAATTGGAAGCTACCTTAGCGATCCAGTGCTAATGCCATTCCTGTCAATTGCTACCAAGCCTGAGGACGTATCTCAATTTTTTTCAACTGAATTATATCTGAACTAGGACATAACGTAGCTGCAAATGTTTTAAAATCAATTTTCTAATACTGGCTACATAGAAGACAACATTTACACCTTTTCCTACTAATCCATGTTGGGAGCTTGAAGTCTTTCTGAATGCTATAGCTGTTTAATTGTTCCTCTGAAAAACAGCACAACTAACAAACCAAAACATTCAGAGAAGCCTGAGTACAGCACAAGGGCTGAATCAGGATGAAAGCAAACTGGCAGGATCTTAGCATTTGCAGGATGGAAGAGCCAGCAGTTAAGCTTAGAGACACAGGCAAATTTTTACACACCACCACTTGGATACTACAACTAAATTTCAGAGTATACTTGACAAGTGGTGTTATTTCCTCTTGGTCATGTGAACAGTACAAGTAATTTATTATACCTAAAGCTCACTCTTATGTAAGAATTTCAGTTAATTTCATGCTTTTGCCTTCTTCTGCTGTTGAGGTATTTTGCTTAGCCTCCTGAGTCATCTTAAGGGGTTTACCTGGTCAGGAACAACTGACCCACAAGGTTAAGTTTTACCAGATTGTTTTAAAAGTAGTCTTGAAAGAAGACAGAAAGTGTTTTTCTTTAAACTTTTAGTTTAATTCTACAGTATTTGTCTTCCTTCTATTCTGCAATTACAGTTGAGGTTCACAGGAATAGATTCAGAGGTTCTCAGCTACCAATGCTAAAACTCCACTTTTTGACAAACTCAAGTAAAAATTCTGGAATTTTCTTGCCATCATACCTCAGGTTCACTTTGCACAGTACAAGTTCTGATGTGATGGATCTTTACAGAAGAGTGATTCTGGCACCTTAATAAAAAAATTCCTTAAAAATATAGTATCTTCAATTCAACATTCAGTTTATTTTCTAAAATAAAAACCCCATGCATAATTCTAATATACAGCATTTGATTCTTACCAAAGACATGTTTACAAATTTTTTTTCCTTTTAATAAAGATCTCTATCTACAGTCCAAATCTGAATGCCAATCTGCCCAATCATTTTTCAGGCAAAGAGATTCCACTGAAGAAAATGCAGATCCATACTTTTTCAGGTACTGGAAAACAAGTGTATTGCAGAACTAAATAATGATCTCTTCAGGGACTTGCCATTTGGCTAACCCAAGTTAAAGAGTTTCATTATTTATAAAAAGCAACAAAATTCCAGTCTTTAGCCTTCTTAGCTGATTTCCACGTGAAAAAAAGTGCAAATCCAGACATTTACGTCAGCCATCTTGCTAAGAGAAAATGCCGTATTTCTTCTCCAATTCTTCAACAGAAGCATCTTTTAATCCCATGTGGTTGACATGATTGAATAATACCTGTGTAACTGAAACAGAAAATCCCAACACGAACTGTTACTTTTGTGATTCACACTCTTAAGGTAAATTAGTCCAATTCTTTCCTCGGTGAGAGTAAAGGGTGTATGGACAGTTGAAACACAAATACATTTTTATAACTACTGGGAAGATAAACAAAAGTAGCAAAGCAAAACTCTCACTTTGTTTCAATGCCCAGGAGCTGCCTAACAACACTTCCTTAAACACGTGTATAATCCAGGCCACAGACAGCTTTTAGTTTGTTTACTATCTTGACACTATGCCACTACATGCAGAAGACAAAAGTTAATGCCAGATGGCACATAAAGCTTACATCAGGTGAAGGCATGAATGCCATTTTTAAGAGGCACTGCATTTCAGTAAGTCGTTTTATTTTAAGGAGATTCACATTCCAAAAATTTTTAAGTATAATAGTTATTAGTGAAACTCAGCTGTAGATAGTAAATTTATATTTACATGGTCCCAGAGAAATGTTTTGCACATAAGTGTCTCACTATTATGTAGTCTGTCTGGTGCGCTAAATAAAGAAAACGTTTGAGACAAAACCCACTCTTATAAACTGTGAATTCGAGCCAATGTCAACGTAAATTGCAAACTAATGTGAGTGATGCCTCCAGAACAGAACAGACAACCAAGCTGAGTGCTTTAAAGATGTCTGCATTCTTTTGCCAACAGAAAAGTCAGGATTTGTCAAGAAATAGTTGTAAATTGTGGAAACTGTATAATCTGGATACCTTAGATCTCAGATGTATGATTTCATACAAATTCATACATTTGTAACATTACCAGCTACAAACTGACATGCTGGCAAAGCTTATTTTATCAGAATAAAATGCAGCGGTAATTCTGATTAAAATAAGAGGATTTAGCTGTAGTTTTGTAGTCTAAACGATAAATAAGGAATCAAAGGATTAGGAAAAATTACATGAGATTCATATTAACTTCTAAAACAATAAAATGCTATACAACTAGCCTGATTATTACATGGAATAAACAAGAACAGCACTACATTTTTTTGCTAGATTCTACAGTATCACAAAGTAAGTCTACAAAGACACTACCAAATTACTTACTTTTTTTTTCTGAACCTGACATAAACATTACTGCCATATCAAATCTTTTTAATTCAGAGAGCCTCTGGAGGATTTCAAGGATGAGTGATGGCTCCTCTTTCCTGAAGAAGATTATTACAAAATATAAAAATAACTACTGTTGATTAGAAAGATTCAGTAGCTGCAAGCAATATTAAAAAATTCAGGAACAAGAAATTAAAGGACCAATAGAATTTCCTTCTCTTTCATATTCCCTATCTTTGTCTTTCCTGTTCATTTGTCCATTCACAAAGCAAAAGGTCAATACCCAGAAACCTTTATGTAGGTATTATTGTTCTACTGAGCAAGAGTGAAGAAATACAAAAACCTAGACTGACACAAACTGACTGCTGGTCATGTACGGAATACCTACCACATGATTTAATGCTTAGACCTGGCCATAATATCACCATTTTTATATGTATCAGGTAGTGTGAGAGGAAGCAGCACCTGTGGCCATAGGAAGCTCATCAAAAAGCTGAGACAATTACAGCTGCCTTAATTTTCATCCACACAGAAAATTTCTAGATTGTGTTCATTTTACATTTTTCTGGTCAACAGTAAACAGGCACTGCTCTTCTTACAAATACTAACAAACAGTATTTTTCTTTCATAACTTCACATTTCTTTTGGAGGGAGACAGGACTTTTACCTTACAGCAAACAATTTCAACTTCCTCGCCTTTTTATGTTGTATCACCAAATGCAGGACTGTATCTCTAAGACAGCATTTTTCACCCATATGATGGATATTTTACTTTTTAAGGAAAACAAGGGAAAGGCAAACATTGATTTATGCTTGCTCTTCTCCATAAAACAACACCGAAAAACACTGAGTGTGTGCTTCTCAGACAGTGTAATTCAGAAAAGCAGTACACTGCCTCTGACAAACAAAATGAACTTTAGGACTCAAATGGTACATGGACAGAAATTTCAAAAATAATTTGTCAGGTCCTGTCTTATCAGAACCTCAGGCTCCAACACACATTTGCCACAGGCAACTGTAAAATGCTAGCAGATAACTAAGTCTGAATGCATCACAATAAGCATGGCATAAAACCAAAACCCTCTAAATTTCTCAGCTTTAGAAAGTTAAAATAGAGGACAATGTGCAATTGTATGTGCTCACAGAATATACACAGTAGTATGATCAAAAGTTATTTCATACAGTCTAATGCTAGTTTCTGATGCTCTTTAGCAGAGCACAGTTCAACAACAACAGTCAGTAAAAGTATTTTTTCACTTCCTTTCTACCTGATTTTTCAGGATGAGTTTCACTTCTTAAGAAGGAGCTATTCAGTAATTCCAATGATTTCACTATGCTCATGTAATGCTGTGTGCTGAAAATAATTTTGTAGACCTGAGGCTGGGACTAGAGAGAACATTAAAAAAACCCCAAACACATAATAAAATACCAACCCCTCCCCCCACCAAAAGAACCCCAAACCTTTCAGTACAGCAATAAATAAGCAACGTAAAACAAAGGAGGAGTTAAACTTACTCAATGTAGAAGTCATGTAGGATTTTCAGGATCTGGTTAAACAAGTCTGGATCTAAGGATTTCTGAAACAGCTTTGCATAAAGCGAGGGCTCTATTTGCTATGGAAAAATTAAAAAGGTTTTTTTTAGACAGAAAAATACAATTGAGTCATGAGAGTTACATGTGCATTTTTAGAATGTCATGGACAATGCTGAAGTGCATGAAAGCAAAAAAACCAGATCACACTATTTGACATTAAACAAAACAGCTTGTTTGTTTGGGGTTTTATGGTGATGGTAATTTCTAACTTCTCTTAAAAGAATTCTAAGTGATTTTTTTTTTCAAAAATATATGTAAGCAAAAGTACACATTAAGTAGATTGATGTGTTCCAAGCATTTGCTCAGTTTAAAAATGTCGCCATGTCTAATTACCTGAGAAGCACTCCTTTGAAAAATTAGAATTTAATAGTTACTAATGTATTTGAGTCTTTAAAGAACACAGGCCTGTATTTGAAAAAAAAAAAGCAGAGACTGTACTTAAAGCAAATAAAAAAGGCACAAAAGAAGAAATACTCAAATGAGCATCAGACTACTTAGTGTTATGTGACAACAATTTAAAAAAGGGACTACTAAACACTTAAAACACTCTAAACACAGCTATTCCTTCCACCTAAGTGTACTGTTTCTTCAACTGATGTTGAAGAAACTGTCCTAATACTGTTGATACTCTTTGTTTCATACCTTCAGGTACAAGTACATGTTTTCTGGGCAGTCTTTCAACTTCCTGAAGTCAGATTCAAGCTGGAAAGAATTTGCAGGAATGGGAGGAACTGGAGAATCCGACATAAATGACATTCTGATTTCTTTTTCTCTCTGTTTGCTTGCAGGAAAAGACGGATGCAATGTTGATGAAATTCCTTTCACATTTACAGGCAGCCTGCAAAGGTATTTTGAAAGACATAATCAAATAAACTTTTAAGGAAATCCTAAGACCTAACTGGAAATCTTTCTATTCATTAAAAGCTAAAATACTGACTTTTTTAAAAAATAATGTGTTTTAGTTTAAGCAGATATTTTAAAATCCCTTCAAATTATACAAGCTTTATATTGGATTCACCTTTTCTGAAAAAACACACCTGCAAATACTTAAATTTACTCAGCCTCTCTCTACTTTGTTTCTGGAAATAACTGCATTTTATAGTAGGTTTCTCCCATATATAACTGCAAAAAAAAATCACGTTTTCTGCAATTTCATAATGCAAAACAATAAACAATGTCAAATGGATAAACTAGTTTCAACACTGATAGTAGATCTATTTTTTGTCCTATAATTTGTCATTTAAGTCCATTTATTTTTTAGAAATTAAGAAATGGCTAAGAACATACTTTTTTCTTCAACACTTCACAGAAAATCCATTAACTGAGCTAAAAAAAGGTGGGTGCGGCCAGTGTTTTCATAGAAATTCTTTGGTCAAGATTCCTTAAAAAGTATTTACTATTAACAGAACAAGGCAGTGTCGAAGGAATGGACAAGTAGAGTTCTAGCACTGAGCAAGGATAAAGCTTCTGTACTTCAGCCTGGTGTCAGCAAGACAGACTTGAGTTTGCCTAACTAACACAGTGTGACTTAGAAACCGAGCACATCTGAAGCTACCACCTGCCTCAGCAGAGGAAAGGGTGGTGACACTCATCTGCTCCTCTTCTCTCACACAACAGGGGTACAAAGAATGCTTGAACTCTGTTCAAAATCTATTCTAAAACACTACAAATAAAAGTCGCAGCTAGGGAAGATGGAGTACCCAAGCAAGAAAGAGTACGGCACGCAGGAAAACATTATTAATTTCTTTATATTTGCAATGTAACACTGAGTTTTCCACCTGAAACTAAATAGATCATATTTGTCTCAACCACTACATGGTCAAAGAGGCAGATGTGCAAGAACTGCAGTTTCTTTCAACATTTCCTTTTTAATTCAGATTCTCTAAAATATCTTCAATACCTCACCACATGCAGACATCTGGAAATGAAGATTACATTTCAACTACATTTACCTTTTAGAAGAGGATGAGAATTATTATACTTACTGTAATGGTGACATATCACTGATTTCTTCTATTTTCAAGTGCTTTGCTTTTGGAGTATCAACTGTAGTCAACAGATCATCCTGATCTAGAGTCTTTGTTGTTTCAACACTCACTGAACTCCTCCAGTTATTGACTAAAGAAGTAGTGCTGGGCAGGTCATCATCTGATGTATCATCATCAACTTCTTCAATATCTATTCTTCGCAATGGCTTCTAAACAGAGCACAGACCTCATGTCATGTGTGGACTCAACATAAGTGTTTATACAGACCCCAGACACAACGATGTGTAATTTAAAATAATCTTATGATAACCAGTTAGTGGTGCAGAGAGAAGACACTGAATAATAAAGGTAAATGGCAAAACGAGAAAACCATACAATTCTACATGAAGACTGATAAGATAATTTTATTGCTTTACCCTCATAAACCAGTATATCCTTACCCTAAAGGATCTCAATATGCCGTCTCTTTTCCCAGTAATAATTAAAAAATGTATACTTTATTCCCACTAAGGTTGAATAGGCAAGATCTATCATATACTTTGTCCCATTATGTGGTCAAGCTTTGTAATTTAGCAAAACAAAAAAATATCCAGCAACATAGGCCTTGGCTTAAAATTTTAAAATTTAAAAACCTAAAAAAATTTCGAAACTTAAAATTTTGATATAATAAGTATCTGTAACTTAAGCCTGCTGATTGACCAAATTACATACATTCTTATGTAATTAATTCCACCACATGCTAAAATGCTTCAGCTTGTTTAATCTCTGCATGATCCTCATTATTTTTGACCAACACCTAGTGCCACCTTCACAGGTCTTACAAAAAACTTCTCATCACTTCTTACTTTAGAACTTAATTTCCGGAACATAAACCTAGTGTATATTGCTCTAGAAATCCAGATGCAAATGCACATGATTAAACATACTCAACAATTTAGACTTCTAGGAAATGGCAGTACTAAAAGCACAGATGTTTCATCTGTACTTACTCTACCTAAGCAGAGTAACAAGAAGAACACAACCAACCTAGCATCTTCACTTAATTTAGCAGCTAAAGTGAACACTTAATAAATATAATTGTCTATAGTATTTCAGTTACTTTACAACAAATTAATTTGGGTTTAAAGAAATATTCTATCTAGTTATAGAGAGGATACAATACTTCCCCCTACCAAAGGATCAAAATAATCACACATTTTCTACTAAAACTATCCATCTGAATCATATTATTGATGAAGGTAAACAATTTTTAAATAGCATGAGTGCATACACATACAAAGTATGAGCACACTTTGTATTTACACAACTCACTGCTGAATATATAAAGATTAAATGTACTGAAAGAAGAAGCCTAATACATAAAGAAACCTGATATTAAATTTCTTCATCTATAACTCATTCATCTGACTATAACCACTGATAATTCATAGTCCAAATATATTGCTTACTGAAAACCAATACCAGCTGTTCTACAGTTTACACGGATGAAAACGTATGCTCAGAGCTCTCTGAGAAGCAGCCCTGTGTGCAGCAGCATATGACACAAGTAGGCAACATGTCTTATAACCACTATGGCTGCTGTAAAAATTGTAAATAGCAGAAGAAATTAAGGAAAGTTTACCCAGAGCTTCTCAATCAAACACAGAGATTCAACTCTCTCCCATTTCCTCTCAACTGCAATGTTACCTACAGACACAGGACAGTGTTGTGGGGCTGCCTGCCTATTCCACGTTATAAATGTATGCATACACGTTTGCTGAGGGTGGTACTGCAGGCTGAATGCTTACACCAACACTGCTATGAACTTCAGCATTTCCATGCGTGTATATGTTCTTGAAAAATATCAAAAGAGTAAATTTATACATTTTTGGCTTTCCACAGGCAAGGCTATCTATCAGGAGTATCTATCTACACATATAGAAAGTACATTTTAACTTTAAGATCTACGTTTCCCATCATTATAGAAAGCAATTCACATAACAACTTACTGTTGATTTAATCTGTAATGGGTTATCAATCAGTTTCACTATATTTTTAATTTCTGTTTCTTTTATCAATACTGCAGGATATTCTTGCTGAGTCCGCTGTTCTTTCTCAGATAATTCCTGAAAAAAATAGCAAGTTGTCCAAAAGATCAGGTGTTTGATGAACAAACACAAGGTATGTTAAAAATAATGTAATAAAGAATAAAAACCTTTTAATACTACACCCTTACAAAAAACTCCCAAACAAACAAAACCCCACTATACCCAAATAAGCATACATACATTCCTTATTTTAGTGAGTTCGTTTATTGCTTGTTTATTTCCAGGTTCCAGCTTCAGAACAGCTTCAAAATCTGAGTGAAAAACAACACATAAACTCTAGGTATTTCAAGTTACAATGTACACATGGCAGATTTCTAAACCTTCTATTTTCCTTTCATAGCTCTAAAAATAATTAAAGGCAGGTAAGTGACAAAATAGGCAGGGTTGGAAGGGACCACATTGGAAAGGAGCACCAGTGTGTCATCTGGTCCAGCCTGCCTGCTCAAGCAGGGTCATCCTGGAGCGCATTGCGCAGGACTGCATCCAGACAGTTCTTAAATATCTCCAGCAAGGGAGACTCCACAGCCTCTCAGAGTAATCTGTTCCAGTGCATGGTTACCTGCACAGTAAAGAAGTTCTTCATCATATTCAGGTGGAACTCCCCGTGCGTCAGTTTCTGCCCATTGCCTCCTGCCCTATTGCTTGGAAGCACCGAGAAAGAGCTTGGCTACCTCCTTTTGACACCTTGCCTTCAGATACTTGTAGACATTGGTGAGGTCACCCCTCAGTCATCTCAAGACTGAACAGACACAGCTCTCTCAGCCTTTCCTCATAAGAGAGACGCTCCAGTGCCTTGATCATCTTTGTCACCCTCTGTGGGACCCACTTGGGAGCTCCATGTCTCTCCTGCATTGAGGAGCCCAGAACTGGCAGCATTCCAGATGTGGCCTCACCAGGGCTGAGTAGAGGGGCAGGATCACCTCGCTCAACCTGTTGGCAATGCTCTTCCCAATCCAGCCCAGGACTTCATTGGCCTCCTTGGCCACAAGGTCACACTGCTGGCTCATGGACAGCTTGTTGTCCACCAGGATCCCCAGGTCATTCTCCACAGAACTGCCTCCCAGCAGGTCAGCCCCCAACCTGTGCTGCTGCAGGGGTTGTTCTTCCGCATGCGCAGGACCCTGAATTTGCTTTTTGAATTTCAGAAGGTTCTTTTCGGTCCATCGCTCCAATCTGTCAAGGTCCTTCTGGAAGGCTCACAGCCCTCCGGGGTATGGGCCACTCCTTCCAGCTTTGTGTCATCAGTGAATTTGCTGAGGAGGCATCTGCCCCATCACCAAGTAATTGATGAACAAGTTAAACAATACTGGGCCCAGTACTGAACCTTGGGGGACACCACTAGTGACAGGCCTCCAACTAGACCCTGTGTCATTAATTAAGACCCTCTGGGATCTGTTGTTCAGCCAGCTCTCAGTCTACCTCACTGCCCACTTACAAGTCATCCTAACACCTATATTATGACCTACTTTTTAAACAAACTTTTCAAATTATTTCTTACTACTTATCATAAAGAGCAACAGCTGTAATTTCACACAAAACTGTCTTCCCATTATGTGGGTACCAACACCCGAGTTTTTATATATATCCAGTGAAATCCAACAGAAATACCTTAATTCTTAACTTTTGCACTGATAATCTCAAGTCAGAAGAAAAAGTCAGGATGTCTTTATACTGATCTCTTACCTATCACATTTAGGCTAAT
This sequence comes from Rhagologus leucostigma, assembly GCA_013397725.1. Taxonomy (NCBI): domain Eukaryota; kingdom Metazoa; phylum Chordata; class Aves; order Passeriformes; genus Rhagologus; species Rhagologus leucostigma. The sequence continues at coordinate 4,074,311 of VZTD01006068.1, read as the reverse complement.
TCAAAGTCATACCTTGAATAGCTTCCTTTAGCTTTCCAAGACCAACTCTAGCAGCTCCTCTTCTGGCAAAGGCTTTGGAATAGGAAGCATCTAAGAGCAGAGCCTGTGTGCAGTCATCTTCTGCCTCTTTGTACCTCAGCAAAAGCGTAGTACAAAATTAATAATCAGTTTCAAGAGGCAGTTTCAACTGAAAAGACAGAGCTACCCAAACCACTTAAAATATAAAGGTAGATCTTCATTAGCTACATACATAAACACATCACTGAGTGAAAATACAAAATAAAAAACTCCCATAAAATATGATTTCTCAGCACCTTGAAATTTCAGCTGTATATTTTGGTATCTCATAACAGAGTGCTGACTCTTTTTAGCATCACAAAAATTCACATCCTCTGTAAAATAAAACCCACTTAAAACTTGTCAGAGCAGAGTCCACTTTAAAAATTCAACAAAGTCAGTACCATGGCTTTGTACTTCTGAAAACCAGAAATACCATTACAAACAAAGAAAATGTACAAGAAAGGAGAAGCAAGCACGCATGAGAATAAATTTCTCTACATTTGGAATTCTGTGACTTGTCCTTAAGTATTTCAGAATGAGAATTCAGTATATCCTTGCAATAATGTCTTTTGCTTCACTTTAAGATTAAATTTCTGCATCCCATTTATATTAAGTCACATTAGATTACAATTCCAGTATATGCTTAATAAAGTATTTTCATTCACTCCTCCACTTTCAAACAATCATTAAATTTATGCAAATTATTTTTTATTTGCAGTTTTCATCAGTACTAGCAGTTTGTAAGAACACCAATGGGCTTTTGTTGCATTTTATGTTTGCTCTCTTTTGAAATGTAAAGACCCATTATACAAGATTTATCATAGAGAATCAATTTTCTTGCTTGGTCATTCAATTAAATTATCACTTCCTCTGAATCTCACGGAAGATTATTTGCATTATGATGTCCTTTAAATTGCAAGTGTTGTGTCAGAAGTACTATCCATGCAACCTATCTTATCCTAATTTGAGATCAATGTACTGTCCCTACAGATACTCAGCCATGTCTCGTTAAAATGGATGACCATTTTAAGCCTCTGCTCTCTGCTTCTCACGCTACCAGCTTACAAGTTTTAAAATACCACAACATCACAGAGTCAAAAGAAGTTCACACCTAAAAAATGCTCATATGGAACTTACCTAGTTTGCTAGAAAGCATTAATTTCCCTACAGTTTCTGGGTTAATTGGATAAAACTTAATTAAAAATACACAAGCAACACATACATGCCTTCATCAGCGAAATTAAAAAATATTTTAAAAGGTAACAATTTCCAGAAAAAGCTTATATTCATTCCCTCTAGTCAGAAGTTATAATCTACTTCTTTTTACAGTACAACATTTAGTAGCTGACTGGGTTTCATAGTCAAAGACAAAGCTCTGAGCAGTTCCTTTCAAAAAGGTGCATACCTGAATTTTGCACATAAAAGAACAAAAATCCAACTGCAGAAACCATTATTCATACTGGTGCCATTTTATTCTCTCAGAACTTGTTTCCTACAAATTTCATTTCAAGATCACATGTATAGATTTGTTCCATCCCCTTTACTGCTTTCAACATGATTTATTCTATACTGAATTCTAACAAAAATTAGAAGGAGTGAAAATAACTCGAGTGAAAATCTACCAGATCACTATTCCTCCTGATTTACAACAAACAAACAGCATTATGCAATTCCACTTACTTCTCAATCTTCAGGTAGGCCATGGCTCTGTTAGCTGGCAGCAGTGCATTGGTGCCATCTGCTGCGATACCACGGGTGTAACATTCTATTGCAGCCTCATACTTCCCTTCTTTGAAATAACCGTTACCCTGGAGTATTTAGGTCAGAAAAAACCCAGCATTCAGAAAATCTAGTGCAATGAACCTTTTCTTATCCTTTTTAGCAGACAGGGTCACAACATTACGAAGATGAATCGCAGAGAACACCTACATCAGGGCAGACAGTTACAGTGTATTTCCTCCTATCTAAGTTTGGAGGCAGAACACAAAAAGTATCTTAATAGTTTCTAATACTCCAAGGATAAAAAACTTTGCTACATGCATAGTTCAAATGCAGACTTGTAAGTCTACAACTTGTTATTTAACTTTATGCTTGATGTGCAGGATAACCTATCCTGTACCTCCTGAATTTAAACACAAGCTGAACCTCTACAATTCCCCCTTCAAGATGATTTCTTGCACTGCAAAAATTCATCTTTATCCTGCTCCAGAAAACTTATCCTTAAATATTACTTGGGTCCAAATGTTGTTGTTGTTTTCTAATTAATGCTCCATACAAGAAAATTACATTATTTTTTGTTTGTTTCTGGGGGACTAAAATTACCTTTTGCTTCTCAGTACTAATTTGAAGCCACACATGTTCTTTGCTACTACGCTACTGACTGACAAATAAAAGAAAAGGCCACAGTTCACACTTGACAGGACCCATGTTGTCAGGTACAAGCCTGCAGTGAGCCAGCTCTGCTGCCAATGAAGTATTGCATTAGACTGAAATTTCTCTTCTGTGACCTACTCAAACTCTTGTTCCTTAATGCATACTTTCATTCTTATCTGAATAATTACCTCTTACAACCAGTATAGCAAACCTGAATAATGAGAACAAGACAGAACTCACATAGCTAGGTAAGTGAAGAGAAATTTTTGGTTTAGTTGGTAATGTTATTTTTTTATTGAAAGAGTGGTGAGAGGGAGAAATCAATAAGCCAACTGTAAGTCAAGACTATGTATCCAGAAATACATTTTTATTGTCATTGTTGCCTGCACCCCAAAGTCCTTTTTATAACTACTATTCATCATGTAATCAGAAGTTTCAAAACAAGAAACAGTCCACAACTCCACTTGGACAACCAAGCGTCAAGATGATTATAATAGTGGAGAAATGGGATCTTTGTAAAGTACAGTTTAAGTTCTACTTGTCTTACCATGTATTTGAAATTTAGCACATACAATTTGGCCTGTAAAAGCTACCTTTTATAATTATTCCTCCAGACGAATCCAAACAGAACTTACTGTCCCACTCACCTTTCTACAGCCCAAAACTGGAACCAATTAAGGTAACATCAAGGACATCGCATTTATGAAATTCAAGACAGTATCAGGTTTAATTTACATATCTGCATAACTAACAGCACAACACAATCCTTTTCTTTGCTAGGTTTCTCCTGTTCCACCAGAACCTGTGACTTACCAGATCTTTTTCTGCAATTGCCTTCTGCTTGAGCTGGTGGTCTTCAATGCGCTGCTTCTCTTCATCTGTCAATCCTGTTCTGATCGCACCTTCAAACTCTTTCTGTTCTGAGTTTTCTTTTGATGACAGAGCCTGTGAAGATGTAATTTTTTTCCCCCTCAGTAAGTATTTCCCCACTTAAACATTTTCAGAACATAAATTTAAGATGAGAAAATCTGCCAAGCTTTTCAACAGAAGCACTTGTGTTGTACATTGAATGCAAAATGAAGAGACAATTTAAAAACAATTTTAAATTGTTTCTTGAAAATGTATTTCTATGAAGGACTACAAGTCAGAATAATGCTTGGTAAATAAAAGGTATGTAACTTCTGAAGCACAGTGTGAAATGACTCATGGAACCTGTTTGTATACAGTCCAATTCAGATACCATTTATTTCTTCACTTACTGGAGACTTTGTGTCTTAATTCTGAAAATAAATTTTTCAAGCACTTTCAAAAATAGTTTTGTAAGGTGTAAGTACATTCATACAGTAGTGACAGGCGAGCTTATATTTACTAAGGTCATCATAATCAACATTCTCCTCCCTGTCAAGAAAGGGATCTGACTTACACTAGAGTATTTTGTTCTGTTCTTATAACAGCCTTCTGGTTTGGTTGACCACAGCAATCAGTGGGACTACAAGCAGGCTAGCAGTGTAGTTTTATGTCCAAGAGAATACAGGAGTTCTCTCATGTGCTCTACTTCCTTATACCAAAATACTAAGTATGACTGAAAAAAGCATTAACACAGGGGGTAAAAAATGGGGAAAAATTCAAAAATCAACCAACCAACCAACCCACCAAAACCCAACCAACCACCTGAAGAAAACCAAATAACCAACCAACAACAACAAAAAACCCCAAAAAAGTCCCAGATGGTGCACACATGCAGTCTTAGTCTGCGAATCCATTATTACACTGATGTTTGCATATGTGTTTCTCCAAAAGAAATTCCATTAAAGATTTTGACCTCAGTGAACTTCAGCTGCCAGAAAAAGCACGTGAGAATTTGTTGAATCAGTTCTTGTTATAAATAAAAATTGACACAGATACAAACTGAACAGGGTGTATTAATTTACGTTAGGGCCTATTAATCTTATTACCTGATCAATTTTCTTCAGTTCGTTTTTTGCTTCAAAGTTGTTTGCATCCAGCTCAAGAACTTTTTCATAATCTATCAGAACACCGGAAAAATATGTTTCAGGTAGGAAGCACAAACCAGTAAGCAGAGCATTCTTTTGAGAGAGCCCTTTTTTGTAGTTACCCAAGAAGCCTGGGATATTTCAAGGAATACATCATTCTAAAACAGTTAAAGCTGAATTATTCTAGAATTAACATCTACAGCTATCATTTGGACTTGCTACTTGAATTTTACCTTGCCAGAAGAATGTGCAACATGGTATTTCATTTCTTTGTTTATAGGAAATGAAAATTAAAATCCTACAGCAAAGAAGCAGATCTCACAAGTTTCTATGTATTTTAAGAAAACAATTTTAAGAAACCCCACCTTCTTTAGCACCTTGAAGATTTTTCAAAGCAAAGCGAGCAGCCCCTCTTCTCGCATAAGCTTTTATGTAATTTTTATCTAAAGCAAGTGCTAAATTGCAGTCAGATTCTGCAACAGAAAACCTATAAAAAAAATGAAAGAGTAGTTTGGACACATTTAGGTAACAAACCCCAAAATTTCAGTACTTTATCTTACTCTCAGCCTCCCCAGGTTCTTGATAACATGGAAATCTTACATGCTTCAGAAGGGGCACAAACCAAGTATTTATACATTTCTTGATTCAGAATACATTAAAAGAAGATAGGAAAACAGTGGTCAAGAATCTCTACTGACACAGAAAGAATAACCAACTCCCCTGTATCCTCTCTTCACCCAAAACAAATCAAAGCCTTAGAAATAGAGCTCACTGAATCTGAAAGGCAATTTCACTCTCTCTTCCTCTTTTTTCTTCAAGTCTTACACACTGTAACCCAGAAGATGGCAAGCTTCTAGTGTGCAAGCAGAAGGAAAATTGATGAGGGAGACTACCAGATTACTTCTCCTGGCAATCCCTATTTTACTTTGTCACTGGGAGGCAGGTTGCAACAACAGCCTTACACAGACTGCAACACAGCATGATGTACAAATCAAGAATTAAACCCAGACCAAAAATCTAAAGGTAGCATTTCAAGTAAGAAAATATTACAGATTTAATAATGCAAGTCTTACTTTTTCATTCTATAAAAAGCTGATGCTCTGTTTGTGGGCAGTACTGGATTGTATGGATCAGAATGCATCCCTTTAGTATAGCATTTTATAGCTTCATCAAAATTTCCTTGTTTAAAGTAGTTATTACCCTGTGAATAGAAAAAAGCCTTTTCAGCAATTTCCTGTACACTGGCAGACACATTGCTAATTAAAAACTCTAAAAAAATCAAAATTTGTATTTTAGAATGCTTAAATATTTTTGTTTAACATTTCTCATGAAGTACGGCTTTACTGTGAAATATGGTTTCTAAGTAATATTTTCTAAGCGCCCCATATTAAATAATTCTCATGATACATTCTATAAGATGGGTATATAAAATACTGATTTTCAGTATCTGTAGGTCATTTCCAGAAACGTGTAACAAGCACAGACCTCGCTACTTAAATTACTAAATGTTTTTTTTTTTTTTAGTAACTACATTTGGCATCTTTGCTTTCCAAGTCAATATCCTCATTTCTGCCTCCGCTGGGACACAACTTTTATCTCATGCACCCTCAATGACTTCACTGCAGCCAAGATAATAATGGCCAAAGATACGTCAATTTCTCAGTGTAGACTGCAGATTACAAGTAAAGGAATTTCCACAGCAGCAAGGACAGAACACAAATATCACCCATGCAGACAATTTAAAACAAACAAACAAGCAACCCCACAAAAACCCAAACCAAAGCTAAAACTACTGAAGTCAACTATTGACTGACAGATGGGTTAGGTGATTGCTTACAAAGAAAGAAGTTTTTCAAAAACACAGAAGCTGCTACACAACTTAGCCTCCTTCTCATGGCAACGAAGCCTGAGATAGATCTCTCTCTATATCCTACCTTATTCGGTAAAACTGAACAGGTATGAACTTGCCATTACTAAAGCAAAGAAGTTCACCCATCATTCCCAGATGTACTGGCCTCACAAAGGGACTATTTTTAAATTCTTGTGCATTTAGTTTTCGGGCATTCAGATGTTGCGTTCAGGTAAAAACCAGTTCGCTTTATATCAAAGCAAAAAATCACCAATACATTTATCATCATAAGCATACATTAATTAGAATCTGACAGGCTTGCTGCTACCAACAATGAGAAGGAATAGAACTGCAGTGAGAATTTTCTATTTTGGAATAATGGGCAGGAAAACAGACAGAAAGACTTCCAAACAGGCAATTCTTTTACCAGATGTGCAGTCTCAGTGGATGATCTCTTAAAAGAAAATTGCAAATGCTCCTATACCTAAATTACTGCTTTACCAATAATAAACATCTGTAATTCTATAACCTTTTCCTTCTCTGCAAGAGCCTTTTCTGCATCTATACGAATTCCATCTTCTTCAGAGTCTGATTCTGGAGATACAGAATCATGAGTACTATCTTCTTTATCAAGTTCTTCAAGTATTTTTTCCTGGAATCAGAAATAAGAACAAACCCTGTTGTCTTCATTATAATTTAACAGTGCAAAATAATACAAGTAAGATTTTAGGAGAATTATTAATGTGTCCTCCAATACTCGCAGTTACGCTTAGTGTTATATTCTACTAGAATTATGACCTTTTAATACGCCTATTATTAAAACAGGTTTTTTTCCCCTTGAACTCAAATTCAATCTGCTGCGTGAAAGCACTGTCAATAGCAAACCAAGTATTTATCAATATTCCAAATACTAAACATGTAACTTTTTTGGCAGAAGGCTACCCTATGTTCATACAGTACCCAGCACAGTAAGATACTGACTGGTGGACTGAATTCTCAGCACTTTAACAAAATCTTACTTAACTCAGCATCAAGTGGGGACAAGACTCAGGTAACAAAGCAAATATGACTCACCACATCAAGTTTTCCCCATGCTTCATAATCATAAGACTTGATCTTGTTTTTCTTGTTTTCCTCAGAGGTTATCTTTGAAGGGACTTTACTTTTGCTTTTCTTCTTTTTCTTAAAAGCTTTGTTTCGAATTGGTGGCAAATTCTAAATTGAATTAAGTAATTTATTATAAAACAGATATGTGAAAATCACTTGCACTGAAGAATCTACAGTACCTGTATCTAGACAGTGTATCCATCTACCAGCAAGTTGTTCTCATGAACTCTACAAAACCACTAAGAACAATAAGCATAAATCTTTCAACACATAAAAGCAAATATTACACGTGATATGAAGCTGAGCTTTAGAAGACAACTGCCTTCAGAGTCTCACTGAAGAATAATTTCAATATACTACATGTCGGCAGTAAATTAGCAATATTGATGCTGCAAACAGAAACATTCTCATAGATCTACCCAGAACTGATAAAAAATTTACTGGCCTCATCACCTCCAGAGGCTACTGCCCCACAGCTCTGTTGGTGCAGTTTACAGAGGAATCTCTGGTTTACTTCAGATAAAGGACACGTCATGGATTATTTTGTGCCTTCTATTCAGATATTTTAAGTCAACAAATGTACTTTTTCTAAAGCAAAACATAATTACTATGAAAACTATCACAGTATGAATAGCTGTGTCGACATTGGTCTTGTTTTTTTTACCTCTTCTGGGACCCCACTCTGTTTCCTGAGTTCAGAATCCACTTCTTTAATATCTTTTTCCCAGCTCTCCAATTCTCTCATAAAATCCTGCAGCTCTTCAGCATTTTGCTTCACTTGCAGCTGTAGTTCTACTGCTTTACTTGGTGTGCTCATTGTAATCTGCCAAAATTCAAGGAAAAAAGCCTTCTAAAAAGAAGTTGGAAGTATGTAGTGAAGGAAGCTAGCTACTTCAAAATTACAATTCAGAAACTATCGCCCCCCACGTTTGCACAGTTCATAGCACAAAAATCTGAAAGGATGAAGCAAAAATGTTTTGAAAACAACCATGATTAAGTAACTTGTGATGAGCTAAATACAAACTTTGACAAAGAGAGTTATGAATGGTTGCTAACTATAACCTCTTGATGGCAAGCTTCAGAACCTGTTACAAGCCTCATGGAAGTATAAACAAGCTATTTGTAGAGACACAACACAAAGTTTTTAAGGAAGAAAAAGGTCTAGGTTATTTAACATGCTTTGTTTAACACTATTTTTCACACCTGATACGGCAATAACCTAGTAGCACTGCAATATAAAAATTTATGAGCCAAATGTAGTTAATGATTTCCGTGGTACAACGTGCTATCCATATTACAGACAAGGGTCTCAAAGAGATGGAAAAACACACTGCATCATTACTACTGAACTAATGCCACCAAAGCAGAAATGTTTTTACACACTCAAGAGTAAGCAGCTGAGCAGATACCTTGCTGCAGCAGTTGTACTTCTCCCTAGTTCATATATATGTGGTGACATGCTTACCCTGAGCAACATACTAGGTCTATTTGAAAGAAAGCAGAAAGAAACTCTCAGTGAAGTGAAAAATACGTAGCTGTCATCAAATTTCCAATTAAGGAGCTTACTACACTTTTTTCCACCTTCAACTGTTGTCCCATACTGAACTACCTCTGTAATATTCAATCTGTTAATTTCGTGCAACCTGGGCATGGACACATCAAATATTCCATCCAGCCTAGCACTTCTTGGTAGCTAGAACAAGATACTTAAAAAAATGCTAGAAAATACCTTGTAATCTGCTGAACTTTTCTTTTTCCTGTCACTGACTAAAATAGCATTCTCATTAATGCGAAAATCTTACATGAAATCTGGCTGTGTGTTCTCTGCCACTCTACAGCATCTTGCTCAAGGGTACAAAGCTAGTCTGCTCCGTTACTCACTGGCCATATACAACTTAGCAACGACCTCAATCCACGCACCGACAGCAGCCTCTTTGCGGCACAGCTCTTACACCCTTCAGGGCACTTTTACTCCAATCTCAACGCTGGGCCCTTCCGACACCCGAGGGCTGCTGGTTCCAGCGATTCCCTTGGGGCGGCCGCACCACGCCGGTGGCCTAGCCAGCAGCACGGGCCCACCCCGGAGCGGGTCCCGAGGCCGCGCTGCAGGAGGCCCCGAGGCAGAGCAGCCCCTTTGAGCCTCAACACCCGCCTCTGCCCCGCTCGCAAGTTGCACGCGAGGCCTTGACTCCATCAGGGTGAGCTCCCCCTCGCCTCGCATCGCCTCGCATCGCCTCGCCACTCCGGCGCGGCCAAGCCGCCCGTGGACCACAAGGGATGGGGATGCGGCTGCGGGATGGCGCCGCCCCGGGGCTCGGGCATCGCACACCCGCTCGGCTCATCCCGTCCCGCCCCGTTCCGTCCCGCCGCGGCCTCACCTGCGCCGTGTCGCGGCTCCTCCCGCCGCCGCCGCCCGCGCTGCCCGGCCCGCTCCCAGGGTGCAGCGCGGCC